>CM029134.1:11993059-12343059 GCA_016859345.1 Istiophorus platypterus
GGCGGTCGTGGGCTCCATTCGTATTTTGACCCAGCACTTGCACAATACGAAGCAGTCTGACAGGTGAGACTCTCTGAGCGAAGGCTCAGAATTCTCTGCTGGTGCTGCTTCAGTTACTCTTTGAACTCAGTAATGTGTCCGAACTGTATAAACACCTCCAATGTTTTTTATCACCTATGAATAATTTACCATACTTCACTGGATCATAGCACCGGGGACATCCTAACAGTTTTTCTTATGGTAAATGTCGTTTCAAGGGTAGCACTTTGCTTTAAATTTAAGATTTACATCAAGTGATTATCAGTTGTGTGGTGATGAACATCTACAATCTCCTCAGTACTTACTGAGGGTTGGATTCACTTCTCATTTACTCCCTCTGGTGTGTTTTTGTGTCTCAGAGAGCTCTTGTTCAGCTCCAGGGCAGATGAGATTTCAGTTCTCCGAGAATTCTCCGGCGCTCTTGTACGTAACCTTTTTCCCAAGTCTGTCTTGGGCCAAGAAGTCAACCGCTGTGCCTTAAATGAGATTGTTGCCTTAAAGGGTAAGAAAGCATTAAATTATATCTCCGCAGGAATACAGTCTTACATAAGGGCTAAGCCTCCAACAAAGACTTTCATAAGTGTGTATGTAATCCCTGTCAGTCTAATTGTAGAGTTTTAGGTCACATATCTTGTGTTACATAAAAGGAAGGTTCCTCTTCCAGTGGGTTTGCCAGTTCCCTTAGGGTTTTGTCGCCTTTTTTAGTAACATATTATATGTTTCATTATATGGGAATCTTGCTGTGCAGTAGGTTTTTAGCAACTATACATATAGCTCAAGTACCAAAAGTGATTTTTTACAGCTTTAAATTATATTATAAATTATATGCATGTCGAGACTGCTTTCCAGTCTGGTGACTGGAAATGGCTCGTTGCTGACAACAGTAATTTGTTCAGAGATACATGACTGTTAAGCAGGGCTTAAATATTATAGTAAAAACTGAAATGGCTCTCAGTAGAGTGGAGACCACTGCCAAGGTCAGTGTCAAAAAACACATACCAGAGTTCATAGAAAAAAATTCAGATTCATAGTAATTGATTTGGATCTGCTGAAAAATATAATGGGTTCTTCCCTGGCCAATGAGCCATCCCTCCACCAAGTTTGGTGCAAATTGCCTACTTTTTCAGTATTTTTTTTCATTCTACTGACAAATACACAGACGTGGACAAAAGCACAACCCCCTTGGCCAATGCAATGAACATTCCCCATCAGCGTAATATTAGGATTTCTCACATCAGTCATGGTTATTAATCTCAACTAGACAAGCTAGTTGTTTCCAGTCTTTATGCTAAGATAAGCTAACCAACTGCAGATAACTTGCAGCAAGAAAGTGAATAAACAAAATATATGAAATTTTGTAAACTATTCCTTTCTAAAACTTCTAAGTGTTGAAGCTATAATTACAAAGGGGATTCAAAAACCTGACTCACTGAAATGCAAATATATTGTCAAATCTGAATCTTTTACCACCTGATGTTCGTGCGTGTGTTGACGTCACAACAAAGTCTGTAGGTTTAGTGTGTCGGCTGTTTTTCCTCAGGGTTGGGGCTGTTGGTGACATGGCTGTCTGACCCCGACAACCTTAACCAGCTGGTGGTGAGCCAACTCGACAGCGTGACCCCAAAAGGCTCTGTTGAGGAGCTGAGTGGATCAGAGCAGGAACAAGCCTCTCTGGCTTCACAGGAAGGCGAAGGCGAAGACGAAGGCAAGGGCAGTGGAGTGTGAGTCACTGTCATCTTTTGCACCCCCATTGGCACGGCCAAGTCATAATGAACCTCGAAGCAATGACCATATCGGCCACCTTCTGTGTTAGAGAGTGGAACTGACCTGTTTTCTTTTTTATTTTATTTCTAGGAGCTTGGAGGAAGCCGGGGTTTCAACCAGCACCAGGATCCAGGCCAAAAGGAAAGGTGTGTGTATTGTGTTTGGGTTGTTGCATCACAAAGCTTATTTGTTTCAAAACTCTGTGATACTTTAACCTGAAGCTACAATACATGTGACCTTGAACATGGTTTTAGTAATTTTTCAGTGACAAAACATTTCAGATAAGGATGATGTAGACTTGAAGAAGGAAGATGAAGTAGTTCGTTCAGATGTAAGATGACTGTGCGATGACTGATTTTGCATAATGTCTTGCACAATAGCCTGATGAATAGCAATTGGCTGTCAGCTATTTGACATTATAATTTTCTTTACCAGCCTGTCTTTCAATGCATAATTAGTCCTTTATTTATTTTGTTTCTTTGTCCAGGGAGTTAATTACAAAAGCGTCAAGCTTAATGCCCAGTATTTTCTGTGCTGTCTCCAAGCAGCTTCTATCTCTTAATATTAAAAACAATCCAATAGAAATGATTAATGAATAACAATGATTATGCCATGACACTGAACCATCTGATATGATAAATATGCATTTTTTTGTAATGGTCCCATCAGATATTAAACAAAAACCTATTTTTTTATGTATTATTTTAGAATTATTAAACTCGGATGAGACATGGATTGATCATTAAACCGTCACATAGGGCAAAACATTGAAAGATCGATAATCATGCTTACTGTGCTTACATGCCTAATGAAGTGTGAATTGCATCCTGTGAATATTTTTCTCCCATATTTTCCCACCACGGTCTCGCTCCATGGTTGTTCAACTTCTTCAGAGTGCATAAGGTCTATGGAGTTTTCCAGCCAAAGTGTTGATTAGGTCAGAATCAATGTAAAGCCAGAATGTATTATTATTATTATTATTAATATTATTATTATTATTATTATTATTATTATTATTATTATCTCCCTATCAACAATAATCGGTACACAGGGGAAGGGAACTGTTTTGATTATGTATTAAGGTCAAAACAATAAAGAAAATTGGTACAAAAGACAGTAAAATAATGAGAAATATTAACACGGTGTGAAAATTTCTGTGACTTTCACAATTTGGTGTTTATTATATTCAGGCAACAAGATAAAGGAAGGATGGTCAAAATTTGTGGACAAGATGAAGTCCAAGAAGGCCAAGAAGAAGAAGATGAAAAGGATGGAACAGGAGCTGATGATGAGGATCATGGCTATCCAGGATAACGTGTCCAGCGAGGACGATGTCAGCAGCAGGGAGGGCTCCGTTCACAGCCAGCAGGTGTCTGACAGGGTGAGGCTGCTTCAGATCACAAAATATATTAAACTGAAAATGACAGTTTGTGAAACCTGACAGGATCGTTGTCGCTTTTTTTGGTCAAACACCTTTAGGAGGACAGTGATCTGGAGGACTACTTAACAAGTGTGCAAGAGGACATGATGGAATTCAAGCTGTCATATGAGATGTGGCGCGTTGGCCGCTGGGCTGTCAGCATCCCTCATGTGAGTTGTAAATATCACAGACCATATGGAATATCCTGGAGACTTGTTATCTGCCTGCCTAGGCTCTGTAAAAGCTTGTCCTTGGATGGTATGTTAATGTTTGAGCTGGAGTTTGAGCAGGAGTTGACTGTGTTGAAGGCCGACTGGGAGGATGAGGAGCTAATCTTCACCGTTCACCTGGAGGAGAATAACAGCCCCGAGAACCTACAGTGGGACATCAGGAAGACATACACGGATGTGATATATTTTCGCAACATATGGCAGGTAAAAGGCAGATGGAAAGCCTTTTTTTATGTTTTTTTTTTCTGCCATATACACTGACCTGCCAGTTTGTTAGGTACATCTACCTACAGTGGTGGAAAGTAACTAAGTAGATATATTGAAGTACTGTACTTAGGTACATTTTTCAGATACTTGTACTTTACTTGAATATGCCTCTATATGCTTTTACACTACTACATTTTAGATAATTGTACTTTCTATCCTGCTATATTTATTTGACAGCTTTAGTTACTAGTTACCTTTTTGAGATGAAGATTTTATACAGTGGTTAATTTAACGTCCTTTCTAAAATGCTATACATTGTTTAATTTTAAACCTGTGGTTTCTAAGCCTCTTTGCTTCTAATGTCTTCATAAAAACACAGTGTGAAATCAGGGTCACATTTCAAATATCAGTGAGTTGTTAACAGCTCCACCAGAAATTGGTTTAATTTAAATAAATGTTCAAATCATCCAATATTTCAACCGAAAACCAAAGATGTGAGAGAACTTCCAAAAAATGAAAACAGATTCGTGAATGCGATCTGTGTTTTTGTCTGGATGGCAATAGCAGGGCCAGCAAATGTGAATGTCTGTCATCGACCAAGTGATAATATTACACCACTGGTCGTTTCTCTTTCAAAATCATTGGCAGTTTTTCTTTGGCATCAAGGAGTTGTTTACAGTTAGTGTTGCCAATATAGCGCCTTTGTTGCTACATTTACAGACTCTTCAGTCCCCTTTAGCAACTTTTCTTCACAATGATGCTAGGGATAGAGCTAGCAACTTTCTGGACCCACCTTAGCTACTTTCCATAGAAGAGAGTCACCAGTCTTGCCCCACAAGTGCAATGTTAGGCTTTCCCTCAGGAACAGCTCTCTTCGCATCTCATTCAGTGTACTGCATGGCAGCTGAAACGGATGTAAATGAGCATCTAACTTTCTCTCTGTGTGATCATCTTATAGGTAAATATAGCCAAAATCAAGGCACAGCCTTATGTTTAACTTATGTGACGGGGGATTCTGTCAGACAATGTCATGTTTATAAGATCAAGATTTTAGCACTGCAGCAGTTTGGAAATGGCTTGGAAATAACTGCTGGTGGAGTCTTAATGGGCTGCTAATAGGATCATTTGTTCATTCCTTCCCCATTTATCATCTCACGAACCCCTCAGATTTATCAAGTGTCCTTGTATATAAAACATGATAAATAGAAAAACTACGTCCTCCTCCAGCAGCTACAACAGTAACATGATGCTTGCACACTGATGCTTCTGTATTAATAAACTAACGGTGTCATATATAATAATTTGTCAGTCAGAGAGACAGACTGGCACTTTCATACTTTAGCTACATTTTGATGCTAATACTTATATACTTTTACTTAAGGTGAGAAACTACAGGCAAAAAATGTTTTATCATGCACTGGTCAGTTTTGAGATTTTGGGCTGTTTTGCTTCCATAACACGTCCTCCTTCACAATAGTGGAAAGAAAACATCCAAAATACACTTAAGTGTTTAGTGGACTAAACTCTTGTCTACTTGCATCTGTAGATTTCAATTACAATACATATCGTTTTAAAGGCTGTTTTCTCAAATTAAGTTTTTTTTTTCCCCCCATATACTGAGCCAGAAATCTCCACTTAAGTAGCATTTGTTGACACAAAACTTCCCAGTTTCATTCTTATCTATATTCTGAAGGTTTTCACAGAGGGGTTTGTTCATATGTCCATCATACCCTGATTTATATAACATTTAATTCCTTAAAATCCTGGCAAAAATTGATCTTGTAAATTTATTTATTTATTTATTTATTTATTTATATGGCTGCTCAGGGTATTGTCTGATTCATGGAGAGATCTAAAGAGACATTAAAATTCCCCTCTGTAAAGATACTTTTTTCTAATATATCAACAGAATGAAACAAGAATTTTGAAGAGGCTTTATGCCAGAGTGTACTGGGGGCTATTTCACAAAAATAGAATTAAGAAATCCCGCATGATTGGAAAAAAGCGCAGCTTGACATAGTCTGGTCAGTTCGTCCTGGCTCGTCCTACTCATCCTGGCCAGGATGAGTAGGTGCAGCTCTGCATAGCCAGGTGTGAGAAATTCCAAAACATGCACATTCTCGGCTTTCCTCACAAGATGTTTTGGGTGGATCATGGATTTACTGATGCTGAAAAAGAGAAGACGCGTGCCCCATATAGTAATTTTTGTTCTGTATTTTTCCTGAGAAGCCAAACATTGACACACACTTTTTCAGCAAAGTGTAGGTACAACTGTTAATGTGTGCAAATGACAAGTAATTATTTATAGGCTAATTATGACAGATTCAGATTAAGTCTATGGTTTACAACTTGCTCATTCAGTCAGTCCGCTATTGTCTGCCACACCTTTTCTCACACTTTTACAATAGCAGCTGTGTTTCCTGTCTTGCAAAAAATATTCTTAATTTCCTCATAAGCCTCCATCAAAAGATGTTGCTTTGATCAAAACAGTGAAAACAAGACATTATTTTGTGATAGTTTAAAGCAAATCACTGACAGAAACAGTGTTTCAGTGCAATTTTAACCCATAATAGCCAAGTCTTATATTTTTCTTAGGAGGAATTTTGAAAACATTTTATATGCCCACTAATGCACCACCATCCTGGTTTGTGAGACCTGTGTCACCATTGATTCCTATGGGCTAATTGATAATATCAGCTATATTTTAATATAGTTCGTTTTTGTTACTTTTGGTAATGGATGAGGAGGAAAGAAGGGTCATAAAGCCTTAAAAGTTGGCTTAAACTGATTAAGACATTGAAAGTACATGGTTTTAATAACCAAGACACTCCTATGGACCTGATGCTCTGTGTTCTAAACTCAGTGGGTGTTGCCCCGTTACAAAGAACCATGACGTCTTTTGATGCACGTCACATGTCGCCAATTTGGCATCAGCCTTCACACAAACAGATTAACCAAGCCTGGCTGTTAGTCTGGTCTGGACCAGGCTGGCTTCACAGAAGAAGTCTTGTAGCTGAATTGACTCTGCTTTTGTGAAAACGAGACACTGCTATATTCAGCAGGGATATCTGAAAAATCCTGGCTTAATCCGCTAACCTAATGGATCAATACAAGGTTTTATATTTTCAAAAAATGCTCTCAGGGCCTATGATGAGGACTTTATGTTTTGTCATGGTTAAATTGTAGGAAATTACGCAACATCCAGTCCTTGATAGCTTTTAGGCAGTCTTGCAAAGGGAGGATTTTACTAGGGTAATAAAACTGAAAGAAAAGTGTAGTTGTGTATCATCCACATAATAATGGCAAAAAAATACACTTAAATTGACTACTTAAGAGACCAAATGGGAGAAAAGAGTAGGACCTAGGATTGAAACTTGGGGAGCACCACACATCAGCGGAATCGGTGAGGAGACCTAATGATCAATGGCCACAAAAAAACTTATGTCTCACCAGTTAAGGGCAGTCTCTGGGCAGTCCCTGTTATACCTGCCAAAGCCTACTAATTAGAACAGAGCGATCAGCAGCATCGAAAGCTGCATTCAGTTCAAGCAGTAACAAAAACCACCATTTCCTGGCATCTTCACACTATAAAATACCATTTGAAAACCCTGAGCAGAGCATTTACAGTACCGTGCCTCACACAAAAAAACAGATTGGAATGTATCAAAGATTTCTTTGTTGTTCAGGACCTGTAAAAGTTTCTTGCACATTACTTCTTCCAAGACCTTCGAAATAAAAAAGAAAATTCTATATAGGTTGGTATTTAAAGGAGGGAAAAAAGGGGTCAAGGCTTGGCTTTTTTTAAGAGTGGCTAAAAATAGCATGCTTAAAATAATCAGGCACACAGCCAATGCTAAGAGAGCTATTTACATTAGAGACTAAGTATGGTCCTAAGGAACCAAAAAACAGCTCTTAAAAAGAGAGGTCGGAACAATGTCAAGAGAGCTAGATGAAGGGCACATCTGGGAGACAATGGCGGTTAGTACTTCCAATTGTATTGGACTAAAAAGGCTCAATAAAGAAACGTGTCTGGACAGTCAACCCAAAGAGTACAAGAAGGCAATATTCTAGACCTTATATCAGTCACATTGTCCACATAAAACAATAAAAACATTTCAGTCATCATTTTGAAAAGACTTGTACAAGGGGTTCATCAAACTATCCATACTGCTAAACAAGAGGTTTTTTTTTAAATTTGTTTATTTCTTAAAGTCAAATTAGAAAAATAAACTGCTCTTCACATTCTTATCAAAATATGAGAGTTCCTTCATGTTAATACAATGAACCTCCAATATTTTGTTTTCCACTCACACCCAACCTTTCTGCACACTGTTATAAGATCATATATTTCATCATTCATCCACGGGGATGAGTTAACAGCATGACTAGATTGTTCTTTTTAAGTGGGGCCATAATAATCTAGGGAAAATTTGACCAGATTGGCTGTTGAAAGTATGTGAACGGGTCGTGCATTTGATGGATTGAGTGTTGGCACTGAAGACGGTATCAAAAATAAGACACTTGCGGGGAGAGTCAGAAAAGTTATCAATGCATAGAGCGTTAAAATTAGAAACCAAATCAGGTGTATGACCAGTAGTTGACCCTGAATACATGTTGCATTAGATTTAAAGACCTGAGTTATGCTTAAAAACCCAGTGGCAAATTTATTTGATGCACCAGCTACATGTATATTTAAATCATCAATTATCCAAACTTTGTCAAATTTGAGACCACAGATTATAAAAACACGACAATTGAACCCACAGATTCCCACAGAGTGGAAGATAAACTGTTTAGAAAAAACAGCGGCCAGGCCTCCACCTTGACCTCCTTGGAGATCCTTGGCCCACTGACAAAGTCTCAGTCCATGGGAGCCATTGACTGTGTAAACATGCAGAGGAAAATAACTGCGTCAATGTAAATAATTAACTGGTGAAGTTTCAAGGCTAAATGTATAAGTAAAAAATTTTACCCTATTCACCTATAGTGTCTTACCTTAAGTAGAGGTTTTCATGCAGAGCTTTTACTTGTAATGGAGTATTTTTACAGTGCTGTATTGTCGCTTCTACTCAAGTGAAGGAACTGAAAAAATTTTCCACAGCTTCCTCCCAAACACAAATGTAGTCTAATATAACAGTACTGTAATGGGCATTTATATCTCTGAGAAAAGGCTGAATAACAGACAAACTTCTCTGTATAATACAATACATTTCAACAGCACCACATACTACAGCCTCTAAAGTGATGAAGCTCAATCAACACCTGTCTAAAACCGTTTCAACAAAAACTGAAGTTTATAGCCCTTATGAAGGTAGGATTTATTGAAGAACTATTAAAATGCATCTGTTTTAATTGGTTTGATTTATTTGGAGTATGCACACTTCACATTCAGTTGCCAGTTTATTGGGCGCACCTAACTGAAAACCGGATGATTCCATGTGCTCTGCAGTGTGAAGTAAAAACACACCTCCATTCTGGAAAAACTAAAATCATCATATTATTTATTTGAGCATTTCTGGAAACTGGGAAACAAGGCCATGCTTAATGAGGCTCGCTGTTCTTGCAATGCCTGCTTATAACCAAAATGAACTATACTGGTGTACTGTTTTCTCAGTGACCTGAAAGGCACTTAAATCACTGACATGATATCCATGTAGCAGGCTGGCAAACCCAACCATGACACACAAAGGAGATGATGCCAATGTATTGATGTCGTTATAACTGTTATAGTCCATAACGCTTTTATGGGGTGATTACACTCCCTGCAATGTAAGAGCTTGTCTCTCCTGGTAAACAGAATTTTGTCAGGGTGTCAGTGTTTGGGAAGGAGGGAATGAATGATGAGAAGGCAATGTGGGTCCTTTGATCCATTTAAATTATAGGTTTCTCACATTTTTTTAAGCCAATCTTGAACCAATACACATAGGTTCATATATTTTTAATAATTCTTCCTTTCCACACTGGCCATAAAGGAATTCTCTCCTAATTCAGTTCCAAAATGATTGCATTAAAAAGACTGCAGCTTCAGAGGATACCCAATTGATTTTTCTAACTTTGATGGCTGAAACCTCATTATCTCCAGCTGAACTTGGAAAAAGTATTTTTACAAAGAACAGAGACTGTGGATTTTGCCCCAATCTTATACATCAAAATTGCTTTAGGAATTAAACTTTTCAGGACTAGGAAGAGCAAGATGAACAATCGAGTACTGGAACAACAGTAGAACATGACAAATTCCCTTTGATATCCCATCACCTTGCGGTCCAGTATTGAGTTGCTATTAGACAGTAAACACCCTTGGTACCTGTCTAGTTGAAAAAGAAATCCCCCTCTGAAATCAACTGTCTATTCACCATGAGCCTGAGGGAAGCACTGTTGTGAAAACCAAGGGTTTGGTTTTTTTTCGGTTTTTGTTTTGCTACATCTGCATTCATCTGGAATTCACTTTTTTGCACTTTTCAGGACTCAACTACGCTGCCCACAATTCTGGCACTGGAGGAGTCAAAGGTCAACGATGAGGTTAAAGAAGAAGCTAGAGTATCAGTGGAGCACTTCCTGAAGGTTAAGAAACAAAAAATATCTTAAGAGTGGTCACGGTTAATCACTCGAAAAGCTTTATGGCTCAACATTTTCTTTTCCTTGCCAGGAATTAGTTTCTGATAATCTGATCGGCCACACTCAACCAGTTTTTCGGTTCCTCTGCCCACTTGACAAACTTCTGAATGAAGAGGAACATTATCAAGGCGTGTGGGGCCTCCTGAGCGGCTTGGCCTACTTCCTGACTCCAGGTCAAGAGGAAGAAGAGGTAAAATTCCACATGCCTGCTTTTCTTCATGTTGACATCTTGAAAGGATCGGTCTGGCCATAAAGGAATTCTCTCCTAATTCAGTTCCAAAATGATTGCATTAAAAAGACTGCAGCTTCAGAGGATACCCAATTGATTTTTCTAACTTTGATGGCTGAAACCTCATTATCTCCAGCTGAACTTGGAAAAAGTATTTTTACAAAGAACAGAGACTGTGGATTTTGCCCCAATCTTATACATCAAAATTGCTTTAGGAATTAAACTTTTCAGGACTAGGAAGAGCAAGATGAACAATCGAGTACTGGAACAACAGTAGAACATGACAAATTCCCTTTGATATCCCATCACCTTGCGGTCCAGTATTGAGTTGCTATTAGACAGTAAACACCCTTGGTACCTGTCTAGTTGAAAAAGAAATCCCCCTCTGAAATCAACTGTCTATTCACCATGAGCCTGAGGGAAGCACTGTTGTGAAAACCAAGGGTTTGGTTTTTTTTCGGTTTTTGTTTTGCTACATCTGCATTCATCTGGAATTCACTTTTTTGCACTTTTCAGGACTCAACTACGCTGCCCACAATTCTGGCACTGGAGGAGTCAAAGGTCAACGATGAGGTTAAAGAAGAAGCTAGAGTATCAGTGGAGCACTTCCTGAAGGTTAAGAAACAAAAAATATCTTAAGAGTGGTCACGGTTAATCACTCGAAAAGCTTTATGGCTCAACATTTTCTTTTCCTTGCCAGGAATTAGTTTCTGATAATCTGATCGGCCACACTCAACCAGTTTTTCGGTTCCTCTGCCCACTTGACAAACTTCTGAATGAAGAGGAACATTATCAAGGCGTGTGGGGCCTCCTGAGCGGCTTGGCCTACTTCCTGACTCCAGGTCAAGAGGAAGAAGAGGTAAAATTCCACATGCCTGCTTTTCTTCATGTTGACATCTTGAAAGGATCGGTCTGGCCATAAAGGGATTCTCTCCTAATTCAGTTCAAAAATGATTGCATTAAAAAGACTGCAGCTTCAGAGGATACCCAATTGATTTTTCTAACTTTGATGGCTGAAACCTCATTAACTTGACTCTAGTTTCTTATAACCTTTCAATTTCTGGAACTTTGGCCGTCATTCGTACCATTAACAATAAGATTGTATTTAGAAAGGTAATTGCTGAGCGATAAGGACAACATTGCTACAAGACAGCGATAAAGAGTCAGAAGATCAGACAGGTTTTAAACAAACCTCCTATGTCCCCCAGTCTTTTGGAAGAAAAAAAGAGATGGTAAAATTATTACTCCAGCCATCTGTTAATGTGAGTCATCGTTTAAGGAGAAACTTCCTGGTTCAGTTTGACACAAAGAACTCACCAGAGTTGTGGGTGCGCACAGTTTTCCTTTGAAATGCACTCACTTCTGGTTTTACCTCAAATATGAATTGATCTAGATTATCTGTAAGGTGATTTCCTTTTTCACAACCTGCCTGATCTTCTCAACACTTGTTTCTCAACCCACAGGACGTCAGTTGTGGCAATATCACCATTTTCTTAGATCTCAGCAATTACTTTTTGAAAACAATTTTGTTATAACTGAGAGAAATGATTGCAAAGTCTTTAAAAATATGTCTCAAGCTGCACTAAACTCGAATTATCCATTTCTGTCAGGACACTTATGTCTAAAGGCCAATTCATGCTTCTGCATCGAACCTATGCATGACTGGAGCATAGCTGTGCACACTATGCCACAGCCTGATATGCAACTCCCGAAAAATGCAACATGACGACAAGCACTACAAGAACTATGATTGGTTGGCTTGGTAGCTTCGCATTTATGCATTTAGGACCGTTGTCTTGCGTTTCTAAGTTGCAGTAAATTCAGGAAAACTGCTGTTAAACATAAACATTTATTAAAAACATTCAAATTCGCATACTACTTAATGCTCATACAGGAGGAGGCTGGCAAGATGACTGTTGGTCAAACACACAAAGCTATTCGAGGACATCATTTCGGGCTCTGGGAAATTATGTTCATTTTCTCTTAATTTTATAGACTAAACAAACTAATCAATAATTAATGGATTAACATAATTAAAATAATTGTTAGTTGTAGCCCTCGATATGACTATAAAAAGGCTTCCATTCCTGTCTGAAATACTGCATCCTTCATTAATCCAAAGCAAGGCTAATTTGGCAAAAGCTATTTGATGTAGAAATCAGCTATTTTAAATTTTTTCATTTACGGGCTTCTCCAGCAATTTTGAATTCACAGCCATAAAATTGAGGATTGGTTAATATTGAAGCAGTTGAAGTTGAGATATCATTACTTTTATCCCCTACCAGGACTCAAGCTCACAAGACACTGGATCCTACATTTACTCCATTGCAACCTAATTGCATTATAAATTCCCACATCTTTCAAACTCCAAAGCCCCTGTTTACAAGCAGACTTTCTATTTTAATAGTGAAGTCTGAGGAAATTGATATAACTGATATCTTGAGAAAACTCTCTAGAGAGCCAGAGAAGATGTTGTTACACTATTTTCACATTCTTTTATAATAGTACCCATAATAAGCAACCTGAACTTGATGTGTAAAAGTTGTGGACTGCCCCTTTAACTGGCCTAATGATATATACGGATTTGTTCAGTTGCTGGTGTCTGCCATACTGCACCATAAAGGCCAGGGCCAGTGGATCAGCTGTAACTGCCTTATTGTTTTGTTTTTCTCTGCAGAACTCTATCCCTCAGACAGAAGCCCCAAAAGAAATCATAATGCCATCTCCACCCCCAGTTCGGCCCCCAGAAAACCCTGGTACCGCTCCTGAGAATGGCACTGGTGCTACTAGTTTCACTCTCCCAACTATCATTATCTCCCAGTGTGATCCTCCTTCAAAATCACCAGAGGAAGCAGAAATGGAAAAGCCACAGACACAGTCTGCTGTCTGTGTCTCAGACCCGAGTAATGAAAATGCTTCCCACAACAAAACAGAAGACTCTGATAATCCCTTAACCTCTCACTTTAAAACGATCATCAAAGGACTGAGCCGATCCAAGTCACAAGAGTCTCTGGCCTCAACAAAAACCAGCAGCGAAGAAGACCTGCCTGATTCGAAATCCACGCCGCACTGCAGCCAGAATGGAAGCCCGCAAGAGGAGAGCAGAGAAGGCCCGTCATGTCGTAATTTCAGTGCCAGGTCTCCCAAAAAGGAGAAAATATGTTTCAAGGTGTCAACTGGGGCAAACAAGGCTAGAGGGAAGGAGCAGGGCACTGTGCCGCGAGGGGAGGACTCGCAGGGTCAGAGGAGCCAAGTCAACTGGGAGCAGCTGGAGGCGACCAAAGCCATATTTGATTTACTGAAAGAAATATCTGGTTTGTTCAGTTTTTAAAACCCACGTTATTATTCACAGCATCAAGAGCTTCCGGATCATACCAGAGCTGCTTCCTTTTTTAATTTTTTTTTAATCTGTATTCTGTTTACTAGAAATCATCTGTACTGCACTGAACTTAGATGGATGTGTCTATAAGGCAGTTGTTTTAGTTCTGCTCAGTAACAGAAGCAAATTAACATAGAGACTTGATACTTGAGCTAATCATTTATGGGGAAAGGTTAGCTGTCTGTATCAATCATCATTTTGAGGGTCCAAGAATGGCTTGTTTGATGAGTCTGTTCGACGGTGCATTCATGCAGTAGGAAAATGCAATTAAAGATCTAAACAGCCGTGATATGCTCTGGGAAATCATTGGCAGTCATGTTAAGCTTGTATTAATCAACATTTTTGATAAAAGACACTATAATTTAAAAGATTCTCTTATTGTGCCAAAATGGCAAGGAATTAACAAATCACATTAATTGTAGGTATATAAGTCAAACTTACAAATCACAGAATTGTGGCCTCGCAGTCTGTACAACACACTGTCTTTGGACCCATAATTTAGTTAAAGAAAAACCCTGTGAAACACCGCTCAGCAGGTGTCCGTCATTGCATCTTTTAGCTTTAGATTTGGTTCAAAGATCTCTAATGTGAATCTCAGAGGCTGTCATTAACCCCGGTAAACTGCACCAAACAGCAGAGGGACAAATTAGGAAAATGGACGGTGAACACAGTTGAGCATCTCGGAGAGCAAAAGACCTGTTTGAAGAAGTTCTTAGAACTCAGTTGTTGCCTTTTTTTGATGTATAAGTAGCTAACCATTAACCAAAATGTTATCTATAATAATACACTGTTTGCAGGATATTTTGTTACAGGATTTTATTTATTTTTTGCCCTCTAGAGACTAAAATGAATGAATCAATGTACAATTTGTGACAAGTAAGCTAGGAAATGCAAAAACACTTTTATGGTCATTTGAACTTAAAGACAAAGCCAATATTTCTTGTGTCTTTATAGGAAACTCCATCCTCATAAATATATTTGATGCCATTTTGAAGCCTGTTATGCCCATCTTGAAAAAGTAAGTTCACTGCTACACCTTTCAACTGTTCATACGTTTGTTGTATCCTCATCTATGAGAATGACTTATGATAATGAGTTGTATTCCTCCTCAGGAAAGTGAACTCTTTCTTAGACAAGATTAACCCAACAGAAATGCAGATGGCTGCGTACATTGACACTGTGCGAGAAAAACATTGGCCAGACAATCAACCGGCAGCACCTACTCCTCCTCGCACAGACGATGAGAAAAACGAGACCAGGGAGCGAGCTCATAACCTCGTCAATGCCAGATGTAGGAGGACACATTTTTGCAATTAAGAAGGAAGGATCAGTGTTATTTTGGCAGTTTGTTATTAATCTAAAATGTATTTTCATTTCTGTAGATTCAAACCATCTCATCCTGAAGAAGAATGATATGGAGTCTGTCTTTAATCTTTTCCAGGACACTGAAGTAAACAAAACTCTGGTATATGTGAGTATCACAACATTTACTATGTGTCTTCATCACTCATTCATTTTATCTAATTTTGAAATTTAATCAGCAAAATATAAGAATCGTGTTCTGATTTTATTATCCTGTCTTTTTTTTAACAGATGCTCCTGTCATTTCTGTTAAGTGAATTTTTTCCCCATGACCATTCCCTAATTGTGAGAACTGCTGCCTTACTAAAAGTGACCAATTCTACCAAGTGATCTGTGAACATGTTTTTATTGGTGTTTTGCCATTTTAAAAATATGAAATTATTTATTAAACATCTTAAGATAACTTTAAATATTTAAGACCACCCCCTTTTTTCTACCCTTTTTACCTCAAATTTATCGAATATACTGTGAATTAATGGTTGACTGCAACAGTGGGGCGAGCCCTATAAACACGAATGTGATTTACTGACTGACTGACTGACCGAGTGATAAAGTTACACCATTTACCAGCCAAGTGCTGCATGACTGAGTACTGAAGTTACACCATTGGTCAGCTGGCAAAGTGAAGTTTCCCCATTGGCTGTTGCTCTTTCAGAATTAAAAAGATGTCATCAGGGGGCGTTTACAAGCACCTTTGTTGATAGATTAACAGACTCTTCAAACTCCATTAGACACTTCTCTTCACAAGAGCACTGAGAGATGAAAATCGAGCAACTTTTTTGGACAAAACTCAGCTACTTTCTGTAGAATGCAGTCACCAGTATTAATTTATGAGAGCGAGGTCAGGCTTTCGCCCACAGGTCCACTTATCTATGCGTCTCATTCAGTTGACCACACAGTAGCTGACACAGTTGTGAAATACTTTGACCTGATTACAGCAGTTGTGCTGTGATCACTTTCAGATCTGAATACTGTGTATGTAAGTACAGACAGTAGGAGAAAAGCAATCAGGTAAAGGGCGATGTAGCCGATCACTAGGGTTTTACCTAGTCTTGTTCTTTTGGTCTTTGTTATGTGAAGTTTAATTACTTTTGTACATGTCCACTTGTCAATTCGATGAATCCCAGCTTGACATATTGAATTTTTATTGCTCAACTTAGAGGAGAAGTTGATATATATATATTTCATATTTACAAGTTTGATTTTCACCCCCATGCTTTAATTCTAAAATGTTTTGTCACTTTGCGCACTCTTGTGTTTGGATTTTGTATGGTAAAGTTTTTAAAACTGGAATACCTCACATTTAATAATTACACAAATCTGTCAAAACATGAACAGCACCATTATCAAAGGAAATGAAAAATAATGCTTATGCAAATGACTTGAATTTATACCAAATAAAATATTTTAATAAAAGCCTGGTTTTTTTGGTTATATTTTTTGGCTTCATGGATTTTTCTTTGAGTTTAGATGCTGTACAAGATTTAGTGGCATAAATATTAGATGTAAATTAGTGGCTGATGCCAGCATCTTATTTGCTCTCAAGCAATATTTAAGTAGAAGATGTTTCAGATATGTTAAACAAGTTAATCCATCTGGGGAAATCTTGTAAATGAAGTCTTGGATATATTAAAGTAATAAAAAATACTTGACTAAAATGTCGGCTAATATTCAGTCACCCTCATATATTTTCATTGGAATAAGCTGCAATCAAATACAAGAAAATGCAAACATTCCTCAGTTTTGAATCATGACCAACAATGGTTTGTTCAGTGTATCAAAATAATGTTTCACATTAAAGATAGAGCAACTTGACATGCTCTTTAGCTGAAAAACAACTCAAAAACTGTTTCCAAATATTTCTATAACCCTTAATGGAAATGCTGTGTCTAATGCACTTGCTATTTCATTATGGAAGCATAACAGAATTAATTACAGGATTATTCTGTTCTAGGTCACAGGAGGGAGATTATTCGGCAATGCAACAGTTTGAATTAATTCTTTAAATTCACTTAAGTTGCTAGATCCAAGTAACAACATCACACTGAACCAAACCCTTTACAGAACAAAACTGGTTGATCTTGTTTGATTCTGTTATTAACTTGAGGTGATGACTTGTTGAGAACATGAATTAAAATATGACAAAAACTCATGGTATAAATGTTATTTACAGGTGAGACTTAGACTGCTCTACAACCACCACTGGTTCAATCTTTACTCTTTAATTTTGGTTGTTTAAACATTGTTCAAACTCAATGTATTTTAGGGTTGATGCCTACTCTTCACCTTGTAAGCAACAGTTGAGTACCTATTTGGAATTAATAGTACCTATTTTGGAAGTTTCAGTCATATCACATGGGCTTCATCAGATGATGGTGTCTGTCCACTTGTCATTGAACAGCAGATCATCTACTTCTTCGGCTGATGAAGAGCACAATGTAATGAAAAGCCCCATAAGAGCTACTAAATGGACCTCTCACAGCTTAAAAATATAAACGTTGAAAACAGCAGTTGAGATTTTTATTGGAGCAACTGTGAGAACAGGATGGTAGTGATCACAAATCAACAAAAGATATGAAACTAACCATCAGTGTGTGATCGTTTGCCCAACCACAAAAATGCTGCGGTGGCTGAGGAGGTAGAGGAGGTAAGTCATCCACAAACCAGAGGGTTGGCAGTTCAATCCTGGGCTCTTGTGGTCCACACCTCGAAGTGTCTACATTACACCGGAAATACCACATATACATATGTCCTTCACAACTATGCAACTCCATCTGCTGATGAAGATGGTGTGAAATACTTGCCATGTATCTGACTAGTAGAAAAAAAAAAACCCTGAAGAATTTTTTGAGTTTGCCTGCTGTTTGGTACGTATCCAGGATAGTCACATGTCAGACTCAGGGTATTTACATAAGTGGATACAAGGTAGCACTGCATGGTAGCCAGATGGCGGATGCGACACTAGTATCCATCTAATATTAGTTTAAGGACTATGGATAATGGTATTTATGGCACTGATAGTCATATAAATGCTAATATTACTAGTACAAGTATTGATGGCAGTAACTGTATTATAGCACATTACATGGACTTTGATTCATATCCTGGAGAATTATCTTAACCCTGACCATTGCCACTGCAGGTACCATGACCTTGTTAATATCATCAGTAAGACGTGTGTGGATCTGCCCTAAAGTTGCTCTTTTACATGTCCAGCTAGGACAGGACAACATGGCTGAGTATAAATGGCTAAGAGTTGATCGGTCTAATTAACCAGCCCAGTCCACTTCTGCCCAGCAACTGCGGAGTCACTTTAACTGCTAAGTCAGTGGTTGCTATGGTTTGCACACTGGCCCATTTCAGAATAATATATTGTATCACTAAATATAATTAATTATGTATTAACATGTACTATAATAATCACTTCTTTGTTGCAGCTGGTAAGGCTATCTTTAATTGCATTGTATACTGCTGGGTATATGTGAGTTTTTGGATTATTAAAGTCTTTCTATATAAAAAATAACACATTATAATATAATTTGTTGACCATAATTTGTATTAGGAGTAAAAGGTAATATTTGCCTCAATTGAAGCTGGAGGAGTAAAAGTATGAAGTAGCATACGACTGAAATATTCTTTATATAGAGTACTTGAGTAAATGGACTTAGTTATTTTCTAGAACTGGGCCGGGGTCAGGTACGTGATAGGCTGCTGTCACACCCTGGAAACTAAAAGAAATAAAATAATACAATAATGAGGAAATCAAACATTTTAAGAGGTTTTTTTTAAAAAAGATGATCAAAACGAAAAGCTGCTGAAGTGTCCTTGAGCGAGCCCTCGGCCCGGTTTCCTACCCGAAGTCGCAGCTGCTCCTCCAGACCAGTAGGGGGCAGGTCCGCAAATACCGGCCGCGAACTGCGCCGTGTTCTTGTTATCCAACATGTCTGCGCCCTGAAGGATGTCGCCAACAGCGTGAAGGTACAGGACGAGCGACAGGTACGATGTGGCTTCAGTCGTTTCTCCCGAGGACGAACACGTTCCTCTTTTATCTTGTTATAAATGGCGTGTTTACGGAGCAAACGTGGCCGTGGCCTCCCGCGGTTCCGTATGACTGTACGTGCTGTGGGTGCAACCGACGTGCGTCGCGTTTAGTTTTTAAAGACGCATCTGTCGACTCGGTGTCCCGAAGACGAACCAGGCTGTTCACGAGTTGTGTCGGTTTTTTAATAAGACTTCTTCGTTTGGTGAATCAAACGGGTCTACAAACAAAACGTTTTAAAGTTCCCTCGTTTTTACTGGAGACAAAGTCAGAGACTGCTGACTGAGAAATCCTGATTTGAATTATTCGGACCACAGGGGCTGGACGTGAATGCTTTAAATCTCTGGTACCAAGAATGTCAGCTGTTAAAAGGGGTTAAAATGAGGATTAGGGTCTTTTTTTATCTAGAGAAAGACCTGATTGAAAGTGGCTGGCTTACAGCGGGTAAAATAAGTATTGAACACATCACCATTTTTCCTCAGTAAATATTTTTCTAAATGTGCTGTTGACATGCAATGTCCACCAGATGTTGGTGACAACCCAAGTAATCCATACATATAAAGAAACCAAAACAAATAAGTTCAGAAATTAAGTTTTGTGTAATCAAATGGAATGACACAGGGGAACAAGTGGTGAACACGCTTAGTGAAATTTATTTAATTCTTGGTACAAAAGCCTTTGTTGGTAGTGATGCCTCCTGTGTGGAGAAACTAGTTGCATTCATTGCTCAGGTGTGATTTCGGCCCATTCTTCCACACAGTCAACCTTCAAATCTTGAAGGTTCCCTGGGCCTTTTCTATGAACTCTGATCTTTAGTTCTTTCCATAGATTTTCAATTGGGTTCAACTCAGGTGATTGACTGGGCCTTTCTAGATGCTTTATTTTTCCTTTTCTCTGAAAACAATTGAGAGTTTCCTTTGCTGTGTGGTTGGGATCATTGTTTTACTGAAATGTCCACCTTTTTTCATATCCAGCATCCTGGTAGATTGTCTCAGTACATTTTTCCATTCATCCTCCCTTCAGTTATATGAACTATGCCAGTACCGTCTGCTTATAAACAGCCCCACACCATGATGGTCCCACCACCAAACTTCACTGTTGGTATGGTGTTTTTGGGGTGATGTGTATTATGGCATCCAAAGAGTTCAATCTGGGTCTCATCTGACCAGACTATATTGTCCCAGTATTTCACAGGCTTGTCAAAATGTGCAGCAAACTTTAAACGAGCTTCAACATGCTTTTACTTTAGCAATGTATTCTTGTGTGGTGAATGTGCAGACAGGCCATGGCGGTTGAGTGCATTACTTATTGTTTTCTTTGAAACAATTGTACCTGCTAATTCCAGGTCTTTCTGAAGCTCTCCACCAGTTGTCCTTGGCTCTTGGACAACTCTTCTGATAATTGTTGCAGGAGCACCTGGTTGTGGCTGGTTTATGGTGAAATTATGTTCTTTCCACTTCCGGATTATGGCCTCAACAGTGCTCACTGGAACATTCAAAAGTTTATAAATCCTTCTGTAACCAATGCAATCAGTATGTCTTGCAACAATAAGGCTGCGACGGCCTTGAGAGAGCTCTTTGCTTTTACCCATCATGAGATGTTTCTTGTATGACACCTTGTTAATGAGACACCTTTTTAGTTGGGACTGAACCAGTTGATAATAATTTGCACTGACAAGGGGCAGGATTGCTTTGTAATTACTGATAGATTTCAGCTAGTGTCTCTGCTTTAATGCCTTTTTGCACCTCCCTTTCTTCATGTGTTCAATACTTTTTCCCTGTGTCATTTCACATTATTACACATAACTTAATTTATGGACACTCTATGGTTTGATTTCTTTGCATGTGTTGATTGCATGGGTTGTTGCTGACATTTGGTGAAAATTTCATTACAATAGCCTCATTAGAAATATATTTACTGAGAAATATGTGGATGGGTTCAATACATATTATGACCGCTGTATATATCGATCAAGCTCTAGCTTTATTGCCATTCAGGAGTCTGTTATACAGGTAAGGGGACAAAATGAGGTAATGGGGTCTGTTTAGGTACTAGAGATAATAAAATCAAGAACAAAGCACAGATTTAAACACCATAAAAATAAAAAATAAGCAAATAAACATATATACATAAGTATGAGGTAAAAAGTAAGCAGAGTATGAGGATAGGAGTAAGATTGTAAAAATCTTAAAGCTAAACAAGGTTGCCAAGTGGGCAATATATGAAACAATATTGAGCATGCTGGAAAATTGCTCAGTGAATTTGCAGATTTGACAGAATTTTCAGGCAGCGGCTCTAAACATTACAGTAGACGTCCACCAGCATGCGTACTGGTGGACGTCTACTGTGACATTGACGGTCTTCTTCACGTGTGCGATGACCAGCCATTAGAAGCACTTCATAATAATGGGGATAGGTGAAACTGGATATCTGAATCAACACATGTTAGAGGGAAGAAAGAGAGGACTTTTGCAAATGCTACAGTGAAGCTGATCTTTACTGCTGTTTGATTTTGTCTGGTTCATTGACCCCATGTCATCCATTATAACGATGGGACACACAGCTTGTCAGATATCCCATATTTAAACCATGAATAGCTCAAAAGGATTTATTTAAACTGACCCATTTAAACAAAATGGTAAACTTTATTTTATGCTTGGGACCCCTCATCACATGGTGTGTGTCTCTGATTTGTGAGCAGTTGATTGGGAGAGTGTAATAATAACAATCAGTGACTGATTCATTTGAATAATATTTAGTAATATCTCACAAAAGATTTTTTTTTTTTTAAATTTCAGAAATATAAACAGAATTTTGTGTAGCTGGATCAAGTTTTTTTTTTCCTCTTCTCCTAACTGGTTAATCACCCCCAGATATGGAACCACAGGTCTATATTGGGGATTCACAATCTTTGATTATTGAATGTAACTGATCATGGAAGCACCGAGTTTTATATAGACATTAATGAAGAAAACTATATTCTATTGTACGTTATGTGGACTGGAGATTTTGTGGCCAATACATTGGCTCATAGGTTGCAGAATAGCTGAGTCACTTCCTAACTGCATATCCCCGAATGCAAAATCAAGATCTGATTTTCTTGTAGCTGGTGTGATTCAGGTTAGACTCCTGTTATTTCTGGTCTCCATCTCCAAGTTATCTCACCCTCATCCAGGGTGTTATATGCTAATCATGCTTTTCCAGTATTCTGAATATGGGTCCAGCTGCTGCAGGAGCGGGGGCAGATGGCTCCAGAGTTCAGAATGTTTACTGTCACATTTTGCTGCCGTCACACTTGGCTTGCTGTTTCTGAGCTATACTTCTGAAGAGTGAATCTTGTTATGTCAAGAGTCTTGTGCATCCACATGTCTGTTTAAGATGGGTGTGATGCTTTGTGTGTGTGTGATGCTTTGTGTGTGTGTGTGTGTGTGTGTGTGTGTGTGTGTGTGTGTGTGTTTGCTTTTTCTTCCTCTCCTCACATTGCTTGTTTGTACATTGTAGCCGAATATCATCAAGATTAAGACATTTTTTGATGTTATAGCTATAAAAATGTATTTTTTCTCCTTTTTGTACATCTATAAAAATCATATATCCAGATTTTAAACTTAACATGTCCCGTTGTGATTCATAAGATAAAAGTTACAGTTGAGCTTCTAATGTAACTTTATCCTGTTTTGTGACACACCAGTCAGTGGTTTTGATGAGCTTTGTGCTTTGATACTAGAAAGAAAATGACAGCTATGTAGCCACAACATTAAAACACACTCCCTGCCTGAAAAATGTATCGCAAGGTGATATGAACTGAGTACTCTTTCCCCTTTTTCATGCTTCTCGAGTGCCATCTCTGCTGTTAATGCCTCCCTGTTGTTTGTCGCCTTTTTTAGATTTATTCCAAGCACAGGCAGTTTGTAACACACTCTGACTTGCCATTCAAACACGATGGGGAGAAGGAAATTTAATTCAGTGCAGCCAGTAAAGAAAACGGCCTCCCTGGGATTTGATCACAGGCAAGCAGAGATAATATATGCAGGGTGTTTGGACTGGGAGTCATCACTATTCAAGTACAAGGTCCTGATTTAAACCTTAGCTGCGGTGATGGGCATATGCTGCTTAAGTAGTAAACTTTTTTCACATAGCAGCAATAAAACAGTGCAGAGGACGGCTGCTGCTTGTACTAAGGGTCTTACTTTTCCATTGAGGCTGCAAGACAAGGTGAACAGATATAATGCTCTTTGTGTAATTACTATTTGGTATAAACAGCCTCCACTCCTCTGTGAAGACTTTCCACAAGATTTTAGCACCTGGCTGCAGACATTTTCTCGCATTCAGCCACGAGAAGAGTGTCATGTGATTGAAGTCCCCGGAGATCATGAAGAAGCACTGGTTTGCAGAGTCTGGAGTCTCATGGCAACAAAGTGGATGACAACAACCAAGATGGCATTTGAGAACTCACTGGGTATGTGGTGTGGACGTGGCCCCATTGCTAACAGTACAGTGTTCAGGCTGCAGAACCGTTCCTTTTAATCATGTGACCAGAGGGGCATCATCTGTTGTTAATAAAAGGAGCAAGCCTGCCGTCTCTTCTCCCTTACCCACTCGAAACCGCCTGAGAGCCATGAATGGTAGCGATGGGACCCAGAGTACCTTCCTGTAGCCAGGTCTCTGAAAAACATAACTCTGCACTCAGGGAAGTACCTCCAATTCCTCACACGGGTCACCAGCTCATCCATCTTATTGTCAAGCGGTCTCACATTGCCCATAATGATAGAAGGTAGATACGGCCTATATCTCCTCCATCAGACTCTGTTGTCTGGATCCAGCTCTCTTTCCTCATCCCTTCATTCCTCCCCTGCATCCTCTGTGTCCTCCCCCTGATTTCTGATGGGATGTCTGTTGTTCCATCATGTCAGCTGGCTTCAGCATGATCTACCTCTATTGGTAGATAGAGGTCAAAAATTTGATTCCAGCATGAGGATTTGCTGCTGCTGCTTGTCATACAACATATTAATTTAAATAAATTTGAGTTTTGACTGGTTGTCAAACATAACAAGCACTTTGAAGACATTACCTTGGGTTCTGGGAAATTGTCACGGGCATGTTTCGTTTTTTTCTTAAATTTTACATACTTAACAATTAATATATAATCCAAATAATAATTGATAGATTAATTACTAATGAAAATGGTATTAGCAAGACTGGAAGGCATAGTGAAAAATGGGCCATCATAGAGATAGGGGAAACACAATATTGTCTGATTACGGAAATGACGGCAAGCTTTTCTCAGACAGTCTCAGCTGGATGAATGGATTTACCACAGACCTTCCAGTCACAAGCATGCTTTTCTAGCCTTTAGGCCACCACTGCTGCGAAATATATCAGATGATATCATTCAGATATCTGTTTTGCTGCATCTGTCGGCCATTAAGTAACCAGAACTGTAGTACAGATTTTCCAAAGATATGTTTGATAGATGTTGTTGAGGAACAGTTATGCTGTTGCATTGTTTTGTCCACCAGAAAGTACTGACAAGTTTATTTTTCATCTGTAAAATGTCCTGTTCATGATTGGTCATAGTTCTTCAAAAAAACAATTTTACCCGATCCTTATAAAAATTTTTCTTTATGACACATGTTAGCTGTTGGATATTTCAGACATCAGAAATGGTAGATAGAGATCAACTGAATGTTCAGCAAGTGAAGATTGAAAGAAGGCAGTGTATGATTTGACTGCAAAACATGCTGAGCACTGAAAACGTGCACCCTCCGGGTTGTGATTAATATCTTAGTACAGATTAAATGTCTGTATGCACAGTAAGAATATCAGCTAAATGTAATATGAATTTAAAGTGGTATTAACTTTATCAGAATATATTTCTCAAGATAACTGCACTGTGAAAATTTAATATGAAGTCATTCTTTCTGTTTTCTCCTTGTTTTGTACTTTTAAATGAATGAGATCTGGTGTTACATCGGACTATTAAATATAAAATCGGTTTGTTCCTGAAAGTGTGGAAATCATGAGTTATTTTGTTATGAAATGCACCCATTAGCCAAGAGCTCAGAGATGAACCCTGCGGGATCTGATCTTGGTTCAACCAGGTCATACAGGTTCCGTTTTTCAGTCTTGTGGGATCATTCAGACTCTTCTTGAGTTCTTCGTTTTATTCCACTGGCCTTTAGCACTTGGCATTCAGCAATCAATAGCTCCAGGGCTGGAGATTGATGGGATGAATACTAATGTAGTGGAACAGCATCGGCAAATAACTGGCTCACTATAACTTTATATCTGATGTTATCTCTTAATCTTATCAAGAGTGTCTCTTGTGTGACTCAGTGAATGATCACAGGCCAGTACATTTGTTCTGTTTGGTCACTGCATTAGGTTTATCGATCATAGTTAATCTGCGGTAACTAATACATAACATGGTGCCATATAAACAAATACTTCATCCCAGAGTTACCTATGGCCAGTGAAGGTCCTTTCAGAGTAGTTAATTGTGCTATTATTAGAGATTTGGTTTTATAAAGTGTACTTAGGGACACCAGTCAGTTATTGTGGCTCTAATGGTTTACAAACCTTTCTGAAAAGATGGGCAGACACACGAAATTGCTATTATAGCTTGAATAAAGCCTTTTCTGTGAGTATCCAGGGACTTGTCTCCGGGGGCTTTTTCCTCACGTTTATCCCAAATTTGTCAGGCAGCAGGGTTATGTAGCGGTGACATACGCAATCTTAGATGTCACACATGTGACTGAAGGGTACCACTAACTTATTATGTAATAATCTCTCACTTCATGGTCTTATGTCAAATGTAAAGGAGAATGCTACCACTAGATGGACTTCCAAACTAAGAGCTGAATAAAACCGATTGTCAGAGCTGGTTTAGTTGTCAGTTGAAGATAAGAATTAATTCAGTCCCTTTCTTTGTAATTTCAAAGAATACTAATCATGGTTTCTGTTTAGAAATGGATTCTGACAGGCTTTATCTATTTAAAGAGATGGAAACAGAAGGGGTTTTACTGTTAAGACTGAGAGATGAGACTGGAATAAGAAAGTCAGATCTTATCAGATTTGCACAAAATCAAACCTTCAGGACAAGAAATGCGAATCAAGTAATGGGTCACACATTTCAAACCTAACCTTGGATAGAGGTTTGCTCAACTAGCTTTAGTATGCAAACTGAAATCATCCTAATTAGGGCTGAGAGTGTTCAGCTAGGATGTAAATAGCATGTTATCACAAAAAAAGGAGAACAGTAGCCCACAAAGTAAAAGCAACAATTAGAATGGAGTGCTGCATCTGTTCTAAAACGGTTGGGTGATGACATGGTGCAGTGGAAAGCATTGTAACCTCAAAGCCAGAAGGGTTCTGGGTTTGAACTCTCTGGCCGACTGTGGCTTTTATGTGTGGAGTTGTTCTCCTGTTGCCTGTGTAGGTTTCCTGTGATACCTAGCCTGGCTTCCTCCCACAGTCCAAAGACACGGCGGTTAAGGTTAGTTAACGACTCTTAAATTGCCCGTAGGTGTGAATTTGAGCATGAATAGTTGTAGATGAAATTATTCAGACCCTTTCACTTTTTTCAAATCTTGTTATGTTGCAGCCTTATGCTAAAATTGTTTAAATTCATGTTTCCCCTCATCAGTCTTCACTCAGTATCCAATAATGACAGAGCTAAAACATAATTTTGGAATTTTTTTTTTGCTAATTTATTAAAAAGGAAAAATGAATATCACATACAGATGAGTATTCAGACCTTTTATTCAGTTAACGTATCTTTGGCAGTGATTACAGCCTGGAGTCTAGGATATGACATGACAAGCTTTGCAGACCTGGATTTGGGGATTTTCTGCTATTCTTCTCTGCAGATCCTCTAAGGCTCTGTCAGGTAACCACAACACGATGCTACCACCACTGTGCTTCACTTTTGGATGGTATTGGGCAGATGATGAGTGGTGCCTGGTTTCCTCCAGACATCATGCTTAGAATCGAGACCAAATGTTTCAATCTTGGTTTCATCAGATCCGAGAATCTTGTTTTTCGCCATCTGAGAATCCTTTAGGCGCTTTTTCAAAAACTCCAAGTGGGTTTTCATGTCTCTTTCACTGAGGAGAGGCTTCTATCGGTGTCACAGTGATGGTTGCTCTCCTGGAACTTTCTCTCATCTCCACACAGGCGCTTCGATAGAAATAAATTGTGAAAAACATTTTACTAAAGCATGGTAAACAGATTAACGCTGCATTTACACTCAAATGAATCTTTGTCAGAGCGTTTCTTTGATAATATAATAATTCTTTATTTCATGTGGTAACACAATCTGTGTTATTAGAAAAAATTCAACTTC
This sequence comes from Istiophorus platypterus, assembly GCA_016859345.1. Taxonomy (NCBI): domain Eukaryota; kingdom Metazoa; phylum Chordata; class Actinopteri; order Istiophoriformes; family Istiophoridae; genus Istiophorus; species Istiophorus platypterus. The sequence goes on from CM029134.1 coordinate 12,020,685, forward strand.
ATTTTCTTCACTTAATCAGTTTTGATTTAGCAGAGATATGAAGACGAGAAGGCACATAATAAGTAACAAAGGTTAATCAGACTGAATTCTGTGTTGTTGCAGGTACAAAGCCTGATCCTACAGAGAAATCAATTAGTATTCAGCTTTTATTTCATCACACTGCAGTAAAAAAAAAAAAAAAAAAAAAAAAAAAGATATGAAAGACAAAGGGAGGAAGACCAGATTTCATCAAGGCTGATATGTCTGAAAATCTATTGAAGAAGCTATGGAACTTTCAAACCAAAGTGATATTATAAAGACTATTTCTCTCAATTTTCAAGAATTTCATTTCATAGGAGATCGATATCTTTAACCTTGACTTGTACGTAAATAACAGAATAACAGAAGCTTTATTGATGTTCGCTACTGTTTGGCTCCTTAATGAAGACTAAAGAGAGCCTAATTGCCTAAACAACAAGCAGCAGTTGGCTCACCAGTGCAATTAAGCCCACGTTAATAACAAACTGATTAATTCTTTAATCAAAGTCAGTTTTATCCTTGAAGTGCCGTCAGTTTTAATTATGCTGAAACACACCAAAGAAACTACTGTTACAGTTCTGCGAAAACCCTCAGAAAATTTCAGACACATTATAATGAATGGATGATAAAAACGTAATGAGTTATTACATAGGGGACTTAATTTCAGATTGCCTTTTCCACAACAGTTGATATTGATCTGCACATGATTGTGAAATTTGGGGGTTTTCTCCAGCTCTCTCCCTGTGTCCTTAGTTTTATTGACATGTTTACCTCTATTAAAGGTGTTGTGTTCCCCTGCCTGATAGATTCTTCAACGGGCAACAGGAGGGCTTGAAAATTCCCAGGTTTCTTTGACAGGCTAAGAAACAGTTGCTTGAATTTAGAGTTTGGATTTTGGTGATGATGGGCAATTTATCAAAAACTGCACGAGCTGATAACCGGAAACTTGGTGCCAAATCTTAAGGGAATAATTGTAAGAGCAAGAAATTGATTTAACTTAAAATGTCGTGAATAGGATCGACATTGTTTGCTGCAAGACAAGACTTTGGAGAGTTGTCCAACACTTGATGTTGTTTCTCTCTGTTGTAGTTCACCTAACCTTTCTTCATTAGGTAGTGATTTAAATGCTATCTTTGTGGCGTGTCATTTATCAAGCATGTTTTAACAAAGTGCTTTTACGCTGCAACTCCACATGGCCCAAACAAATTGCTCTGCTTCTGTGTACTCCTTGTTATCGACAACACCGTTGCCAGTAATTGCCGTAGGAATGTAATATTCAGCCTAAAGAGCAGTTCAAAATTGTCTCTGTTCCTTCCAAATTACTGCGGATTTGATTTGATTATTCACAGCAAAACATTAACCCAGCTCTGATTGAGCCTTTATTGTACAGCTTGGCACCATGTTTCCGCCTGCTGCACATTTAATGCTGCTTTATTCCTTGAATCTAATGTAAATTTAAATGCGCAAAACATACTGTCAGTATAGTTGTGATGCCTTATGTAGGTCAATTCTTCCTCAGCATTCACTGCTTGGCCTTGTGATGAGTGATTTCATTTTGTGAGGGAACTGCGGTTTTATTATTCATACTCTGACAGGAATTGGAGCTGCAGTGCATTAAAGCGTGACGTTGTCATTTCCCTACTCTCAGAACTGTTATTACCTTTGCCCCAAATTGGAATTAAACCCAACATTTGATGCTGGCCCTAATTGTTTTTCTCTGGCAGTTATAAAACTGAAGTTAAACTTCCTCTCTATGGACATACAGTATGTCATATTGTTGGCTGATATTTCTTGTAGTGAAACCCCTCCAACACACACACACACACACACACAAAACACACACACAAAACACACACACAAAACACACACACAAAACACACAAAACACACAAACACGCACCCACTCTTGTAGTTATTATTCTGCAGCTTGCCTGTTAAGGATTCACAAGTCTCTCTGTCATTGTTTGATAACAGAAGTGGATTTTCTCACTTCAGATTTAATGCATACTGGCCTCTGCATTTTCTAACTGGCTCTGAAATTGATCTGAACTGCAACACGATTTTTCTACAATGAAGTAGCTGAACACATTAGGTGAGTACCGTGAAATTGACCTCGGAAAGGCAGCAGTGTATGTGAGTTACATCGTAAAGACGGCTATTGAGGGAGCTCAGACTAAATGGATTTTGTTTGCGAGTCTTTTTGCAGTATGCATATCACCTTAATGCCCTTACAAATATTGGCTCATGGTGGTTGCACTTTAACGGCTGCTGGATAATCAGCAGTCCTGATAGAATCACAACTTTTCATTGGAGCAGTTTCTCCCTGTTTGTTGCTCTAAAGCAGCATGAGGTCCCATATATCTTTTTGGTACTGTCTTTTCTGTTGATCTAATTGGACACCCTCTGTTGCCTACAATGAATCATTGCTGGACCTCCTCTCTCCCCTCAAGTACTTATTTTTATTGAATGCAGGGCTCCCCTGAATCACAAGGCTCAATCTTAAAACTTGTATTTGTCCCTTGGCTCCAGTCATTGATCTTTTTTTTCCCCCCTCTTTTTTTTTTAAAAGCTGTGTCAGTATCACTTTTATTCCAGTGGAGGATTATAGGCCTGCTTTTATGTGTTCTTACTCCCCAGAGAAAGGCCAGGAGTTCAGACCATTCTCCCCACTCCACTAATTGATTCCTAATTTGGCAAATGCATTGTAAGGTGGGGTGAAAAAGCCTCTTTGCATTCATATATTGGGATGATACTTCCACCTGTCCTCCATGTATTAGTGTTGTTACTTATGCTTCCTCTGTCCTTGACACTTGACCTCTACTAATGCAGAGGAAGCTCTGCTGCAGCAAAGGGAATTTGACACATCAGTGGTGACACATCAGAAACAGAGTTGAAGCAATGGAGGCATTTTGGCATGCACCCCATGATTTTTGAGAGAGAAGTTTAAATTCCTGCCAGTTCAGAGGCTCTTCAACACTGCAAACACCTCCAGGAAAGTGGCTCTCACTGAACCAATCGAAGGCAAAGATTTTTTTAATTACTCGCCTGCTGCAGAATGGAAAGGCACAGATTTTGCCTGTGGGTATCTGTATTGATTTGAGTGTATGATGTTTTAATGAGCCCTGTGTGTAAATGATTTGTTGCAGTTGTGTATGCTTGAAAGGCTAATTTGTTTGTTTTTCTTTTTTCGTTTTCAGTGAATGGATTCTCATTTGACTTGGAGTCAGATTTAAGGCTTTCTAGAAAGACCAGGATGTCAAAAATCTCCAAGGCAGCTAAGGCTGTGAGGAAATTGGATGCTGGCAGTGTAATCCGGGCCATAGTGAGGTCAGGACAAGCAGCCCCCGGACCCCCACTTGGCCCCATCCTAGGACAGGTAAAATTATTTAAGATTTCACTGCATGTTCCATCTGTTCGCTCTGAGTAATCAGGAGTATTAACTGCAGGAACGGGGCTTCATTTTATCAACTTACCTGCATACAGGTCTTGTTAATGGCCACACAACCTGATCCTTCTCCATTTTTACCTTGCCAGTCACATAGTCGCTTCTCTCCCCCCAGTTACCTCATTGTACATCTGCACCACCACCTTCATCTCATCCTGTAGCCCTATTCATATTCCCATTCTTATTCTAGTCGCACAGCTCCATTGTGCAGGTGGGTGCCACACTCAGCCTCAGTCTGCAACTGTTTTCTCACAGTTTCTAAGCCAGAGACACTAACACCTCCATCCGTAGCAGCTGTCCATATACATTAGCCTCACACTTTACAAGCCAGTTGATGAAATGGGATTGAACCTGTGAATGTTTTGTCTTAAATTCCTGTGTCCTTCTCTCGGCTTCAATCGCTCCAAAGAGACAGCAGATTTTGTCTTGCGTTTTTATTGCTCAGGGATGCACCCTTACAACCTTTTCACAACTGATGCCAATTCCAACTAGAAAAATGTATGTGTGGGCTGGTGCAATGATAAAATAAGTCAGCATTCCTCAAGCATTTAGCAATGAACTAAGACAGTTTGGAGTGAGTGAATGAAAAATAACTGAGGCTATATTATGTTTCGCAGTAAGTAAAATCATCTTTTTGAGGTGGAAAAAAGTGAAATGCCAACTTAACTATCTGTTAATGAACCTCATCTTTGTTTCTGATCACTCAAGTGTATTCCTGTAATTTGTTTTTTCTTATAAATTTATATTTTATCTTACATTGTAAACGCACAGCCTGCTAATAGTTAAGGGTCATTCAGCTATAAAAGCTTGATGGTCTCTTGCATGGCCCATTCTGTACATACAAATAAATCTGACCCTTAATGGAGAGTGCTCATCAGCCTGGGATGCTGTTGCACACAGATCAGTTCTCGCCATGAATCCATCCTTGTGACTTAATGACAACACTAAGAGAGAAGAATGGAGAAGTAATCACAATTGGCAGGAAGGGGGGGGGGCACAAATGATTAATGATATCAGGACAAAAACAAATGTTGAGATGTCAGAAAGGAATTAAATCATGTGAGAATATCGTATATCTCTTATCTGACATTTACAGTAACAATGCCATTACTTTGTTTCCGTTCTAAATAAGATAATCTGCTCTCTTCCAATGAACAGCATAAAAGATAACATTATAATCTGTTCATTACTGGAAACCAGGTCTCCCTGCCAGACTTGGAGTTTCTGGGCCTCCTTGAAATATTAGTTCTACATCATTTTAAACGCATTTCTCTAATGTTTAGTTTGTATTTCTCATTTTTCTACTTGATATCATTTTGGCCTATTATTCACACATTGGATCTGCAACCAGCAAATATTTTCTCTTTGATTCTTTTGCTGCTCATTTCCTCATTTTATCGGTCACTACTTTTTGTCTAGAAACTCTAAGAAAAAATGTCCCACAGTCAAAGATGATGATTTTTGTCTGACAAATGTCCCAAAACCCCAAAATAGTCTGCATGCTTTCAATATGCTGCATCACCTATAAATATTACTGCTCCTTTGTTACATAGGTGACAGTTTCATAAGCTCTTATTCAGTAAGGGAGTGTTAGAAATCTCAAGAGCTTTTCACATCACAACAAATATTAAGTCAGATATTTTGGAGACCTGTCATAAAGCTGCACTAATCACTATTGTGATATTTACAATGAATGACACGACTGTTTAATGTGAAATTGGTCGCTTGTCTTGATGAATCCTAAGATTTATCACCAGACTCTGCTGCACTTCTCGGCTCTTATGGGTGTTTCACTGTCTTTTGGTTTTATGGCCCTAACCTTTTCTGATTTGGTTTCCTCACCTCACATAGAGTTGTTTTCAGTGGCTGCAGGCACAGGCAAAAAAAGCTTTAAAATGCTCTTAAAAGCTCTAAAACCAACTTTACACTATCTGCCCGGCACCAATCAGCTGCCAAAAAAATGACAAGGGGTAAATGTAGCGGAGCATTTAACTGCTAAAAACCAAGATGTTTTTATCAGGGGTCAGTGGAGGCCAAAGTTAAGTTAAAAAGAGAGTGAATGTTGGACTTCACCACGTGGCTAGGAACATGACTCCAAGTGAATACTATTTATCTATATCTGTTGGACGTGTAAATAAGCAACTGTTTGCTTCACCAACTTAAAAGGTTATAATCTATCAGATGTTGAAATCTTGTTCTCAAGAATCTTACATAAGTTTTTTAGCATCAGAATAATGTGACAGTGACTTCATGTTTGAGGGAAAAAAAATACAGTAAATTGTACAGTCATGATTCCAACAACTGAAATAGTCCCAGAAATTTATAATAAGGTGGGGATATATGCTTTAATCTCATCCCATTTCAGAATCTCATCCCATTTCAGAATCTTTTATTCCAGAAATACAGCAGCCAAGATTTTAAGTGCTGCCAAATAATGAGACTGTAATAAACCAATTTTACTGTTTCTGCACTGTTTACCAGTTGGATATATAATTGATTTTAAAATTTTTACAGATCACATTTAAGGCTCAGCTAAATCTTATTTCCCTTCAGCTGCACTGGAGACCTGAGTTCCCCCTGAGCTTTAAAATATTACCGAAAATTTAATGTTTTACCATGTTACCTAATGTCACATAACCGAAGACATTGTGTGTTATTGTATGCAAAAACTTCACTGAGTGAAGTGGGTATAGTTTAATGGCATATTTTAAAGGCAGCTACAAATAGGCATATATAAAAACTCTAAACAAAAGCAATCATAAATTTTTGAACAATCCTTTGTCTCTCTTATTACATATAAAACATGTCAGAGTGACAGGACATGCACTGGTATGTCATGTCAGTGGGTATTTGTGGTATTTGTGGGTGTTCTTCCCTCTAAAAAAAGCACTGTTTCCTTTCCCAAAAAAGCTGTGGTTGGAATTTGATCATCTTAAAAGATGCAAAATATGTGACAGCTCACAATAACAAGCAAACCAAGAATAGTGGTTTCTTTGCCAACTCCAAGCAGACAAGCAGTGTGGTCTTTACTGCCCATCTTTGCTTCTGTGGTCCGTTTCACCTTTTAGCATGTGTTCCTCCTTCTGTCCGACCCTATATTCTGTTTTGACTAGAAGTATTTTAAGTAATGGATGCAAGACTAAGTTGACATTACTTTTTATATGTTTGGTTTTGCATTTTCTGTCTCACCTGCACTTTTCTAAAACGTCTGACTCTGTTTCATGTTTCTTTTCTTTCGAACTATTTTCTTGTATCTTTTCCCTTTCAGTCTTCATATTATTTGGTTTTCACTGGTGTTTCTTTTTGATTTTATTACCTTATACGTATGTGAAATATGAAGACAAACGAATCACAAATGTCAACTACTTGCATTCACGAATCCTATTATCTTAGTCTAGTTTTGAGGTACTTATTTGAATAATTCCATTTTATGCAATTGTGTACTTCTACTTCACTACATTTCAGAGGTATATGTGATACTTTTTACACTACCAGTTTTAACTGACAGCTACAGTTACTTTACAGATTCATATTATTAATACAAAATGTAATCAACAAATAATGATGCATTAATATCAAGTTTAATCTATCCAGCAGCATCAAAAAAGGTAAAGTTAATCATACTTTTACAAGCTGTGACTTTAAAGATTATTTTAAAATTTATGCATTAATAAGTACAATACTAATTATTTTATTCTGAAATAGAATACTGTTGTTTTTAAAAATGGATTGTTGATGTACAAAATGATCTGAGCAAGAGAGAGTAAAGGATAGGTGTTAGTTCAAGGGCAGAGTTTTTCAGGACCCAGCCTTGGATTCCATCCGACACAGGAGCCTCATAGGATTTACATCCTGCCTTGTTAGGGGGGACAGGGTTTTAAGAATGTTTTGGTACAAACATTTGCGGATGGCGGATGTGGCAGATAGTTGTCTGATTCACTTGCCAAACAGAAAATCTACCCATATTTCACACTTGGCAGACATTAATTTTGGACCCTGCCTATACACTTCAGAATTCGTCCTGTTAATTTTATCAGCAGTCACATCATTAATAAACACCAGTGATCCAGTTCCATTGGCAGCCATACATGCCCATGCCATACCAGTACCTCCATCATCCTTGGCAGGTGATGTAATGGCTTTGATCATTAGCTTTTCCTTTCCTTCTCCATATTCTTCTCTTCACATCATACTGGCACAAGTTAATCTTGGTTTCATCTGTCCAAAGAATCTCGTTCCAGAACTGGGCAGGTTTTTTATGCTTTCTGGCAAAATATAATTTGGACTGTCTGTTCTTTAGTGTGACCAGTGGTTTGCACCTTGTGGTAAAGCTTCTGTATTGTCATTCATGAAGGTGTCTCTTGATTGTGACAATTATACGCCTACCTCCTGGGGAATGTTCTTGACCTGGCTAGATGTTGTTGAGGGGTTTTTCTTCATCAAGGAGAGTATTCTGTGATCATCCACTTTTAGTTGTCCTCTGTTGTTTTCCAGGCCTTTAGGTGTTGCTTAGCTTGCTGTTAAAGTCCCCTTTTTTAAGAATGTACCAAATTGTTGATTTAACCTCTCCTAAAGTTTCTACTATTTGTGTGGTAGGTTTGTTTTGTTCTTTCAGCCAGATTATGGCTTCCCTCATTTGCATCGATACCTATTTGGACCACATATTTAGAGTTCCCGTGAACAGATATCAAATGTAAAGTCAATGGTTCGGATCAACTCCAGACCTTTTATCTGCTTAATTTGTCATGAATTAATGATTGGACAAGCCACATCTGGCCATGAAACTGATTGTCAGTCAATTTTCCAATTACTTCTAAGCCTCTGAAAAAGAGGGACTATGTATACAAATGTCTCTAATTTCTAAACTGTTAATGCAATATTTTTGTGAGACCCAGTGAATTAAAGCTAAAAGTCTACAGTTAAATCACATTTTTATTTGTTTGTTTCAAATCCATTGCGGTGGTCTACAGAGGCAAAATTACGGAAAGTTGGTCAATGTCCAAATACTTACACCCAACTGTACATTTTAATTTAAGGCTGACAGAGTGCAATCAAGCTGACAGCTGTTCAAAATCACCAAGGAGGAACACCAGGGCATTTGGGTATTTGCTGAATATAGCGTATGTGTTTTGCGCTATTTGCTTTGCTGCTGCTTTGATGTTGGTGCTTGGGGGAACTTACGCACAGCTGAGCACAACAGTCGAGAACTCCCAGGGGATATAAAAAGGCTCTGTTGGACAGTGAGCAACGTCAGGTCTGGGTAACGGATCGTCCCATGTACCTTGATGTTAGTACACCAGTGGGGATTAATGTACATGCACACTCCAATGCCTCGCACTTTCCCTGGTTCTGCCTGCCCGTATGATCCTAAAGCCATCAAAGCTAACCTCAGTATCCACGAAAGACTCATCCAGGCAAGACTCAGTTAAAGCAAAGGTACACCATTTACCATGTAGCAAGTCTAGTTTATTTTTTAACAAAAGAATAATTGAGGACAGTGGAAGTTTGAAAGGCACCATGTGTCTGCAATGCATCCCCCCTTGCCTACCTCTTTTCCCTTTTGGACTGGGTTTTCTGTCATGTAGGATGAGGATGGTTGGATTTATTTAACACTGGATGAAGCTCTGTAGGAATTGAAGGTTTTCTTGGGAATAGGTAAAACCATGCCCCCCTCCTCCTTGCTTTAAATCCTCTAAAGTCCTCTAAACCGCACAATTACTGAGTCTATATGATGATGAGAATAATCTTAAGGACCATTCTTCATAATGTTTTAGCCCAGATACACTTTTAACAATAATTACAGAAAATTTTGACTCACAAACACACAGAGTGCACCAACAGTGATTTCTGCCACTTGCACTTGTGCCATGACTGAGCTGTCTTTTAAAGTATTATCTAAGGTCTCGGCTAGGTGCCTGGAGAGTTTGATTCCAGATATTCTTTTGCCCAATCAAACAGGATTTATTCAAGGCTGGCACTCTTACTCAAATCTAAACATACTGTTCAACGTTGTCAACTTGGCCCGGTCAAAGTGCCCAGATAGACTGATTTCACTTGATGTTGAGAAGGCCTTTGGACAGTTCAAATGGAAATAACTTTTCTTCATTCTCCAGAAATTTGGCTTTAAAGACAAATTCATTCTCTGGATAAAATTCAGCCATAATCTCTAATATCCCCCTAATAAAGCACAGTCTGGTTACACTCTCCTTGGAAGGGGGACAAGACAGGGGTGCCCATTCTCCATCCTCTTGTTTGCACTGGCAATTGAGCCCATAGCAATAGCACTGCAACTCTGTAAGGACATCGAAGGTACACATTGGACTATGCTAGGGCTTAAGATTTCTCTTTAATCTGCTTCTGTATGTGTCTGATCCAGGTTTATCACTCCCCTGCTTTCTAGATATGCTGATACAGAAAAGCAAACTTTTCCCTTTAAATTCTGAAGCCGATGCACTTCTGTCTAGCCTTTTCCCTTTTAAAGGGTCTAAGATGGTCTTAAACACTTAAATACTTGGGTATCAAGGCCACTCGCTTGAGTGTAAATAGGATATGAATTGCTGGGCCTCCTTATCATTATCATTAGTGGGGTGCATTAACCCAATTAAAATGAGTGTTGCCAAGGTTTTTATTTCTCTTTCAAAACATCCCTATTCTAATAAAAAAAAAAAAATTAGTAAAAGTTTTATCCCTTTCATATGGAGGAATAAATCTAGTCAGATCAGTAAGGCCTATCTCCTAAGACCAAAGTGCTCATGAGGTCCAGCTCTGCCTAATTTCCTTTTTTATTTTTGGGTATGCAACATTCAGAAGTTAATTCATTTATTCGACGATGTACCAATTGCAGGAAAGACAGACTGGGTACAATTAGATTTCTCATCATTGCAGCATCACATGGGCACAGCGGTTTGTGCAGTCTTGCCTCTTTTCAAGGAATAATTCAAATATAATGGTTAATCACTTAATAAGAGTAGGGCTCGGTTTAGAAGATATTTGGGCTGCAAGGAAACTTCCACAGTCTTCACAAAGAGGACATTTTTGCATCTTTCTCTTGAATCTTTGACCTATCCAAGCACCATCTCTTTTATTACCTATAGATCAGGAGCTTTGTACAAAAGACTATTTAATTCATTTCCAAATAAGCCCATAACATCAAGTTTCGACCATATCCTTGAATTTAATTCAGACCGTAAAGGACTGATATCCCAGATTTATGAGCTCATTAACATCATCAGTCCACGCTCCACTGAAAATTAAAAAATGGCCTGGGACTTGGAGCAGTTTTAACAGATGGCCAGCGGGACTCTGTCTAAGACTTGGTACAAACATTGCCTACGCCTGCTAAAAATGGCTCAATACAAGTGAAAATGGTACACAGAGTTCATTTAATTAATGCTGGATTGGCAAAGATTGATCCAAATAGTGCACCATTATGCCCTGGATATAGAGGTGAGCCAGCAGATGTAGTGCACATGTTATGGCTGTGTCTAAATCTCTCCACCTTCTAAGTAAGAATGTTGAAAGCTTTTAGTAAGATGTTTGGAATCCAATTTGACCCTGACCCAGTCTGGGCCCTCTTAAGTTAACATCAAAATGCTCTCTCACCAAATAACATCTATGTGGTCATAGCTTTCACTACACTCCTTACATGATGTTTATTCCTTTTTAAATGCGGGGAGGCAATATGCTTATGAGTTTTCTCATTGGGTCAGTGATGTTTTGTATTTTTTTAAAGCTAGAAAAAATTAAATCCACACTCAAAGGGTCCCCTCAAACCTTTGCTAAGATATTGAGGCTTTTTTTTTTTGTATTTTTATGACTCTCTACTCTTTATCAAGGGTTTTCTGTAGAGGAGACCCGTACATATCCTATTACAGCAGAGAGCATAAAAGGATTTGACTATCCTATTATATTTTGTCCCTCCCTCACCTAAATGTATTCTATATCCTTTATTTCCATGGATGGATGGTGGATTGGCAGATGGGTGGCTGGTAGGGATGGTAATGGGGATTTCAATTTCTCATCATATTTGTTGAAGACTGCCCCTTTGTATTTAGAGGATGAGAAAGTGGTTTTCTATCTTCCACTCTTGTGGGATAAAACTTTTGAAAATAAAACAAAAAAGAAAATCAGAATACTTCTTTGACCTCTGTTCATTTTACAGTGATGTAAAACAGAGAAAAGCTGTAAACTCCCAGATTTGATGAGCTGGAATCAGTAAATGTGTGGCTGATAATGTTGTGTTTGTTTATAAGCTTAAAGGACTTAACCCCCAGTTCTTTTTAATTTAGTTGAATTTCATCCGCAGGTATTATCTGAACATCTGTGACTAATGGTAATGTGCATTTGTCGCCGGTATTGCATTGCATATCATAAGAGTCTCAGATTTTTTTGCATCATTTCTTTCTCATAGAATATACTTTGAAGTTCCCTCCAAAAGCTGTGGTGCTGATGGTGGGTGCAATGATGAATCATTTAGAAATGTCTGTTAAATGTTGCTGTTGCTTCCAGACTAGGTAGGTGTGAGCTGGTAGGGATACTGTAGCTGTCACCACATGAGCGGTAATGAGGTGAGATGGATTGTAAGTGCTGAGCCAAGCAACGCAAAGCCATATGTTGATCTAAAGGTGCCACCTTTTAGACTGTTTTCGATGTCATTGTTGTCAGGGCTGGGCGTTGTGTGCGTTTCTTTCTTTCGGCCCCCGTGCTCCATCAAGCACACACTGTGTGTAGCAAACAGTAAATAAATGGCAGTCGCTCTGCTTGAGGCAGTGGCCCCAGCCCTTCAATCTTAGCCAACATCCCCTCCTCAGTTTTTCTTTTTTTTATTCCCCTCTTCTCTGAGTAACCACCCTTGACAGAGGAAGTGCAGAGAGGTAGGCTGCCACTTGGCTGTGGGGCAAATTTAAACAAATGACAGAAATAAAAGAAGGAAACAGGAGACGAAAAAAGGGCAACTGACAGCTTTGTTACAGTAGAACAATTACAGGCTAGAGTGAAATTAGCACAAGCGAACGGACAAGAAGTATAGAGAGCAACGGAAAGAGAGCAGCAAAAGAATGAAGAAAATAGGAAAGCAACTCATGCACTTTTCTGCAGGAGGTTATGAGAGTCTGTGGGAGCTGAGGGAAATGCTGAGCATTGTATCTAGAGCTTAACAGGTGTAACAAATTCTAGTAGGTAGTCATTTGCAGAGGCTGCTGCCTAAGCAGTGACTGCTTTTATTATAATAGAAATATGAGATGTGTGTGTTTTTGAAATGTAGAGTGAGTAAGGTAGATGGAGATGAAAGAAAGAAAGAGGGAGAGAGTAGGATGCTGTCTACCACACCAGATATCCCTCTGTGGTTTTTCCTTAAAAGTCCCTCTGAACTGGAGAGAAATTCCCAACTGAAACTTTAAATGAATTTATTTTTGTGGCTGAGTGTGTACATTAGTCTTAATACATCCTGTAAATAGACCCTGTAAATCAAGCATAAAGCAGTGAGAATAAGCACTTGCAATTTGACAAATAGCCTCAATTTCAATTAATAGGGCCATTAAAGCTCAGAGCAGAGGCTGACGGGTGCATTCACAGCCTCTGTGAGCAAAGGGCCAGTTCACTCTGAAAAGATCACGCGCACTTACTACAACTCTTGACATGCACACCCCTTTGCATCAAGACTTCTCTTTCTTTCAGCATTAAAGGCAGACAACACGACAGCACACTCAAGGATTACAGCGGGAGGATCCGGGCTGATGCGGCCGCTGACATAATTGTGATAAATGACGGCCTTTCGTCAGCGTACCACTCTGTGAAACAAAGAGCATGCTTTTCTGTTTTGAATATGTGGGGAGCTTCCATTTACTTCACCAGCTCAGTATGAAAAAAACATGCAGCTTTCTGTGGCCGCAGAACTGGAGTTGATTGACTTTAATATAGTGGATTTTTTTGCAAGTATGAGGCAGTTATTTGTCCTTAAGGCCTCTTTGGACTACTTCTGTTTTTTTTTCCCTCTGCATGGGTGACAGTCTGCCAATAACACGCCTACATAATAGCCAATGAACTGTCAACACTAGGCGAGTATGAAACACTTTATTAGTTTGCACTCTGTCCTGGAGGTATAGCTGACAACAGCTATGGAATGACTTCACAGTATACACATGGCATATGTCCAAGTTCCACATGGTCTACACATAATGTGTAAGCCTCTTGACAACCCAGAGGTTCTTAGCTCCATGAGGGAACAAGGCACTTTGACTGCACTGTACATCCTCTACACCTGCTGTTCTGATCCATAATCCCATGACACCCAAATACCACAACACCTACATCTCAACAAATTGGAGATTGAATGCTTCATCCACAATTCACATGGGACTAAAAAGTTATCTCTCTCATCTAAAGTGGAAAAAAAGGGATTTGATGGTAGGACAGGCAGCTGTCCCGAAGAGACCGTGAGACAAGTACAGATGACAAAAGACAGGAAAACATGAATTTTCAATGTGTTTTTCAAACCGTAAAGGGATTTCTTACAGTGGTGTTCTTTCTGTGTAAACAGTGTAGTAAAATAGACCTGTAGTTTGTGTTACAGTAGGATTAAGATAATGCAAAAAAGCTTATTGTCCATCTTTCAGCCCTACCATTGAAAGAATTAATTTATGTAATCAATTTCTTGCATAAACAGATGGCATCTTGAGTTACCCTCTATCGGATGGTTTTAACAGTGATAGTTATGTTGAAATAAACATGAAGATGCCAATTGCATCTCGAAAATCTTGACTAAAACATATCAGCCAGTTAACTGATGTTCAAATTTTGTATTAAAATCAAATACCAGCTGTCATAGATCAAAAAACAGTTTGGCAGGGATGGTTGACTATGAGGCCCATGAGTCTGCAGGTTTCCACTCCACCAAACACCACAGTGACTGATTCCTTCTGATTAACATTTTCTGCCAGACAAAGGGAACTAATAAATGAAATCTGCCAGTGTTACCTTTGGTTGGAATGAAAATCTGGCACCACTGCACTTGTGATGTACAACCTTAGTACAGGGGCCCACAAACAGGTCGCAAGATAGATCTGGGAGGTCATGAAATTATGAAAAACAACTGGATATGAGGGGATAAAACATCTATATGCTACACAAATTGTTTATTTTTTCTGATTCTTTTGTATCCTCTGCATTTTTTTATATTTTGAAAAACTAGATAATTTCACGTCTTCAAGCCTCTAAAATGTATTCAAATAGGAAAAAATCTAAGAAGGGAGCATCACTCGGGATCACAACAAGAATAAGATTTAAAGGGTCACAAGCCAAAGAGTTTGGGAACGACTAGGTTAGACTCTACATTGAAATATTGGAAAACAGTGCAGAGTGAGTTTTACTGCTAGATGGCTCGTCATGCCTCTGTGGTACCGAAGGAAAAAATAAATCATCCTTCCTCTGTATTCTCTGTGAAAGTTCCCTGTAAAGTGTCAGAGAAAATGTACACTGAAAGGTCAGTCTATTTTTTTTTCTTTTTTTCTTTTTGGGCATCTTATGACCGAATAGTGTTGATCCACAAACCATATAAACTTAACTCAAATTTAACAAATAAGTGAATCACAGAGGAGTGTTCCTCACTCCTATGCAGGTTCAGTATATGGAATGGCATCAGATTTTTAGCAAAAAGTACAACTCGAGCTACAGCCTCAAGATGGTGTTTGAACGAGAATTCAGCCGATTGTGGCAGTTGAGGCAGTTGTGCCCAGAATAAACAAGAATAAACATTTCTTTACTTCATCTTACATGTCTGGAATATTCTATACACTCTGACAGATGTGTTCACAGTGTTCAATTCTAAAATACGCTCCCACAAATCACACAAATGCATTTTTACTTATTCTTAGCACAACACAATGTGCAGAAAGCCGAGCTTGCCAAATGCATTTCCACAGCTCTGCATCATATCCATAACTGTTGTACTGAAATTCAGCACAAGTTATCTGTTTGGATGTGATACTGGCCTGGCAAGTCCAAGTTTTGTGTGGGTGTGCATACATGTGTTTGTGCATACGTGCATGTTTAGACTTAGTGAGTGTCTCTAGAGTTCATGGGAGATGAAAGAGGGTCCTAAGGGCGTCTCTGCGGGCTCCAGGCTCACATGGGAGAGAGTGTGGCTTTGAGAGCGAGACAGTGTGTGATAATGAGAGGCAGGAGCTTTCCCTCGGGCCTGGCCCTCTCCCGGTTCTGAGCTCTGGCTTGGCAGGGTCGAGTCCCCTGGTTCTGCTCCAGCCACAGTCCCGGCTCCCACAGCAGCCCGCTCCTGCTTGTGTCTCTCCCAGGCTGAGCTCAGCTTCACAGCCAGAGCCAGCAGGTTCTTCCCAAGAAACACGGTGGAAACACGAGGGTCCCTGTACCACAGCATACCTGTGCCCCTCAGGGCCAGGGTGAAGATATTGATGGTGACCAAGCTGAGCCAAGGGTACAAGGCCTCCTTACGAGGCTGGCCCCTCTGTCCCGGCAGACCGGTTGCCCCCAGCTCCGTGAGGGCCACACACGGCAGCAGAAGCAGGAGCGCGTAGCAATAGAAGAAAACCAGGCCCTCAGCCCAGATGGGCAGCTTCTGCTCAACGACGGCTCCACTCCCCGCTGCAGCCCCTCCTTGGACCTCCCACAGCCCT
Organism: Istiophorus platypterus; assembly: GCA_016859345.1. NCBI lineage: Eukaryota > Metazoa > Chordata > Actinopteri > Istiophoriformes > Istiophoridae > Istiophorus > Istiophorus platypterus. Next base: position 12,036,791 of record CM029134.1, read on the forward strand.
GCCTGCAGGTCCAACACATCCAGCAGGTCCAAGACCACCCACAGCAGCCGGCCCCGCACCTCCTGCTTCCTGCGCTGAGGGGTCATGTGGTCAGCTCCCGTCAGGATTAGGAACAGTGAGGGCAGGCAGATGGACAGCAGCAGCGTCAAGGTCTTCCGGGCCAGTGGGTCCGGTGGCCGGCGTTCCTGCCTGTAGTTGTGGCAGACGAAGAAGAGCTTGAGCTGCAGCAGGGACAGGAACAGGAACCAGAGGGCGTTGGCAAAACCACGACGTGGCGACCGCACCTCTGACACCACGCCGGCAGACACAAAGCGCAGCGCGAGCAGAAAGCCCACATCTCCTAGCAACACCACCGCACACTGCCAGACACTAGGTCCCGGAAGACCATTAGCCCCCAGCATGCTCTGCTCCAGCAGGTAAAGGTCCACCACTGCCATCGTGCTCACCGTGACCAGGGTTGATACGCACACCTGGGGCGTGGGCACCATGCCTAAAAGAGACAGATGGACAGTGGGAAATCTGTTACATCAACGGAATTTAAATTCTGCTCATATCGTTCCACACGCTGCCATCTGTCCCCAGTGAAACTGACAAATTTGCAGGATAAGAACAATTTTTTTTTTCCCAATACTAATTCAAAACCAAATGTAAAATAGTTTGACGCTTGTTGCTATGGTTAGATACACTTGCTGCCGAGTGAGAAGAGAGCACCCTTCATCTTTGGCCAGAGCCACATCTACCCTGGCTGCTCAAGCTGAGAAGCCTGTTAAATTGTTTTTGTTAACTCCGCGGCTCTTTGAATTAAATAGTTCTCATTTTCCATAAAGGTCTTAGCATTGGTTGTTTTTGTTCCTGAGAGTTCCCAAAGTTCTCGGCTGTTACTTATTTTTTTTCTTTTCATTGTTGTTGTTTCTCTCTTTTTTTGTATTCAGCTTATTCATTATTAATTAATTGTGTTCAGGCACAGCTAGGTGCCCCGTCAAAGCCTTTTCTTTGCTTCTATTGTCTGCCATGTTTATTCTCATACTGTTCTGCAGTCTTTAATCATCGTAAATTCCCCTCACATTTCAGATGAATATTGATAACTTGCTATTTGCTTAGAGATGTATTTGACTCATGTCTGTGTATACACACAGTGTACGACTGGGTGAGCACATGCAGGCAATGCTAATTTGGCTGAATATTGGGCATCTTTCTTTTTTTTTCCTTTTTTTTTCGGCTGATATCTCAGCGACATACAAAAAATTAAAAAACCCAGCATTGATCTCAGCATGAGAAATAATCATTGAATTTACAGTGTAATCGGACCAACGTCTTGTTGTTGTATTTGGCTGAAAAGCACAGCACAGAGCACTGGACTGTCTGTTATCTGTTCAGCACCACTCGGGAGGGGTGTCAACTCTTCAACTGGATCGATGATATTATAATATAAAATCATTACAAGCTCAGATGTTTCAGAAAGGCAACAGTTGAGCATGATCGAGCGGGAGATTGTCAGCGTGATTGTGGCCTCTGAGAAAAGTGTGCCAGTGAAAAATGTATATTGATATCTCGCTGATGGAATACGCATCACTTCCCTCACTGTAAGACTAACAGGGCCTCTGTCGTCTCCGCGGTGCAGTCTGAAACATCGAAAAGGGCTGAGGAACTTCAGTGGGTAAAAAAAAATGGGTTTTGAGATTGTGTGCAGAGAAGAAGAATGAGCACGAGACGGCAAGTGAAGGACTGATAGGCCTTTTGGCTGTCTACGTGCCTAATAAAGTGTTACTGTATGATGGTAATAGTTCATAAATAAGCTCAGGGGGAGAGGGCGTGAAAGTGATGGAGAGGAGAGGACTCAAATGCAGTTAGAAAGTGACTTCCACCCACTAACAGAAAGACCTGCATTCAACGGGCCAGCTTGGACCGGATGAATCCAAATGGATTCATCACCGCGGGTATTGAAATATCACAGACATTAGGGTTTGTTCTGAAACGGCTAAATCAAAGAGAAGAGAGGAAAGGAACGATCTCAACCGATTAATCCGCTCGGAGGCATGGTGGGAGGACAGGCGCGGATCACGCCAGCATTTGTGATATCTGATTGTCTGTGAAGCCTTTTGTCTCAGCGCAGACTGCAACTTGATCATCATTCCCTGAAAAATTGAATGAATTTCACCAAGCTTGCGGACCGAGAGGATATTGGAATTTAAATTTGGTTTTCCCTTCTCGAGGCACATACCCGCTCTGTAGGGAGGGAGGGAGGGGGATGGAGAAGTTTGCCGCCCCTATTTGCAGCTGCCTTTCTTTTTCAAGGAGGTCATGCCTTTTAAGTTATTCTACCTCCTGCCTTAAATTTCACCCTGGAAATATCCCTGTCAGCCTGCGTTTGTCTTTTGATTCCCTGTCAGTGTCGTGTAATTTTTTCTGGTCTGAATGAGGGACGGGCTGACAGCCTATGTGTCCACTCAGCTCATCAATAATGACCAAATTCATCATTTCCCAGTCTGGGAAGTGACACCACTTTTGACAAGGTGAGGCAACCTATTTCACTGTAAGCATGAGTAATGGCATCTAATAGTGTGCAGGTGAGAGATTTGTCTCTTTCTTTCTTTCTTTCTTTCTTTCTTTCTTTCTTTCTTTCTTTGCCAGAAGCTGGTTCTCAATTTTGCAATGACCCCCCCCCCAAAAAAAAAATTCCACCTCTTCTTTTCTATCATATTTGACTCAAGAGTACATGGCCCCCACCCCCCTCCATGTGCAGTAGTGTCCAAGCAATCATCCAAATATGTTCCCCAGCTCTCTTCAACACACACACACACACACACACACACACTCACACTGACAGAGATAAGCAGGGGGGGGGTGCCACTTGCAATTGCTTTCTATTAATACTGAGTGATTTCCAGGAGGACGGAAATCCACGTCGATCCCAGGTAGATTTGTGTGCACCCGGTTCACCCCCCCCCCCTTATAAAACACACCTCGCAGAGCTCCAAAAAATATCACACCAAAGACGCGATCCTCCACAAGTTATCACAGACGGCTCTGGGGGATCAAGGGCATCGGGACAACATCTCTCCCCTTATGTGCAAACTAATTAATTAATAGAGAAGCAGGCAGAGCGCAATCCCTGATAATGCGACGCTGGGTGAAATCCCCTCTCCGGACTCAAAGCCACATCACTGAAACATCTGTTGATTTATCAGGTAGCAGCCCGAGGATCTTGTTGCCATTTCTTTCTTTCTTTTTTATTTTTTACAGAGTTGCCGTGTTTTCTGTTTCCTGGGATGTAGTTATCATTATCTGTCCCGGCATGCAGTGCCGCCGTGCCATGTCTCGCATCCTCTGGCGGTGTAACGATCTATTGAACCGTCTCTCTGCAACACCTGTTTCATAACTGGCCTATTAACAGCAGGTACTGAGGGTTTTATCCGTGCGTGGTTGGTAGTAAAGTGAAGCCTTAGTTACCCAGACCATTCGTCTCCCACTCGGGCTCGATCCCTCCGGGGGCTTGATTTACAGCAAGTAACGTGTTTATATTCCCGAGCAGAAAGCGCCGTCGGTGACCAATTAAAGTCCCTTTTTATCGTCGCGGATGAGCCGGGGTCGCCGATAAAAGTCTGGTTCTTACAGTCTCCGGATGTTTGCACAGAGTCGGGATCCGGGATCCGGGATCCGGGACCCGGGACTCGGGAGGAGGCTCACCGTGAGGCTGTGCGAAGGGGGAAGTCGTCGCCGCTGCCACACCGAGCAGACCCGAGTTTTGTAGGAACAAAAAGAAAACGGCTCATACTTATCAGCCTTCCTTCCTCCTCCTCCTCCTCCTCCTCCTCCTCTTCCTCCGTGCAGATCCGGCTCGGCTGATACCTCCGTCCCCTCGCCGGCTCCGTGCTTTTGTTGCAGAGGCTCGGATCTCCGGTTCTCCGGTTCTGGATCTGTCACCTCCCGCAGTGGCCCCGGTCCGCCGCTGCCGGTTTATCTTTTGACACGGCAGCGGGGGTTTGGGGGGGGGCGGGTGGAGAGTGGAGAGCCGTGCGGGGCCGCCGCTGCTCCCGCCGCCGCCTCCTCCGTTGCTGCTCCTGCTGCTCCTGCTGCTGCTGCTCGGTCGGGCGGGCTCCGGCTGTGCGGAGCAGCCGGGGGGGGAGACCGGTCGGTCAGGAGCGGGGCCGACGCGTAATCTGTAAAAGCGGAGAGCGCGGACCGATCCGATCCGATCCGATCCGATCCGATCCGGTCCGACCGGAGGAGCCGGCTCTCGAGGGAGGGAAAGGCGGAGCGGGAGCGAGAGGAGGACGAGGGGAAACTCAACTCACGCTGCCCGACTTTGGTTGTGGTGTTAATTTGTAAGCAGGCTACGTGCTCCGCTCCACACCTCCCACCGCCCTTAGTTTCCCCTCCTCTCCTCCACCATCAACTGTGGAAGTTTAGCTGGAAGAAGATGCCATGAATATTTTAGGAGCACCCAGATACAGTGTACACACTGGTTATGGTAATTGTGATGATGCCACTTGCAGAAGATTAGTTGCATTGTTCTGGGAGCAGGCAGATGCCTTACTTACCCTTCCTCGCTTGAAATAAGAGTGGGGAAGTGAAGCGAAAGATGTTTGTAGCCTAGACACATTTAGAGCTCAGAAGGCAGATGTTGCAACTTTAATTAGTCCTCCTTCTGTCTACTTACTGTCTTAGTTACACAAGGAAATCATCCCTCTGTCGTAGATTAACTCATTACAGCCGGCTTACTGCATACTTAAACAGGAGGATTTGGAGTTTCTGAGACAAATCTGGTCAGGAATGAATCTTGTGGAGACAGTTTTAAAAAAGGAAGGAAAAAAAAGGGGGGGGGAAGCGCGCTGCTTTTCTCACTCAAGAATTCAATTTCGGTTCTTTTGTTAGCCGTAGACGCAGGTTTGAGGAATTCCACAGCATCTCCTTGTCCTCAAGGTCCTGCTCCTTCAAGTGAATCTGTAGGTATTCCAGCCTGCACCTTTAGCAGAGGCTCAGCGTCCCCAACTGTGGCTCTCGCTGTGTTGGGTTCATTTTAGAGTGAGAGGTTTAATCAGACGGGTGAGAAAGGGGATGGAGAGTCATCTTTCTTGTCAGATTCAGCTCTGCGCTCTGCTGGCTTCCAAGAGAAGAGAGATTTTCCATTTTCCTCACTTCAGCGTGTTTTTTTTTTTTTTTTTTGTTCTTCAATCCCCCCTTCTTCTTTCCGCTGCCTTTCTGTCACACCCCTCTCTTCATGTTTATCCCTTTCTCTCCTCCTTTCTGCTACAATCCCCCCTTTTTCCCCCCCTTTTTTTTTGTTTCCCGTGGGTGTGGTTGAAGGTCACTCTACACACTGGCTCACTTTCAGAGTGGAGAGAGGGGGGAGCCATGCAGGAAAAAGGACAGAGGGGGAACAGTGACAATTGCAGAGGAGGGCGAGGGGCAGCCAGGCGGGCAGGCTATCTACAGTACTGTGCAGTCATCACTTTTTGCTACATACATGATTTGGGGAGGTTTGGAAGGACAAACAGGGTTACAGTCTGTCAAAGAATGCTAAAGGCGTCAATAGTGGAGCCGCGCTACAAGTCAGACCTGAGGCTGACTTCCACAAACATGGCAAACATGGATGACTCAGTTCCCCCCCCCACCTTCGTCCTCTTGGCTCTTACACTGTGTCATCTCAGAGCGTGAGACATTAATTAAAAGAGTCTTCCACTTGTTTAGCATTTAACCACTATAACATCGTCTGACTCATAACGGCAAAAAAAGGGTCTAAATAAACGCAGCAGAACGAGAGATACTGTCTTTTTTTTTAATTCCACACATTTTTCTGTGTTGTGAAAACCTTGGGCCTACGTTGCCCACAATGCAACTCACCTGCCAGCAGATGAGTTGCATTAGATTCAGGTGCGTTATGCTAGTATGCTAAATGTAGTCTCGAGTCATTTGCCTCAAGCAGAGATGAGGAGCAGACTGCAGAGGTCTGGTAAAATCACTTCTTTTCTAACTCCACACCCCAGATAAATATATTTTTTTCAGTCACAAATCTTTTTGTCCCCAGGACAAACTGACGCCTGAGGTGACATCACACAAGGCAACTTATCGCATTTCTTGCTCAGCTCCCTCACAAGCCACAAAAGGCTTTAGACAATTTTATTTCACAGTAGTCCTCCCCACCACCTGTGACCTGACTTTCATGTGTAAAATCGTTGAAGTCCCCTTTAAATAATACCTTTTTAGTGTGCAAAATTCACTGTTACCCCTCTGAGCGCACCACAAACACAACACAAGCTTTGTTAAAACATTGCTATCAGTTGCTGGAGTCTGACTTTGTTCCAAATCCTGATTCCCTTTTGCTGTTTGTCTCCCCTTCACTTGTCAGCGTATCTGCTGATTTTTCAGTCATCTCCAGTGCGGAGCCTCCACTGCCTGCGGTTCAGGCTCCTGTGTTTCTGTTGCAGCCTCCACACATGATTAATCATGTGAAATGGCAAAAAGCACAACACTGTCAAGACGGTGAGGGGGACCTAATGGAGTTGAAAATGGGAAGTTTTGTCGCGATGCTATCAGTTTTGCTCCACCATTGCCTGCGTGATCACTTTGCTTTCACCATGCCCTCAAACGGCAAATTTTTCTTCTTGTGCCAGGTAGAAAAAATGAGGCCTGTGTCTATTTTAAGCAAGGACCCAGTCAGCAAAAACACTGTGAGAAGTTTTGGCTTGTTTTGGTTGTTATAAGGATGAGTCCCTGAATTTGGTGCGCCCCGTCAGTTCTGTACTCATGCTCGTTTGAGCAGGGCTCCTCAGTTCTTTTATGCAGGGCTATATATTGGCCTCAGCACAGTTCACTGGAGACTAGGAGTAGAAATCGTTTTCATTTTCCACTTATAAGACTAATCCACTGATTCCAGGGTGGAAAATCAAGTAAAATGCATGTCCAGCGTGAACTCAATTTATTTTCCTGTATTTGGCTTATCTGTTAGACCTAAACTGACCCGCTGTTCAGCCTCTCACTCTGTTACCCCCCTCTGCAGCTGAGGGGGTTCAACATGAAACCTAATCAGCTGTATGACACTACAGTGGGGCTGAACGTGATAAAATGCCAACACCGGAGCAGATTAAATGAACAAGGTAATGAGGGTAATGAATGAGAGTGTTTCACACTGAAGAGTTTAATTAACCTCACCTCTCGCCAGCCTCTCTCTACCATCACACCTTTGTCGCCGTATCTCGTTGGCCCTCCTCTGTGTCAACCACCCAGGGCAATTCATCCTGTGGCCTTGTGTGCCAGGGGCAATTAATGTCTGCCCTGCGCCCAAGGCCTTCCTTGTGCGTCTGTGTCCTTTATCTCCATGTTTGCCACGCTCACTTCTCTTGACCTACTCTTTCTTTCTCTCCTCCGTCCAGCTCATCCCCCCTCTTCCTTCCCTTTCTCCTCCTCTCCCTTTCTTTTCCTTTCTTCCTCTTTCTTTTCTTTTTTTTTTCCCCTGTTCTCCCTGCAGAAACACCTGCGACCACACATAGTGAACACTTCCCCCCTGTCAGCAGTCCCTGGCAGCTTAATATGCACACATATCCCCTCCTCATCTGATAGTCTTGTCAGATTGAAATGAGGCCAAAGTATTCATACATAAACATACGCGCACACTCTCTCCCGTATTCATGAGGACCTCCTGCGGCCCTCTCGCTACTTGTCTCTTCCATTGAACACCTCGGTCAAAGAAACCCGTTCTCATTGTTCAGATATTGACCAAAATCACTGGCCACATTCTGACAACTTTAATACACCTCTTTCCTATTCCTGTCTCTTCTCCCCTCCTCTCACACACACACACACACACACATACTCGCCATCCTGCCACACCAGTGCTGCATCTTGTTAAAAAGAGTTAGTGAAGCTGAAAGGCCAATCACATTAGCACGGAGGGAGTGTCAAAAAAGACTGCAGAGAATATGGTGGAAGGGTCAAATCAAATGGACATTTCTCAGATTTTAATTGCAAATGCCTAATTGCTCCCATAATTATGAGTAATAAGACTCTGCCACGCTGATCTCGATTGGATCATATAGCAATTACTCACCGCTGTCGCTGCTGGATTTGACGGCGTAAAAATATCTTCGTAGATTAGCGTTTAATCCCGGTGGCCAGGATCTCAGAAGTCTTTGAAGATGTGCGGCTGAATGTCCTTGTCCACAGCCGGCGTGGAAGGCCCCGCCTAGGGTGATGGGCTGCAGCCATTTTATACTGGAGAGCACCCGGCTCTAATCAGTCATGGTGGAAGAGAGAGGATTTATCCAGCAGCTTGGACTCGAGGATGATTAGATGCTCAGATGCAGTGAGCGGCGTTAGCGATTTGGCCAAGGCATGAATGTTACTGCTCTAGTTTTCTTCCTCTGATAAATGTCAGGAGAAGTTGGAGGAGCAAACCTTGAACCTTGCTTCCATGGCACACCAGCCCTCTGCCACACTGAAGGGCTGTGATCGCAATGACAAACATGGTCCAATCTCTGCGATCACTGCAGTTAAACTATTAAATAGCCACAGGCCAAAATAAAAGTTGCTCACGCTGTCATCTTCGGAGGCTGAGATGCCAGGACTCTTGTGGAGCAGCTTAATTAAAATATGATTACCTGTCTCGTTCATATTTAATTGTTTGCGGTGCTCAGAGCAAATCGTCTGCTTTCCCTACGTGGGTCGTGTCTCTGGTTCTAAGGCAAGTATATTCTCTGATTTGCCACTCTAGCATTTTTTCATGTTTGTTTAAAGTCCTTTTAGCATTGAAGGATTGTCTGTGAAGGAAAGGCCATGTGAAGTCTTTTCCTCTGTCTATCTTTAGCACAGTCGCTCCTTTGTCTGCATAATGTTTCGTTGTTCGTGCTTAAGCACATTTTAGAAGCATCAGGCATTATCTCCGGCTGGTCAGCGAGGCCCTTTCATAGCATTGTGTGGCATGAAAGGGCCGTCTGAGTCTGTGGGAGAGATCATTATCCGACATTGACTGAACAGAAGGAAAAGAACAGGAGCTTAATGTTTGAGGCAGAGCCCAAGGGTTTGCTTTGAATCATACCCAACATCATAGCCTTTATATTAATCCATATTTAATTACTTTCTTTCAGTGCTCCCTCCCCACTTGTTTACCCTTTCTGTGTTGTTTTATGGGAGGCAGAGGGAGGGAAGGGCATGGGTGGAAGCTAGCGAGGTTGACATGGGATTACTATTAATAAGCACGAGTGCAGAGGGAAGGTAGAGCCTAGTGAGGACTCCAGGGACGCAACTGTGTTTCATTTCATTAGTGGGATATTGTAATTCAAATAACACCCATCAGGTCTGAAACAATACAGTTCCTCAACTCATGTGATGTGTTGAAATTTCAATCAGTCTGTTATTATTGTGTTAGTGGATGTGCAGAAATGAGCAGCGTTTTAAACACTAATGAAGTGATGGGGTTGTGTAGCTTGAGCGACTGATCAGCATTCATCAGGTGCTTTTGAAGCCTCTTGTGGAGATGATGTTCAGAGAACTTTCTGCTCTGTTTAGTTCAGATGAAATCCAATTGAGTCATTGGAGAATGTCTTGGGATGACTGACTTTTTATCAGATCCATTATGAGAATCTAAGGGCTCGGCTTGGCTCTGTTTTGGAGCAATAGAACTTCATGAGTCCATTAAACTGTGTATAAAATCCTTTTTTTTTCTACCCCTCATTTTTGAAATGAACATTTCAATCAGTGTGTTGCCTTTGGGAAGGATGGTGGGTGAAGGTCAGTTTAAATTTCAGCAGTAATAATTAGATTCTTTATTAGTTTTTGCCACTGAATTCAGCTCCAAAGAAGAATGGTGCAAAGGAGCAGCGTTGGCCGGGTGTTGACTTAATGTCACCCATCCATTTTGCTTTCGCTCTGCTTGGCCTCACAGGAGCTGGAAAATGGGAGGCTCATTCATCACTGGGTTTCTCTAGCTCTGGGCACCAACATGTATTCAGTCATAGCTCGAATGACAGACATGCACCCAAAACCCTCACACACGCTGCAAACAAACATGCGCGCGCACACACACACACACACACACACACAGATGCATTGCAGTGGGAATATAACAAGAATAACTTGTATGAAGTGTAGAAAATGACTCCAAAATATTATAGCACATAAACACACACACCAGTCGTATATATTCAGTGGAATGAAAAAATTTTGTTTTACCCCTGGTAAAAATTTCTGTGACTGTGAACAGTGAGTACAAGATAATCTGATTTCCAGAAGGCATAAAGTTAAAGTTGACACATTTCTTTAGTAGTTTGAACAAGATTACTTTTTTATTCCCACCTTTTACATTTTCGAAATAACAAAAAGGAAAAAAGTCCTGAAACAAAAGTTTGGGCAACCTCCATTGTCAGTAGTTATAAACACTTCCTTTGGTAACTATCACAGCTTGTAAATGCTTTTTGTAGCAGCTAAGACTCTTCAGTTCTTGTTTGGGGGAAAATTTCAGCCTTTCTTATTTGCAAAAGGCTTTTTGTTCTGAGAGATTGTTGGGCTGTTTTGCATGCACTGCTCTTTTAAAGTTTATCTACAGATTTTCAACGATACGGAGGACTGTGGAGGCTGTGACAAAACCTCCAGCCCACTGTGGAGTTTTAGGTGTGTTTAGGGCCATTATCCTGTTATCCACTACTAGAAGCCATCCTCCTTTCATCTTCAGCTATTTTAAAGATGGTGTGATGTTTGCTCCCAGAATTTGCTGATATTTAACTGAATCGATTCTTCCTCCTACTGGTTTATTATTTCCTGTGTCACTGGCTGCAACACAGACCCAAAGCATGATGGATCCACCCTTGTTCTTAACAGTAGGAGAGATGTTGCTTTCATGAAATTCTGTACCTTTTTCATACATTTTCAACATACATTTGCTCATTGCACCCAAAAAGTTCTACTTTGCCTTCATCGGTCCACAGGACCTGTTTCCATGCATTAGTTAAATGCATTAGACTCAATTCTGTGGTGAGAACGCGGAAGGGTTTTTTTCTAGTGACTCTTCTATGAAGGTAATTTTTGGGCCGGTATCACTGCACAGTAGAAAAGTGCAGCCCCACTCCAGAGTCTGCTGAAACTTCCTGAGGGTAATTTGCAGTTTGATTTGCTTTCCTAGTAATCCTACCAGCAGTCCACCCTGAAACCCTTCTTGATCTTCCAGACCTCATCTTGACCTCCACTGTTCCTGTTAACTGCCATTTCTTAATTACATTATAAACTGAGGAAACAGCTACCTGAAAACGCTTTGCTACCTTCTTATAGCCTTCTCCCGCTTTGTGGGCATCAATTATCTCAATTTTCAGAGGCTAGGCAGCTGCTCGGAGGAGCCCATGGCTGCTGATTGTTTGGACAAGGTTTGAGTAGCCAGAGTATTAAGAAGAGCTTAAAAATTTGCCTCACTTGGCCTTTCCTAATGATGACCAAGAACAAGCCATAGCCCTAACTGGCTAAGTAATGTCTGAAACCTTAATAAGAGCTATCTGAAAGCTCAAATTTCTTGCTTTGCCCAGACTTTTGTTTGGTGCTCCCTTCCTTTGTTTTCCTTCCCTACTCACTTAACTATTCACAGCAACGGAAATTTTGACCAGTTTTGCCCAGACTTTTTCATGCTATGGATAAAACACCACACACCCACACCCTGAACCATTCATGTGTGTGAATATAGCCAGACCTCTCTGAAGCTTTGATTGACTGACAGCAGCTCAGGCATCTGTATTCTGGCAGCACAGTGTGATACAAGTGACGTTTGAGTGAATTTTTTTTGAGCTCAGACTGCTTATACATTTTAAAGCATGCTCCATCATTTTACCATGTTTATTTCTCTATTTTCCTCTTTTTTTTTCCTCCCGTTTCTATCCAGAGAGGAATCCCCATAGGACAGTTCTGCAAGGACTTCAATGAAAGAACCAAGGAGCTGAAGGAGGGCATTCCTCTTCCAATCAAGATCCATGTGAAGGTGCGTCTCGTTGTGGGTCTCTTAACCCATGTCTGGACCTTTACACTTAGCATGCCTCAGTCCCTCGATTGCGGTTAATTCCCCTGGCTGCATGACATTATCAGAGCCCTTCTATTATTCATACTGTACCACCAGAGTAAGCCTTTCCATTTGCATTTAATGAAGCAATTCCCAGAGGAACATCGAGTCAAGAAGCATTAAGTGCATGCAAGAGATGGAATTACTTATAAAAGAGGTGTTTTTATTTTTCACAACCACACATTGTGTGACCCATCGCAACCCCTCCTACCTCTTTGCGTGTCACGCATCAGGAGTTGTGTCCTTACAGATAAATAAATGTGTGTTTCAATGAGGTTTGTGATGTTGGGGGGGGGGGTTTAATCCTTTTTAAAGGAGGGAATTTATTTTGACATGCAATACCCGGCAAGAGCTCTGCCATCACATCAGGGCCCTCACTGCTGCCCATCAGTGCCATCTGCTGGTGTTTTTTTTTTTTTTTTTTCAGTTTAGTACTTGTTCACAATACTGTGTTAACAACACAGAATTGTGTATACTCTGTATTAGATGTTTAAAGTTTGCATGCAACAGGTGTCAGCCTCTGAGAGATGAATGATTGTCAGCTGGCTTTCACCTCAGGCTGGTTGGTAGCCTTGAGCTCATCTCACAGTACCTTTCATCTTACTTTAAAGGAACACTTTGACATTTTGAGAAACCTCCTTATTCACTTTCTTTGCACAGAGTTGGATGAGAAGATAGGCAGCACTCTCATGTCTGTGTGTTAAGTAAGGAGCTAGAGCCGGGAGGCAATTGGATTAGCATGAAGACTAGAAACGTTGGGAAACAGCTAATCTGGCTCTGTCCATAGTTTACAGATCCGCCTGCTAGCTCCTCACCAGTTAACATTATGTTTCTCATCAGTTTAATCCATACATACATAGACATGTAACAAGACTGACAGTCTACAGTGATGCTAGCTGCTCTGTAAGGCTGTTCTAAGGCGCTTTCAGCTAAATGCTAAATTTAGATGTTTGATGTTAAATTAGTACTAAGCATAAAGCTGAAGTTGATGGGGAAGTCATTAATTTAGCATTTTGTATAAACAATAATAAAGAAATTAATATTTTGATTCGATGATGATGCTTGAGGAAAAGGCAGGGATCTCTAAAGTTATTACAGTTCATCTTAAGGAGAATGGGAAAGTGTGTTTCGAATTTCATGGCACTAAGCTAAGCACACCTCGTCTATCTCCCAAAATGTTTGATTATTCTTTAAACATTTCAGGGGGCAGGAGTTTCAGTCCTTTTTTGTCTTCTGCTTTGTATTTTTTGCTTTCTCATTTTGCCAGTGAGAAAAAGCTTGGTGCAGTAAATGTTTTTGTTTCATCTCACAAAAAGGAAAGAGAAAACAACAGCAACTCATTGGACCTTTGCAACCAATAGCTTTTCCATAGATAGAAAAAAATTCTGTTCCCTCTGTCGAAAGGTCACTACGGTTAGATAATATGACTCAGATGACAAATCACCTGCTCTGTGGTATCTTTTCAGCTGAGCCTATAGTTTATTGCCCCATGTTTTTTTTTTTTTGTTGTTTTTGGGTTTTTTTGGGTGTGGTGGGGGTAGGGTCTGCTTTTATGTGATTGATAACAGAAGATCCAGGTAAGTAAACTTTCCAGAGAAGATTTATTGATTGGATCTGTAAGTCTGATTGTAGTTAAAGGTCTCCTGCTAGGGAATGAATCTGATGTACGAGAAAAGGGTCAGAATAACTCACTGAGGCTGAAGAGATTATTTTTATTTTGGTCCTGAGGGCAGGATGAAAAGGGCGAGTGAATCAGGCTGGACAGCAGATGTGCAGCAGTACACAGTTGAACATGCTGGGGGGTAGATAAAATAAACACTCATACAAATGGCCAAGGTTGCTTCAAAGTAAAAGTAATTTTTCTTATGAGTGTCAGCATTATTTTGTTGATCATCTTTTAACTGATCAGTATTACTGATCAATATTTATACACCTGTAATGTGGATGTAGTTGTTCTTAGTGACAAACCCATAGAGATTTATCATGCGACTCTCTGGTTCCCCTCAGCACAGTGTTTTAGCCTCTTTAAGCTCGATGTCTTAGGTTTAAAGATCACAATTTTGCAGTTGTGGTTCACCCTCAACACTCAGTTTTGTTTTTTGTTTTTTTGCTGCAACAGTTTAGAAAAAAAAACAAAAAAAAGGCTGTCTGCTCAGCACCACACAGCAAACAGTGAAAATTAATAACTAGCTGATGAACATAGTGGAGCATTTAGCTGCTCCAGAACTAGAAATTTCACTCAGGAGTTTTTGGGGACTAAAACAGAGCCAAAAGGAAAGTGAGTGATGGACTGCATCTGCTGCATGATCAGAAAACGTAAAAGTAATGTTAATGTTGCTTTGTATCTGCTGGATGTGTAAATAAGCACCTGTTTGCTGACATGGTCACCATATCAATTTAAAAGTTGGTGATATGTCATTGTTGATGTACTGCCCCCAACTGGCCAGAATATCAATTAGTGTGGCTTTAAATTATTGCTTTATATTAATACAAAAAAGCTCCTAAGTAAAAGAAAGAGACAGTTTGGGACAGTAACTGGTATAACTAATAGCCCTGAATAGAAAAATTCAAATTGTTATATTATGGCTTTGATTTCTATTATAGTCCCAAATTCAATAACTGACCATAGATGCAATGCGTAAAAAACAGTGGAGGAAGTGTTACTAGACCGTGACACTGATGGAAGAAAAAGCAGGTTCTCCTGATTCAAGGGGGCATGGGCTTTATACGATCCCACAAGAAAGGGAATGTATTCCCCGAAAAACTCAGGGCACCCTGCCTCATTAAAGAGCCTGAGGAAGACCAGTGAGCAGTCAAAATGTGTTCGCCTTAGCTTTAATCATGTAGCCTCGATAATAGAGGCTTCTTAGCTTTTTGCAGTTTAACGAAGCAACGTGTCTTGAATTTGCCGGGGGCGTAATTCATTCCCTATCATGTGAATAGTTGTTCCAAACAATGATAAGTCAGTTTTGAATTTAAATTAGAATCTGCAGAAAAAGTGTTTAGAGTGTCAGCCAAAGGCAGCAATACATGCAATAGAGGAAAACTTAATAACACGCCTTTACTCAGTAAAAGATGTTTTAAGTATCTTTGAAGAACTTCAATCTAACTCCAGTTATTATCAAGCGTCAGAAACTGAAGAATACGAAATTTTATGGTGAGGGCCTTGGCTATTATTCTGGACACCCTGGTCACATTTTCAGTGTTTGGTCTGTGAATAAGTCGGTTTAATCACTTTAGGAGGAGTTTACATCCTTATATTATTCATAAATAATCAATTCTTTTGAAGGCCGATTATGATCCATTCATTTTTTGGGGGGTTGATGGGCAAAAAATAATTGAATCCATTCATTAAATATAAACCAAAAACATTAATGAAGTATTTTTCCACTAGAGTTATATTCCTGGCATTTTGGTGACTGCTGCATAGCAGCCTTTAAACCATCATGTTAGAAGGTAAAATTGTCCAATTATAGCTTAACAACTGTTACCTCGCACGACAGGCCTGTCAATCTCTAGATTTCTCTGCATGATGAAACCGTGTGCACAGACTGATAATCTGTATTTAAAGAGCTTGGATTTTTTTTTTCTGTCTTTCCAAAACTAAATAAGATAAATGTGCAAAAGTATATGAAATTCATTAAGCAATGTGTTGATCTGCCCCTACATAAACTGAAGTCATTAGCATATCTGGTTTACTAGCCGACTAACTACAAACATAACATGAGTCAGGTTTACCTCCAAGGCCAAGGATGATTTAATTTCAGAGGCAGATTTAAAATTAGCAGCTCTATATTTTTCGTTATTTGCTTTCAGTAAGTTTTGTAACTCCGGATCTTTCCCATTACGTGTGCCAAACACACTGGGCAGGCCCCGTAGCCCCTTTCCTGATAGCTGAATGGTCACAGCACATGCAGCATAACTGTAATGTCCACAGTTTGATGGAAACTGGGGGACCTCTGGTGCAGTTGGAACCCCTCTCTTCTATTTCACTACTGTCTAATGAAGGAGAAATATCGTCTTTAAAAATACATTTCTTAAAATAAATTAATTATCATACATAATATTGGATTAACAAGCTCTACACTGCAGTATAGGAAAATACTGTTTATTTATTCAGTATTATTTTCATGGTTCATCAGCTGATATGAGTGCTGGGTTTTTTGTCTGGAATATGAAGCTTTAGTCTCTGAGCATGATATGTAGCCATTAAGTGCATATTTAATGCAGCTTTTGCAAGATTCTGAATTCAAAACGAGTCAGTCGGAAACACTGAAAAGTCAGCCAGGGATGACATTTTGAAACTCATGCAGCTATGGCAACAGCTGATGAAATCTGCTAGCCACAGTTGTCATTTCAGCCGGTGGTATCGACAGTTGCTGGGTAGAAATATCGAGCCTGTTTTTGTTTACCTTTGCCTCACATCAAGGACGCCCTTGTTCTAACATCACTATGAATTTCAATGATAAATCTGCCACCATTATCACTGTAAACTGCATAGATGCTGTGCAAGAACAGACAGTTTGATAAGTGCAGCAACAGGAACTGATAATGTTAAAAAAAAAACAAAAACAATCTGATAGACATTTCCTTGTGCCTAAGGATATATTTCTTAGAGATAATATTTCACAGTGGGAACCGTGACTTTAAGGTTCTTAAAATCCTGGCTACAGAGATTATTTATCCATGAAAACCTCACATGTTCATGTGCACGTTTTTGATCACTGGTTTTAAATTCATTTCCTCTCCGTCTCCTCAGCCCGACAGAACTTATGACCTGAAGATCGGCCAGCCTACGGTGTCTTACTTCCTCAAGCAGGCGGCGGGCATTGCTAAAGGGGCCGGCAAGACAGGTGCGATGTGCTGTCGCACTTATGTTCACTCGTGTATCTGCTCTCACTCATATTTTTCAACTTATCCTGTAGCGGACTCCCGACTCTCCACCGACTCAATTTGAGCGTTGCTGTGATTGATGTTATATTCATAACATTGGGGAGGGGGGCTGCAGCAGCGGGAGGAAGTTGCAAAGGTGGTGTGTTAAGAAAAGAGAATTATGGATTTCCACCTTTTATGCTCTGAGCTATCTCCAGACTCCAGCTGTTGACTCCTAATACCACCTCTACATCTTCTTGAACTATTACAGCTGCACACACACATTCTCCAGCTTTGTCCTCTTTGGTGATAAACATTTCCTTGTACGTTTGTTCAAAATTCCCCCCCCTTTTTTTTCTTTTCTTTTTTATAAATTCACACTCTACTTACCCTTTTGTGTGCACGAAGGCCACGAGACAGCGGGGATGGTGTCAGTGAGGGCAGTGTATGAGATTGCCCAGGTGAAAGCGAAGGATGAGTGCTTCAAAATGAGGAACACCTCCCTCGAAACGATCGTCAAAAGCATCGTTGGCTCAGCTTGTTCGCTGGGCATCAAAGTTGTCAACAAGTAAGTCCTGATACTGTGCTATATCAATACTGTAAACCTGACCCATGGGCTCACAAGCAGTGCTATCAGAACCTGTGTTTGGTAGATGGATGCACTGTGTGACAAAAACAGCTTCACAGCGAAGGTAATGAGCCATGTTTCATCTTTAAAGGCTGCTACACCTCCTCACAGCCACTAGAGGTCAGGTAAGTTTACAGTAAACGGACCACTGGGGTCCCAACAACACTTAGCTGTACTATATACAGCACTATATAATCAAATGCAATTCAATAAAAGCAAAGCCCTGTAGCAAAAACTGTTGCCAGGTCAAAGGGCTCAGAAAAGGGGTCAGGATCCCCATCATATTTTATCTGAGTCCTTCATTGGGGTCTCTTCTAGAGCAAGTGGATTCTAGAGCAAGTGCATATTTGTTATGTTTATGTTCTTTTTTTTTTTCCTTACATAATACATGTGCCCGGTGAAAATTTAGGCTACAATAAGCCATTACATAAGAAAAGAAGAGGAATTCCTCTATTAGTCTTTGCAGTTCCAAGTCAGGAGCTCACCATACTAATACTTAGCATCCTTCTACAATATCTACTTTTCCTCTACAACCACTCTACCTCATATCACCAGGCAGTGTTGCGCAGTGTTTTCAGTGTATATATTTAAATTTAAAATATGGATCTAGTTTTAGAGTTTGTGACTGATGTTATTTCCTGATTGTACTGTAATAACAAGATACCCCCCCCCCCATTTCCTGTCTGTACCTCTTAATGTTACCAAGTAACGGCAAAAAATGCCAAAAATCTTTAAAAAATAAAAGAATGAGCAGCTCTCTGACGCACTAGCTGTGTTGTGATTCACATACACTAAATCTAAAAAGGTTTTGCGTGTGTAGTGTGTTCACAGAGGAAAGTAAAACTGGACATGTGTCGTTGTTGGGCACTATTCTCCCATAATGCATTGCACAATGACAATGGAGCTGCTCCAACTGCAAAAGCTACAAATTGTGGATGGTGATAAGACAACTTTGTGAACACACCAGAAAAAAGACGGTAACTAATGAATCCTAACGTGAAGGAGACTAATTTTTTCTTTGTATACTGCCTAAAAAATATATATACTAAGACATAGTATTAGAGCTGCAATTATTAGTTGATTAATCAATTAGTCAGCCAGTCGATTGCTACAAAGTTAATTGTAATTTATTTTGATAATCAGATCATAGTTTTAGTCATTTTTAAGCAGTAATACCAGATATTTTCTGGTTCCAGCTTCTCAAATGTGAAACTTGAATGCTCTTCTCATACTGTGTGTCACTGAATATCAGTTCACATTCACAATTTTGGACCGTTGATTGTAAAAAAACAAAAAAGACACGTATACGCTGATACAGTCAATATGTAATATGGAAACGGGACAGGGAGACGCTTTATACTAGATTCCTTTAGGTTTTACAGGTATGACATCTCACTCAAACCTGTAAACTTACTTTCTCACCAGTAAAGAGCTTTGCATGTGAAGATCCACCTGGGTTTACACTGACACCAGATATTTGTCATTTACAACCGTGCGCAGCGTCATATTTATTTTGCCATAAACTGTTTTATTTCAGCGTTCAGGCAGGAACACACTCCCTCAACCTACCGCTTTCTGTTTCTGCTTCAGTTAATGATTTAGTACTTTCCCTACTATCCCTTTCTCCCTCTTACTTAAAACTTAACATGTCTTGCGGCTGCAGTGCGGTATGATTTATTGAGAGAGCTGTCAGTGGAGAAATTGGTATCTCTGCCTTTTTCACAATGGATTTCTCCCTGGATGGTTGTTGAACACGGCTGTACTGTGGTGAAACCAGAAAGAAGCCGTTCCTCTTTGACTCTGGGGGGATGAATGCCAGGAACTGATGTTTAAGTCAATGTTGCGGATAGTTGAAGGATTACCCTATATCGGGTAGAAATTTCTCTTATGAAATATCACTGTATCTCTACCTGTTCACCCACATTTGACTAATTTTGTTAAACCTTAAATCACAAAACCACAAAATGGTGTAGGATCGGCATCATTAACATTTTATCTTACGACCTTTTAATTGTGTTAGTGTTTTACTTAGGGTTAGATTTTGTACCGGTAAATCAAGCAGTTATTGTAACTGAATATGATGTTTCTTTCAATCTCTCCCTCTTCAGTCTCTCAGCTGATGAGTACAAAGTCTTCTTGGAGCAGCGGGAGGAGAAGTTGAAAGCTGATGCAGCAGCGGCTGCAGCAGCTGCAGCTGAAGCTTTGACAAGTAAAAAGAAATGAGAACCTGCCACATCTATACTGACAACCCCCCCCCCCCCCCCCAGGTCCAATCTATGTTGACTTTATTCATGTTCCCTATTCATACAGCAACACTGTTAATGTTTTGAGTGTCAGATTTTAATAAACAGTTAATTCTTATTTGATTTTTTTCCCCCCCTGTGTCCTTATTCACACCTGATATTAAATTATTTCTTTACAGCAAATTGTTTTGTTTCAACATTAGAATGATTTAGGAGAATTTCCATCACCTACATTTTGGCAAAAAAAACATCCACTCATATTTTGGAAATATTTATGACCCTGAGCCTTTCATTTTCTCTGAGCTGAGCTAATTAAACTGTAACTGCTCTGTCGTCGAAGGGTTTGTACATTCAGTCTCTTTGATGTTATTATCTATTATTTAGACTTCTGGAAGCGATTTGGCTTCCTGTCAGGTTGTGCAGATGGTTTCCCACATATTTCAGACATGTCTCATCAGTCAAGGATCTAAAAGGTTCATCACATGAATTATTGCAAAAATCTCATGGACTTAGGCTTAGGCACTACTATTGTTAACTGACTTTAACTGAAATCATAACATTCGGACGATCAAATTTGTTCAAGAACATACGTCTTCTCTCAGTGTTATCTATTGTCCACACATTTCTATTGTCTGAATTCTGAGATGATTCTAAAGTTTTTGCTTTAAGCACAGAAGGTCTTTGGTCTCGTGTAATGAATAAAAATCACTTAGTCACCAAGTTGACAGAGAAGTAGCCATCAGCCATTTGTGGAACCAGTTAAGCCGTCTATCAATCGAAATTACCGGCCATTAATTCTCACCATTTCTCAACGTGAGGATTTGCTGTTTTTTCTTTTCCTTGCAATTTTTGAGTTTTGAATTATTGGTCAGATAAAACAAGCAATTTAGAGATGTCACATTGGACTTTGGTATCTTTTGTTGGGCAATTTTTGAGCTTTTGTGATATTTGTGATAATAATCATTGGTTGTAGCCCTAATTGGAACACAGTTCATCTCCTGGGACATCATTTAGACTATTTTATATGTGAGTTTACCTTTATTTACCATATCACAATACAATGTATGTCGACACCTGAAAATATTCTTAATAAAGTATAGGTTTGCTTTTTTTTTTTCAAATCTGTTGTAAAATAATATTCACATGCCCATATTTACTGTGCTGTTCTTTGTCGCTGTGATGGTACCAGGGTACAGTATCATGGTGGCTCCGTGACATCAGTGTATGAGTCGGTGTGAGTGGTTGCATAAGCAGAAAATTGTAAAGCGCTTTGAATAAAAGTGCTTTGTAAATGCAGCCGTTAGTTCAGTACAAATTTCCATCTTTGTGGTACTGTCCCTCCACCAGGGCTCAGCAACGAGACGCTGTATGAAATACAAAGAGGGAATGGGTTTCTTCAAGTCTACTATGGACAGGAGGAACAATTTCAGCAACCAATAGCTCTTAACAATATACTGTACATATGAGCCTGTGGGTATTGTTTTAAGTCAGACTTTGATTAATATGAAATTTTCGTTTGATAATCCCAATAATGATTTCAACCATATCATTCAGCCTCACATGGACTCTGCCTGTATCTTTGAATAGTGTCATTTGGATCTTTATTACAGCCGTCGTATTATTTGGTCAAGGGAACCTTGACCTCTTTACACCTGCTCTCTTCGTAACCTTCCCAACATAGCTTCTCACACGGTGTACAATGTGCTCCTCTCTGGTGCAGTACATGTCTTTGCCAGAGGATAGCAGCAGTCAGCTGTGCAGGGTCCTCTTCGCTACTCATCTTCACTCCATCACAGACACTGCAGCAGCTAGTGATGGAACAAAATGTTCGCTTGCAGAGAACGTTCAGGGCTTTGCCTCGCTACGTATATGAAATTTTGGATCATCTACCCCGTGGCACAGATAATGAGATCTGGCAGAAAAGATATCACAGCCCTCCATCCGTAAAATCCATCTCCTGTCTTTTTTCTGTCATGATTTACACAAAATGGGTTGCCTATGTGTTCTGGGTTTTTTTTTTTCTTGTGATTTTGATTTTATTCACCTTATCATCCTTTGGCAACAGACCAGCAGTTTGTCTGACATCCCTCTTTACTGTACCTCTAATTTTAGCCTCCTCTTACTCTTTCTTTGTCTCCCCTCTCTTTCCAGCCCTCCCCTCTCTGATCCTTCTGAATGGAGGCTGAGAATAGACGAGAGGCTGTTTCAGTCAGAGCTCTTGAGCAGGAATGCCTATATATGGAATCTTACACCACACCGAGCGCTGATAGAGTTGCAGGTACATCGAGTGAATGTGGGCTACTGTGATTTGTAGTGAAGGGGAAGGGGGGGGGGCATACCTACTATTGTGTGCGTGCATGCGCGCACATCATCATAAGTGAGAGGCCAACTGTGTGTGCCCGTGTGCACGTCCCCGCACGGAAAAACCTCGATGCCAAGTGTGTGCGTCAGTCTGAGTCACATAGTGCCTCATTCTGTCTCGTCATGTGTGTGCGTCAGTGCTGTTGCCGAGCGAAACTCGCTCCAGGGGAAGAAATGGAGGAGAGTGTATGGGAGGGAGGAAAAGAGGCAGGGATGGTGGGATGATGATGATGATGATGATGATGCTGCTGCTGATGATGATGGTGATGATGGTGATGATGATGAGGAGGAGGCTGAGGGAGGAACAGGGGGCTTGACTGTGACGACACAAATGCATCAGCCGCATTAAGTGCACTTTATTATAAATGCATTTGTATGACAACCAAACACACTTATAAGCATCACAATAGAACACTGGTCCACAATGTCCATTCTGCAGTAAGTAAGATATATATTCCATCTTAGGCAATAAAAATCTCTTTTTCTCATATATACAGACCAATAATTGTTTCATACAAATGTACAAATGTGTACAACCTTTCTGAAAAGAACATATGCCTATATCCACAGACATAATGCATATGCATTAACAACTTTTTCAAATATCACGCATACAATAATATAATTTTACACAAGTATATTAACTTAGCCTTTAATAGCTAGAACGTAGGAATCAATCCTTTACTTGACCGTAGACAACTCTACGTGAGCATGTCGACACCATGGGAATAGTACCATTCTCAACCCGTGTCGCTTGGTAACTGAATAGAAATAGCACCCCATCCCTATTTTCATTTTTTAAAACAAAACTTTTGTATTCTAACCCCTCTCAAAAAAGAAGAATTGCTCATTCACATAGTCAATTGTGCCTCACTACACCGCACTCCAGTGGAGCAACGATGCAACTGTCCATGTTGAATGGACATGATAAAGAGTTCAGCAGGTCAGGGCCGTTTCAGGCACACAAGAGCCGCTATAAGCTGCCAGCATTGCAAATATTGATGCTGCAAGAATATCCAGCCGACTGCCCTCAGGCCAGGACGGACCTGAAGAGCCCACATTCAGAGTCTAATGTACAGTACAACGTAGCAGTGGATTTGTGGCATGATCAGAGCTCAGGCAAACTTCCAGACAGCCTCTTGTTTGGTGTTACATCTCATAAAGCAATGGACGCCTTTAACATTTTTTGAGATCTTTACATGCCAGGATCTCTTCACGATTTCTTTTTTGTTTGCACATCACATTGATACACAAGATTTTAGATGGAGAGATAAATATGAAATGTTAAAGGTTCGAAGCCGCAAACTCAAAGCTCAAAGTATCTCTAGTTTTAAGTTGAACGTTATTGTGAGTTTTGACGTAGCCTGACGTAGTTTTGATGTAGGCTGTGAGGACCGGGTGTTATCAAACCAGAGCTGTACCAGCTCTGAAGACTGGATGGAAGATTTCACAGTAAGAAATCTTTCTTCTTTGGATGCACTGATAGTGGTCATCCTAATGTAAACAATTCAGAAACATTTGACTTCCAATACGTTACAGGTTTTGAGGTTTGGGTTTGCGTTGCTGCATGTCAGGCAAAAGTGCTGTAATTCATCTCCCTATTGAAATAGCAAGAAATGTATTTTTTTTTTTGTGTTCACGACAGAGTTTTCACTACGAGTGAATACAAATGCGCGTCTGGAAGTTAAACAGCGCATACAAGTTCAGAGACATTTCTCTGTCTGATCATATCTGTAGCTCATGTTAACAGAGAAGCTGAAAGACACCACAGGGACTCAAAACCCAGTTAGTTATGGGTCCATGTGGTTGCACCGTCATGTAAATGTTGCACCAGTTTTGTAGTAGTATACAGATCAATGACTGAACAAAAATATAAAGCCAATCTTTGTTCTTCGGAGACATGTAGGAGTTAAAGTCCTTAAGTTGTATATACATTATGTATATTTATACACTTATTTATTTTTTACTTTTCAGTAAAAGGGGCTCCACAAAATATGACAATATGCCATACTTAATGAAGTAAGTCACAGACTTATTTTAGAACGGAGGAACACTTCCACTCCCATCTGAAAGACGAAAAAAGGAAAAGGAAGAAAGGAAGAGGTTGTTAGTGATGCATTTTCAGAGAATGGCTTTTCTTTTCAACCCATTTAATAATACGGGGCTAAAAAAAAATTGGACGGATTCTTACCTTTGTGGAAGCACTGTGGCGATGGATGACATTGGAGTTGATACAACTCAGGTTGTTGCCCTAAGCCAGGGGCGATCGAGGCACCTGCCCCAAACATGGGTTCCAGGACGGCCAGTTCCTCCAGGAGGGACTGAGTGCAAGACACGGCGGGCGTGGGCGAGCCGATGGGCATGGAGGTGGCGGGGCTTGGGGAGGCAGTGAGAATGAGGGGAGGGGAAGCTGGGATGGAGGAGCAAGAGGACACAGGAGATGACACCACCTCGATCTCCATTGCTTCCTCCGCTAGCCCCTCCCCTTCCGCCTTTACCCCGGCCTCAGCAGCCACATTCGCCCCGCACCCAGCCATGGAGTTACATTGCGCCGATTGGACGCTACAGAAGTGGCCCGCTCCCTCAAACGGGGAGGGTTGGTGCCAGCACACTGGGGTGTGAGGAGAGGTTGGGCTGGAGGGATCGGGCATAGGGGAGGTGCATGGGGAGGGGGAAGAGGGGCTGGGGGACTGTGGAGGAGCAAAGTCGTCTTGGAGGAGGGTTTCTAGGATGCCCTCTTCAAACAGAGAGTCGTCATCGTCTAGGAAGATGGGAATGTCCAAACCTCTCCATGCTTTGATGGGATAAAACTCCCTAAGAATGTGGACTGAATCAACCTCAGCAGTTTCTATGGTGGGAGACAGGAAGGGGGAGGGAGGGGAGGATGAGGGTGACATGGAGGGAGGAGAGAGTTTGGACAAGAGTGGATCCAGGTAGAATCCCTCTGCCAATGAGCTGATATGCTGAGCTAGGAGAGAGATTTCTGCCCTCTCCTTTTCCCTTTCTCTCTCCAGGGAGAAGAAGGAGAGGCAGGGCTGTTTACCAGGTGATGCCTCGGGCGTGAGGAGGCCTTCGGGGGGACACTGGAGGGGCCCCAGTGGTACATCTACATACAATGGACCCCGTACCTCGGGAAGGGTCATCACTGTGCAGTCACCGTCTCCGGGGCTATCGGGTGTGGGGGGCAGCTTCTCATAAAGGGAGCCGCTGCAGGGCTCGATGGGGAAGAGGAGATCAGTGGATGGGGTAGGCAGAGCGAGGGGCAGCTTGGTAGAGAGGGTGGTGGGGGGAGCAGGGCTGGAGGCGGTAGTTGGCGGGGCAGAGGAGGAAGCTGAGGGGGCCAAGGACGTGGTGGCCGTGGCTGTCGTAGCAGAAGGTGGAGGCGTGGTGGTGCCGGTGGGGTCGAAGCTGAAGAGGGGCTCGCCGAACGGGAAGCTAGCCCCGCTAACCTGGGGAGTGTAGGGCGGCGTGCACACAAACTCTTTGGTCTGCTGAGCTTGCGAGGTGGGGACAGGTGGGAGAGGCAGGGGGAGAGCGGGCAGCGGGGGGTCCAGCTGGAAGGAGGGCGGCAGGAGAATGTTCTGGGTTAAAAAGTCTAAGTCTGCTACTGTTTCAACAGTGACAGGAGTGGGAGAGGAGGCAGCTGAGGGGCTTTCAGTAGGATGCTGCTGAAAGAAGCTTTCTTCCTCCAAAGAGGAGATACTGGAGCGAGGGTCCCCCTCCAGCTGCACGGCCTCAGCAGTAGAGCTACCTGGTTCGTCGGAGGAGCCCACGCTGCAGCCGGCAGTGCTGAAGTCAAAGGACTGGGCGGACAGTCCGCTGCTGCCTGGAGTGAAGACCTGGTCTGGGCTGGACAGGGTTTCTGGGGACTGGAGGCTCAGACTCTCTTGCTGAGAGGTACCAGCCGTCAGGACCAGGGTCAGCTGGGTCTGCTCTGAGCTGAGCTGCTGACGCACCGACCAGGCCTCAGACTCACTGAGAGGGAATCCGAGGAAACAGGGTGTTAGGGTGGAGTTTTCAAAGGTAATTATCAGTCTTCTTTCTCCAAAGTGATGAGTTGGGTGTGTGTGTGTCAGTCAGTAAATACCTTATGATATAGTTGTTGCTGCTGATGGGGATCTCTCCGGGCTGCAGCTGTAGCACCATGTAAAGCCAAACCCAGGATTGGTCCTCAGCTTGCACACGCACAACCATCTCAGCTCTGCCCTCTCCTCCTTCTCTCACTGTTGAACAATAGTCACAGGTTGGCATCGCTTGGTAATCCTATTAATCATCATTGTGGATGTGCCAGTGGGCACAATGTGCGTAACTGTGTGGGCATGGACGGTTGTAACTGGTGGGTAAACCGGTAGGTGCGTGCGAAGAGGACACTTACATAGGCTGCGGTGCTGAGCGGAGGCATGTGACAGATCCTGTGGGTGGAGGAGGCTGTACCAGGAGCGAGAGCGTAAAGCTGTCACATCAAAGCCAAGAAAGGCGCTCACACTGCAGGGGGAGAGTGGGTGGTGATGTGTTAGGAGGACAATGTTTTTCCTCTTCAGAAACTTTAATAATTAATATACCCCTTCGTATAGAATCAACAGTTGGAGGGATTGGGGATATGATATGTGTTCGGGCTCACCTGTCCTGTGCTGCCTGCAGCCTCATGTCCCGGCCGTGCTGGGAGTAGAAGCAGGCCAGGAACAAGTTGGCCTCAGCCAGCGGAGGCGCAGAGGTCGACTCCCTCTCCGCCCCGGGGCCGCCACGGGTCGGGTGGGACTCCAGAGGCGAGCAGAAACACACCCAGACGGGGTTGGAGGTCCAGTAGGACCCGGCGGCAGGAGTGGCGGAGGGGGGAGAGAGGCAGCGAGCTCGGATCAGGACCAGCTTGTTCCCAGCGCTCTGCCTCCGCACGGACTTGGAGGTGTTGAAACGGCAGCGGAAGAGGCGGTCTGTAGAGGAGGAGATGAGAGGAGAGGAGGAGGTTATAATATATATATATATATATATATATATATATATTTTAAATCCTATCTGGTAGACGCTGGCTGGAAAAAAAAATAAAATCACACATGTGAATTTATTGTGCACAATTTTTCTCACCTATCTCAAGTGATGTAGAGGTTGACAGGTTGGTCCTCATGACAACGTGGTCTGAGGCGTCGATGATGTCGTACACACTGTCCCCCTGTGCCACGAGATCCACCTGGGAAAAATTAAAAAAAATAAATATATATATTATATATATATATATATATATTATATATGGAGCCCAGGCCGGAGCTCGAACGTATGATGAACCGTGATCTGGTCGGACTCACCATGGAGTGTCCCAGGTGCTCGGTGACGCTGTCTGACAGATACAGGAGCTTCCCTTCCCCGGTCAGCAGCATCAGAAAGCCCGGCAGCGCCTGCATCAACTCCGACAGCTCGTGGAAAGACAGAAACCCCGCGCTCTCCTCGAGACCGGCGGCGGGTCCCGCTTCTAGGGGAGACAAGGGAAAGACATTGTGGTTGAGAAAGGGACGGGGACCGAGGGACGGGGACCGAGGGACGGGGACCGAGGGACGGGAACCGATGGAGGTTGTCGGGTTCGGTGATGAATCTTTAACCCGGTAACAGCGAAGACAGCGCGCCTCGTCTCCGCAGTGTGTTTCAGCACCGCGGACAGCGGCCGCGGCTGCTGCTGGAGGCATTTCAGCACCACGGATAGCGACGATCCAACACGTTAAAAAAAGAAACGCCGTTATCAGCTTCGGTATCGATTATTAACGATCGGACAGTTTATTCCAAAAACAAACACAAAAAAAAAATTAGATAGAAATAGATTAATATCAAGACACCTGCCTCCGGTGACACTCGAACACTTGTTGATTCCGCTCCTGAGAGAGATTGCGGTCTGTTTATGCAGCAGATTCATCAACAGGTCGTTTTTCTTTTCTATTCGGAGTAAAAAAAAAAATAATAATAATAATAATTTTAAAAATATTCACGCTTACCTTGGGTGAAGAAGACGGATTTCCTGGTGTACATGCAGGCGAGCGACATGATGTGCAGGTACGAAAGCCGCGCTTTGTCCGCGTCGGATATGGGCAACAAGTCCTTCAGGTTCCGGATCTCGGCGTTGATCTGGTCCCGTCGAGCCTTGGACGCTCCTTTGGTCGAGCGGTACATCGTGGCCGGGGTTTGCTGCGGCGGTGAGCTGTCGAAAATTCCTCCAGATCCTGGGGGGGGGGCGGGCAGGGGAGGGGGAGGGAGGGAGAGAGGTTTGCCGGGGGAGAGAGCTGCGAGCCGAGCAGCGTGGTTGATCCGCGTCGTGCCCTCTGCCGAAGTGCCCCGTCTCCGAGGTGCGTTAAGAGACAGGTTGTAGGAGCCGGAAAAAAAGAAGCGTCGAGGTTGTTGTTATTGGACTTTCATGTCAGCTAAATTTTTTTTTTTTCTTTTCTTTTTTTTTCTTGTTTCTTCCAGAGCAAGGTTTTAAATAACCTCCTCCTGTCCCGTCTCCGGCTGCTTTAGCTCCGCCACGGCGTCCGGCTCGGATGCTGTGCCCGGCGGCCGTTGGAGTGTCTGTCCCGCCTGTTCGTCGTGCAGGTGAATCGGCGGCCGCGGTAGCCGTCTCTCGCACAGGAGTCCCGGAGCCCGTAAATCTGGTTGAGGGACTCTGCTTGCCGGTCACTTATATAGCCTGGGACTCCGCCGGAGTAGGGGGGCTCCCAACGCACCAACACCGACGTAAAACGGAGGGAGCGGGGTGGAGAGGAAGGGGAGGGAGGGATGGATACGTCTCACAACAGTGTTGGAGATGGTGAAAGTCCCCCCCCTCCTCCCTCTCCGGTGCCCTCTCCTCTCGGTGACTCTTCCTCGACGTCAGCTCTTCCCTCTACTCGGTGATGACGTCGGCCTGAAATCGGGAGCTCCGGCGACGCAAAAAGCCCGATTTGGACAAAACCGAATAAGGGGCGGAGCGAGCGTAAAACGTAAACGGAGTCACCGGACTCCGGTGTATTGGAGGAGGGGGGGGGGTGCAGAGGGATGGGGGCGGGGGAGCGAAGACTGGGTTGCATACGAAAGAGGTCTGTGTGTTTATATGTCTGGCACCCGAGGTGGGCTACCCGTCACCGCTTCTTGGTAAACGCGGCAGGTGCTCCTCCTTGAACGCACCTTAACCGGTACATTTTTTTTTTAACCACAGATTTTTACCGTCTAGGTCTTTTTTTGTTTATGGGTTGTTTATGTTTGTTTGTTTTTTTGTTTATTTGTTTGTTTTTAATATCATGTTAGACCCACGGCGCTCGCTGCTCTGATGAAACCGCAGAGCCGGCCTCAGACTGCCCTGTCACCGAGCCGCAGCTGCAGGGAGGCGGACGCGGATGCCGAGGCTGCCCCGCGCCGCTCCGTCTCTCCTTCGCCTTTTATGAATGGGGATCATTCCCGAGCAGCTGTGGAAGGCGTAAACAGACGAATAATTCGCCATTAGCCCCCATCGTTTGTTTGTTTGTTTGTGAGACGTGAACGCTGCTCGCGTCCCGTGGCTTCGCAGCGATTTCACATTGTCTTGTTGCTGTGAAGCTTTGGCAAAACGGGCTCTAGGATACACAGACAATTTTTTATCCCATTATGAGCCAGAAAAACGTTTGTTTTTCTTATCGCAATCCTGAGACAACAATCAACAATCGCACAAGATATTATAATAAATTAATTCTGAGGGTTTTCGGGCGTTTTGATTTTGACAGTATTGTGGGATTTTTTTTTTTTTTTTAAGAAAAACTGGAATAATAATCACAGAAAACAATCAGCATGACCAGAAGCCGACACTGGAAGCAGCAGCTTCCATGACACGGTTCCGCGGTTATTTCTCCTCTATCCGTCGTTTGACTGTTCACTGTTCACCTTCACGTTTCCAGCTCCCCCCGTTAGTCTAACACCTGCGGCGACCGCCTCCCGCAGCTCAATGAAACGTCGTTTTACTGAATGACTTCTTTTTTTTTCTCTCCCCCCTTTTCATTAATGATCCGACGAGCGCGGGAAAAGCAGCCGACGTTGCGTAACCCGCGAACCCGTCGCCGGTGGCACGTGAGGTTGCTCGGTTGCAGTTTCTAAATATAGAGCCCACCGGCGACCGGCTCGAGGACGGCGAGCCCCCCGCACCCCCCCGCACCCCCGCACCCCCGCACCCCCCGCACCCGTCGCCGATCGCCCTATTTATAGAGAAAAAGAGGTTTCACGTTCAGCCCCCGAAAATAGATCCGGAGTATGTGCGCCTCACATGTGGAGCCGAGCACGCGCGCACACGTATACACACCTGGATCTGTGCCTCTGTCCACACACACACACACACACACACACACACACACACACATACACAGGTTTGTCTCACCGTTTTTGTTTCTTTGATTATTCCCATTTCTTTGCCTGCGAGGAGACGGGAGGGGTTCGGCAAGGCTGCAAAGATGTTTCTTTGAAAAGTGAATGGAGAGAATGTTCTGGCACATTTAATTTATTTATTTATTTTTTAGTACCAGGATTTTATAAAGCCCCATTTTCAAGGTGATATATACACTCAGCTGGCAGTTTATTAGGGACACCCAGCTAAAACTAATGCAGTCTTAAGCAACGTTCCTGCAACAAACCCCTCCTCCGTTAAGGCTGTGCTGCAGGTTTTTGGGTTGAAACTGGTTCAGGGACCTGCTGAATCAACCGTATCGTTTTGAAGGTTGCGGGTTGTGCTGACAGGTATCTGTTTTATTTCAACGAGGGAAGGCTGATAACCGGTTACACCTCTCTCGTCCTCTACAACAACAGCTCAGCGGCACCACGTCCTCCAAAATGGCCACACAGTCGAATCAACACCTCACTGAAACAGCGTCAGTTAAAACTGAAACGTCGGACCCTGCGTGAGTGGATGGGTTCGTTGCAGGACTGACGCGTTAGGCTGCCTTAGTCTTCGTCTTCCTGGGCAGACAGCCTGTGTATTACCCATGTTGTAGGGAGATGGATCTGTTAAAACAATCACACGCCTCCTTCTGTGGACGAAATGCAAAGGTCCCGCAGCATAAATCATAAATTTTTGGGGGTCAAGACCTGATTTAAGGCTAAGTTTAGGGGTTTAGGGTCGGGGGTTGGATAGGGGGTGGCCGGGGTTTGTCTCCAGGAAGCTGGTGTAAATCAGTGCAGGGACCCCGTCAGCGATGGAGACCAGGTTTGTGGGCGATTGCCTGAGTGTCCTAAGTTGACAAAATGTTTCTAAAGCGATACAGAATCTGATCTATTATCTATAGATTAGATTAGATTGTTTACCTGTTATACTGTGGTCCACTGTTTACTTGCGTTAGGTTTGCAGAGCATGGCTCATTAATGAACCCTCCTGCTTCTTGTTGGGGACTTTCAGCCTTACTTGCTTCAGTCCCTCCTTGTGTCTGGTGTCTGGTCGGTATTTCTGGCCCAGGTGCATGTGATTCTGCCCCTGTGGTGCTTTTTCCCCCCTTTTTTTCCTTCGAGGTCTGTTTTTTTTGTGTCATATTTCTTTTGTTATTCTTATGGGATGACTCAGCCATCTCTGCCCTCTCTGCTATAGCTGTATTTCACCATTTCACTTGTTCCACTTTGGTAATGACCCAAAGGTAAAACTGATTGTTACCAGACGATCAGAGGGGAAAAAACGTCTATGTCCACCTAGAGCTATTGTTAAATTTGCCCTTTTCCCACTAAAACGACGCCTAGTCCTCATTTTGTACAGATTTCATTTGCTTTACCGGAGGTAATCGAAGCCGTAGAGATGAGAGATGCGCGTTTTGCCGTCTCCGCTGCGCATCGCACGGACGAACAGCGCTTCCAGAGCAAGAGCGAAGAACATCACACACCTGTCTCAGCCTAGAGCGGCCACCATCACGTGTCCGGGCAGCGATATCGGTTTTTCTTTGGGCTACTCTGCTTGCAGCGTTGCACTCATTCATTAGTCTGGTCCACTCAAGAGAAAGTGAGAAATTGCATCTCTTCTTTCTTTTCTTTTTTGTTTCTTGTCTCTTTTTTTTTTTAACCAACCCTGAATGGACTAAAGTTGAGTCTTTGTTTCAGGTGCATCAAATAACCAATTGTTTGCATCAGTTTGGTGTCAGACATCACCCAGACAATACTCACAGGTAAGTTTAACAAAGGTCACCCAATGAAACACATGAAATAGTTGTTAGACATCATGAATTTCTGGTCCGTTCCATTTTGGCCATGATGAGATTTAAAGGATCACTGAGTTCAGTTAGGAATTACGAACCAGAAATTTTCCTTTTTAGATGAATGACACCACACAGATGCCGATGAACAGGCAGCGAACAGGTTGTGTTTGTCTCATGTGATTGTAAACTTAACATCTTTGGGTTTTTAAGTGTTAGTCAGGAAAAACGAGCACTCTGGAGACATCACCTTGAGCCCTGAGAAGTGGGGACAGAAAAATTTACTGTTTTATGAAATTTTACAGATTAAATGATTCATTGACTGATCAAGAAAATAACTTGCAGACTAAGCAATAAGAGTCACTGTGAATGTTTGTGTGTCTCATTTCTGAAATATAATGTTTTCACTTTGGCATACAGAACCGTAAGTGTATTATTAGCCATGTTTAGTTGCCTTGGTGTCCTCCTTGTTAGAAAACTCTGATCTCCAAACGAGTAGAACAAGCTGCTGCATTATTGTCCTAGTTAGATAAGTGATTAAACACTGATATTACTATATATCTGTTAATAAAGTATCAGTGGTAATTTTCCCAGACTGTTTTTGTTTTCAATCAGTTTTCTTCCTTTGCAAGTTTTTTTTTCCTTGCAAGTTCATGTAACATGGCCACTTACGTTACAGTTGTGACAGTCTTAGACCTTATTAGTTACAAACAGGCAGCTCTATAAATTATTTGTTACCCCTTTAGTCACTAACTTCACATCCTCTTCCCTTGTACCTGCAGTACCTTGTACTGTCCTGGTGCACTGCTAGTACAAACAACTGCACTAATTTGGGAAGAATCACACTGTATGTTGCAGGTCATAATCAAGATTGTTAAAAAGGTTGTTTATTACATCAACTGTCACCACCTCTGTCTCCCAGTACTCCCATCACTGATGCATCAGAATCTCAGGTGTTTGATATTTTCCTCAGGAACTCCTTCCTCCTGATTTTTCTTGATTTAAAAAACAAAAACAAAACAACAGCTTCATGGGCAGTTTAGATGAAAATGTAACTAAAATGCTTGTACCCAAAGTCTTCAGTTTCAGTTTGATCAGCTGCCAAGAGGTAACGAAATGTTCTCTACAAGTGGACACAGGAGGTATGGTCCCCTGAATCTTGATTTCACTAGCAATGGTAAAACGTTCAGGTTCTTCAGCGTAACTGCAACCAGCATTCTTGTTTACTTGTAAAGAAAACAAAAACAAAAAACAGACAACAGACAACACATTCAAGTCTGCTGCATCATTAACTAGCCTAAACGTCTGTGGCCATGTCGCACATTGGCTTCATTAGAGTAATTAATAACAATCTTTAGCTATCAAAAATTCTTATTTTTCAGAGGATGACTGACTGCAAAATTACTTTAATCTCATGTTTAACATGCTTGACCTTCTAGGCTGTTGCCATCTACCACAAATTAATTTGCTGTAATTTTTTTAGATTCCAACTCTCTTTATACTAGAAGGATCACAGCCCTGTTTGTGCATGATTTGTTTCATTTACTAAACCACATATTAATTACTGCCGACCATTCACTGAAACCATTTTTTTCTGATTTATGAATGTGTTGACTTTCAGACTCTCCATCATATTGGCCTGGTTGTGCTGTACATGTTGCCTGCCTGTGTTTTCGCTTATAAATGATCATCCTGTAAAAGACATATTTTCTTTTTGGGCATTAAAAATACCAATAATTGTTCATTTGATGAAGGAAATCACATGATTACATGCACATGATTACCACAGCCCAATTTAGGACTTTTCTTCAGATAAATAGTTATGGAGCTTGGAGACAAAGATATGGGTCCAGGTTGGAAACCATTTTAGCCTAACAGTTTATTTCTTAGAATCATCATCTTTATCTCTACATCCTTTTTGTATTTCATTGAATTGTAATTCATTTGGTGCTGCAAATTTTAACATGAGGTGGTTGGAATTTTGAGTGACAGGTTATTACATAAGTAAGTTTAAAACAAAAAAAAACCTTATATAGCAGTTTTCAAAAATAGAATAAAAAGTGCTCTACAATTATAAAAAAGATTCTAAAAAGTATTCTGATAAATATTTGAATCAAAAACAAGCATCAATTGTGAAAGAATGAGAACAAATCAGTGCCAGGATGCATCTGTAAAAGATCTTTGAAAATAAACACATTTTAAGATGAAATTTCTCTCAGGAATCTTAAAAATCATGACGAACAACACCATGACCTAGTGAACCTCTATGGAATCAGCATCTCACTGATTGGTTAACATATGCAGAAGGATGTGAAATTTCAATTCTAATTTGAGAGACATGGAAGAGGGAAGGAAATGAAATTTATTTATTTATTTTAAATTAAGGATGAAAGAGTTTATGTTTCCAGCAATGCTCACAGCGTGGCTCTAGGGATGGCAGTGAAATCTGTGGCTTGGTTGCCACTTTGGTCCTGACTAAAATATCTCAACATTTACTCTATGAATTGGAACGGAAGTTTGTGCATGGTTCCCAGAGGACGTATCCTAATGACTCTGGTCTGACTTTTCCTCTAGCACCAATAGCAGGTTTACATTTATGGTTCTGAGTGAAATTTCTTGACAACTATTGGCTTGATTGCCATGAGAGTTGGAACAGATATGGCATGGCTGTTGACATGTTTGAGTCATGTTTAAATAAAACCAACAGGACTGAATAACTGATTAAAGGTCTTTCTCGAAGTCCAACTGGGAACTGGAAACCACCTTTAAGTTAGAAGCCAGGGAAGTTAAAGTTCTGTTGTAAAATTTCACAGGTCTGATCTGGGACAAAGGCCTGAACTTCACTTTGGTTGGGATTGAAGTGCAGGAACTTCTGTGACATTCAGGCACTAAGCTCCTTAAAACAATTATGTAAAGTGATTTGAATGGTCCCCAGCTTTCACAAATACATAAAGCTATAAATTAAATGTTCCAAACATTTTGATACCTAATAGATACACAGTGATTCCCTGATTAACACAAAACAGCAATCTCATGCTCTCCGCTCCCTAACCTAATAAATAATATGAATATCTTCCAGCTAATCATTGATTAGCAGGGTAAAGTGTTATTCACTGATTCCCTGTTGTTTGAATAGAGGATCGGTCTTATTCTGCTGCTCAACATGTGAATCTCATTTTCACTGGATTTGTGACTAAACACACATCTCCGTCCTCCAGATGTAGTGTTTTCAGAGATTGCCTTTAAAAAAAAAAGGAAAAAAGACAATAGTGACCAGACTTCTGGGCAAAAATAGCTCTCATCTTTATACAGGAGCTCCCAGAACACAAACACTCAAAGTTGTTTGTTTTTTTGTTTTTTTGTTGTTTTTTTTTGTTTACTCCATCCAGCAGTCTTGCAGGCACTTAAGCTGTCCCGGTGTCCCACACACTCTGTTGTCTCAAGCACCACCATTGTTGCGGTTTCCACGATGATCCCTGCCATTATGAGCCTCGGTTGCGTCGGTACCATAGGTGGGCGGTGGAGAAGAACATGGCCGTGGCGAGGCGGACAGGAGGAGAGCGAGGGGTCGGGGGGGGGGGTGAGTGGCTCATCTCCCTGACAGCAAATGGACTCAAATGAATCCAATTAGTGGGCCATCTTTTTGAAAGAAACTCCTGTTTGTGTCAATATTCATGTGGAAGCTCATTTAGTCTTATAACCCTCTTAAACACAATCACTCATCCGGGCGTATTAACTCGGACGCTTATTCATTCACTCACTTATTCTCCCACTCTCCGAGCCGTTTCTTCATTCAATAGCTCCCTCATTCACTTGCTCCCTCATTAATTTGTTCACTCAGTCACCCTTTTACTCAGTCACTCATTCACGAGGGCATGTCTGGTACATTTTGAATGGTGCTACCTTTTCTGGTTTGGTTCTTTTCAGGTGTAGTGTGTCCTGCGTGTCGTGTTTTAAGTGGAACCATGGTACCCTGTGAGAGGAGGCCAGGGGACAGAGAGTGGTTAATGTGTTTCATTAGCACGGCGAACTAATGGACATAAATGTATTACTGGGTCAGGTTCTGGTCTTAAATTTTGCAGTAGTGGTGGAGTAAAGACTTTCATCTGCTTTGACTGATTGATCATTGATTGATTGATGGAAACAAGCTGTAAAGAGAACACTGGCACTTGAACACTGTTACCTCTGAAGTTGGGAAAACATGTTAGCATGTTAACATGCTTCTTTGAGAATATCATGGCAAAGACATGTAGGAGCAGGTTATTCCATCTGAAAAGATATTTTGGGTGTAATAAGGCAAAATATAAGATAAATACTGTGAGCAGATAGACAAGAGCGTTTGAACGGCCAGAAAGACTTTGGAGCAGATTTAAGTTTTGTTTTTCATTTCTAAATAGTTCTTGATTTACACCTTTTTCCTCTTCTTTTTTTTTCTTCTTATTTTTTTAAATATAGATTTTCTGTTTTTCATTTGTCACATATAAGGGCCTGCTGTAAACAAGGAACATACTCAATAGGTGCAAACCGACTGTGAGGCCTGTGAAATGTCTGTTCAAAAATGCTGTTTGTGTGACAGCAGTCTATTCAGTTGGCTTTAGAGAATATTTGATTTTATTATTGAGTAAAAAGTCTCAATGTGAATTGACAGAAAAGAAATACAGTTTTATTGTCTGTTATCGAATTAAAAACTATACTTAGACCTTTGACTGCATTGGCTGTAATTGGCTGTAATCAATATTATATATTTATATCTTATAATAAGCTGTTTTCAGCAAAAAAAAAGTCCACTGTACACCCCCTGCTCAGCACCAGAAAGCAGACATGCACAGTTTGTGATCAGCAGCAGAACACAGTTGAGCATTTAGCAGCTAAAGAGCCAGATATTTCCCTCAGGAGGTGGTGGAGACCTAAAACAGAGCTAAAAGAGGATTGAATTTTGGAATTAAAATTCATCAGGTGAAGGAAACACAACATGTTTGATGATATGTTAGCGATTTGTTCACAACTTGATTCCGCTCTCCCCAAGTGGCCGAAAACAAAACAAAACAAAACAAATAATTTCAAGCAATTATAAAAGAAAATTTAATTTTTATGGCAGTGATGAACTTACTGGTAAAGTTATTTGTTTTTGACGGAGAAGTTAAATGTTCAATGAGAAGGTCTGGTGTTCTGCTTTTCAGTGTAAACTGATGGGGTGATTGCTTAGTGTTTTGAGTATTGCAGTAGTGTTTCGGAAAATGTGTTTACACATTGAGGAAAAACTGTGACCTGCTCGTGCATTCACTCTCGTTCAGATTCACTCTTTCACTCACCCACATATGACTAACTTATTCTCTGTCACTATCCTACACACACAAACACACACGTACACACGTACACACACACACACACACAAACACACACACACACACTTAGCAGATGTACAAATGGCAGGAGTGTTCTGGCTCTTCCTGTATACACACGCACACACACACACACACACTCAGATTTGCAGTCGCCAACAGGTGTGACTTTCACAGCTTCGGCCGTTGGCAGCGACTGAAATTGCGGATGAGGGACGAGCAGCATGTTCCACCACAACCTTAGTCATCACATCACAGGGAACAGAGAGAATAGATCATCAGTCTCTGCAACAGCTCCATCATACTGAGGTGTGAGTTATGAAAGTTTATCACAGTTAAAATGTCAACGATTCTGCTGATGATGAGAGATAGATTGTGTTTACCTCAAATGTAAATGCGGCCATAAATAATTGTGTTATTTTCGGACCACTTCAGGGTTGAAGAGTGCACTAGATGAGGAGGTAAAAGAGGCTGAGGAGGCCTAGAATTATGTAGGAAATAATTTCAGGGTAAACAAACGGCGTGGTTCTTATTGCAGAGGTGAAAGATACTTCTCCTAAGACTAAGACTGTCTTTTCTTTTTCAGTTTATTTTTACACCCAGAGAGTCAAGGTCTGCGCTCTGCTTCTTGAAAGGAAGGAGCTAATCTGTCGCCTAGCAACACCTCCCACTCCTGCATCAAGGCGGGAGCGAGAGAGAGAGAGAGAGGGAGAGAGAGAGGATGAGGATGAGGATGGAGTAAAGAGAAGAGTTGACAAAAAAAAGATAGAAATTTAGGGACACAGAGAGGTAGTGAGGGATGATCAGGAACGTGGTGAAATAGCAGATGGACAGATGGATCCCTAGTAAGATCAGAATAATTATGTCCTAAAAGCTGGAAAGAGGAGAACGATTAGCACATGCATGTACAGCTCCATATTGTATACAAATATTTCTAATTTCATATACACACTCTTGCATCTACTGTATATGCAAATGCATACACAGTCATGTACGACACATACCCATGTAAACCGATTCTGTGTTATGTGTTCAGTTGTTTACTGGTGAATCTGAATTTCAGAATCCAATCAGCAACAGGGGCTGCAAATTAGCTTCAACGAGATCCCCTCAACACAGTTTATTCCATCTGTTGCATAGCTTCTCCCTGTGTAACAATTTTTGCTTGTACTATTCCTCTTAAACAAACTAACAAATATATAAATAGAAAAGGAGATCTCGATAGACAATTCACAGATCCATACATTGCTTAAATTAGGATTTGTTTTCATGAAATTGGCCTTAGAAATGTCACAGCTAAACCTTGATAAAAATGAATTCATAATATCTCCCAATCTGTCTCAGTGACAGTGAATGGGAAAGACTCTGTAGTCTTGCTCTTGTTATTGTTATGGTGATTGTGCAGATACAGACAGTGAAAAAAGGAGGAAAAAAGAAGGGGGCTAACGTACAGGAAAGGTCCTCGGCTGGATCTAAAGCAGCGATACAGTTGTGTGGTTCCTATCTTCACCGCTCGGTCAATAATACACTTGTCTAGACTGATTGTTATATATGAACTTTAGATCACCCTTTATTGCATTTGTACATGATTACATCAGTCTACCAAGTGGCTAAAAAGCCCAATAGAACAAAGACAAATTAAATCATATGACAGTATTATTAAAACATAATCAAGTACAGTGTGAGATGGAGTTCTGATGAAGACTGACTGACAGGGAACCGGTTGTCTGTAAGGATCATAATGAGTCAGTCATATTACACCAAGAAAAAATTTTCAAGGGTGCCCTGGTGGACTTTGGGGTTGAGATGCTGTACATGTCTCAGACCCCTAGACCACCGTGATGCCCAAGCTTTTCTGTCTTTTTTTCCAAAAACTCTTAAGGGAACTCAAAATTCTCTCTGTCGCCACAAAATCAATACAACAGCATGTCTTACTTGCATGCAGTTCAAACAAAGACTTATTGTCTTCCCTTATGTTATTCTATTTAATTTTTAGAGTCCTGAAATTTTTAATCTATCGAGTAATTTACCAAAAAAAAAGCAAAATTCAACAACAACCATGAAAATTAAGCATATCTTTGTATATCATGAGTATGTTTTTCCTTTGATCCTGAAATTTATCACATGACCCTTCAGGCCAGGAATTATTCAATATATCCTCCAGCCCCCTTATCACCCTCAACAGGATAAGCAGAATAGGAAACATGATATTCATTAATTGGGGCCTAAAATTGTCTTTAAATATATCAGCAGTGCCACAAACAATTAGAGATTAAAAGCAATGGCAGTTACCGCTGAACAAAACTAAAAAACACCACATATAATAAGCAAAATTCAGTGAGAAAATGTGTAATAATAATACCTCAATTCAGACAGCAAAGCCTCCTAATTTCACAGCATGTCCCTCTGTCTGATTTGAAGCCTGTCGGATCCATCGACAGATAGACGCAACTTGGTGAATACAAACCATACAAACACCCACGCACACAGCTCCACCCACACTCCTGCTCCTCACCTCCTGCCTCTATCCATCATTCCCTGCCTCCTTCTCTCCGATTTGGCTTTGTGAGCCAGTAGCCTTGTACCTTTTCTCTTCGCTTTTCAATATCCAGTTTATTTTTAGCAGCCAGGGCACAGAGCAGGGGGCAGAAGTTTTTCACTAGTGCTCTTTAGTTGTGTTCCAGCCTCCTTGTCTCCCCAAGGTCCCCTAGATTATACTTAGACTCATAGGAGAACATGGGGACAATAACTCGGTAAATAGCCTGGATATTTCTATTGAGGATGGAGTCCATCTTGAGAGGCTTTATTATACTGTGTGAGATTGAATGTGTGTGTGTTTGTGTGTGTGCTCAAGGATAAGATCTTTGTCAGAGTACATTTCAGATGCAGTTTTTAAGGTAAAATATTGATCACAGTAACATTTGAATACAAAAAAACCCGCTGACACCTTTTGGTTTCATTTGGAAATTTTTGCTGGCAAGTATTTATTCAACATACAATATTGATATTCATATATTTTTTTTATTACATTTGTTTTCTTATTATATAGATATTCATACCCATATGGCTTTTTATTTTTTTGTGGTGGACACATGCAGTTTTTTGTCTCCCGGAGTGCTGTACTGTAACATACCAGCACAGACACTGACTCTTTCTCCCCACGGTAAGTTGGTGCTGATGCGGGGTTGCCATGGTGACGTGATGTAGATGTGTTACATCATGAGAGACCTCCTAGCAGCAGATCTTTTATTGACACTCCCTCTCCACCTTTTCTCTCCTCGCTTCTCGCTCTGCGTGTCAATCTCCCCTCGATTAACTCTCATTTTCAAGACAAGAGGTCAAGCAAAGAAATCAAATTGGGGGA
The DNA here is from genome assembly GCA_016859345.1 of Istiophorus platypterus. Classification (NCBI taxonomy): domain Eukaryota; kingdom Metazoa; phylum Chordata; class Actinopteri; order Istiophoriformes; family Istiophoridae; genus Istiophorus; species Istiophorus platypterus. The sequence continues at coordinate 12,077,777 of CM029134.1, forward strand.
AAGACAAACACATAACGTGGATGATTTTGCATTTGGCGTTAGCTTAGGTGCTCATTTGAATGTATATCATGTAGACATGTGTTCAGTATGAGCAGATAGACAGAGGTGTTGCATAACAAAAGCAGGGAGTAGGTTGATGGCAGTGAGGGAGGAACAGATGTGCTGAATGAGCTTCATATCAGCCAATAAACCAAATTTGTTCACCTTATTCTTTTCTTTGACTTGTTCCTTTTTATCCTCTTTTTCCGTCGTTGTCCTTGTGCACCGTGGCGCAAAATACATCTCTGTTGACCCGACATTTTGATACAAATCACTCTGCTCACATAACCATTACAGTTTGCTCCATTTTGTTCTGCCCTTCTGTGTTGTCTACTGTCCCGAGCAATTTACTGACTCATTCATTCTGGGGTGATTCATGAATGGATGGGGGTCAATTACTTGTCAGCTGTGGCTGGTTTATTACCTCCCATTGAGGTCTCATTTCTATGTGGAGCGCTCCAAAAATACATTAACACACAAACAAGACCTACATGGTGTCAACAAGCTGGAAAACAGGTAACAGGCTATAAACACGCTTTTTTTTAGGAAAGCAGCCTTTGATTGGGTATTATTATTGTATTGGCTCACTAATAAAACACTGAATTAGAAACACCTATATAAATCAATGCCAGATTATAATATTGTGGTGTCTGAATTGAGAAGTTTGATTGTTTTAGATTTTATATGATTTTAGTGGATGCGGAGACTTCATTCATTTTCGGAGAGGTTTTACAGGGTTATTGGGCAGATGTGAGGGGTCAGGTCATAGAATATAATATAAGTGCATTTATTCAAATCCTGTGCTTGGGTACATTTTTGAAGTACTTGTAATTAACTTGAGTTTTGAGTTTTATAACCATTTAATGCCATTTTATACTTCTAGTCCACTGCATTTGGTTTTTGACGCTTACAAAAAGTAGGAATTCTAGGAATTCAGATCTCTGAGTTTTTAGCAGTTTAACCACAGAGAGATTTCTGCCTATAAACTTCAAAGAGGGTTTATTTTAAATAACTTTTTCAGGCCCAAAAAGGGAAACTTATCCTAAATTTCATGTCAAAAAAAGAAAGAAAAGAATACAGATTCACACATCAGAATTTTCTTTCTTTCTTTCTTTCTTTTTCTCTTTCATTTTTCTTCTGCCCCGTTGATAAGGATTTTAAATGCAGGACTTTTACTCATAACAGAGTACTTTTAAATTGGTGTATAGGTATTTTTACTTAGGGAAAAGATGTGAGTACTTCTTCCACCACTGATGCCTGGTGAGTCTTCCTACTTACGAGTAAAAGTCCTGCATTTAAAATATTACTTGAGTAAAAGTGCAAAAGTTTTAATATCAAATAAACTTAATGTACCAAAAAAAAGCAGTCATTATGCAGAATGTCTCTTAATCCAATTGTATATATTTTATAATTGGATTATAATTACTGATACATTAATGTGTACATCATTTTAATGTTGCAATCGATAAAGTTGGGGTAAGCTTTTACTACTGTATGTACTGCTGGATTGCCTAATCTGTAATTATAAATTGCAAGTTATTGGTTGATAATATTTTGAATAAATAACCTGAATCTGCAATGTAAACAGTCACTAAATTAGACAAATAAAAGTAGTATATACATCACATGAAAATACTTGAGTAAAGTACCTCTAAACTGTACAGGTGTTCAGTACTTGAGTAAATGTAATTAGTTACATTCCACCACTGGTTAGTCCACAGTGAGCTGTTCCTCATCTGGGTCGTAAAAAATAACATCTGCAACTCACAATCAGTTCATGTTCTCCGATTCACAAAACTCCTCTCCAGCTCCTGCTCCCTGGCATTCACATACCTCTCGGTTTTTTCATTTCTGTTATTTTTCTCAGGGCTGAATGTCTTTTCAGCACAGGTCCCTTTTGCCGCCACCCACACCCACACACCCATAGCAACACATTGTCGTTTCTTGGTAACCACATTTACGCAATGAGTAAAGAAATTGAAGGTAGAGTAGACATCTAGCTTAGAGCCCTATATAAATCCACCTAAGGCTCCTGAGGGAGAAGAGAGGTGCTTGGTGGGTATTGGGGGAGGGGGGGGGGGCTGTTTCAACATCTGGACCTGAGGTCTCATGTAATTTAGCATTTCAGCTTAACTTTTGTTTGAGTGAATGACAAAGATCAATACATGTGTTGTTCAAGTGGTTTTAGGGACCTCTGTGTTTTTATTTGCTCCAGTATTTGAACATAGTCTTGAGTAAGAGTGCATGCTATATGTGCAGTCATGTTTTTTATTACATCGCCATTAATCAATATCCCAGTCGCTGCCATACCCCACAGGGCGTTCATAGGAGATTACACTGACTTGAGGTAATGAACATTCCCAGCATTTGAAACTGTAATTGGACCAGACTGATAAGCTAATTATTTCCGCAGCTAACAAGACACAACTACTGTTGTATTACAGGGGGTGATTTAGACAGTATCGCACATATAAACTCGTGGGTGATATGTGGAGGTCACTTCTGGTCTGACAGAAGTTCATACAAAAAAGAAGAAGTCCCATAGGATTTGGTTTAAATAACAAAAAAAACAAACAAAAAAAAATCCAACTAAAACTTCTCATATTTGCAAATGTAATCAGCCTTTAGTCAGCCTTGTTTCAACAGCTGTTGGCAGTTATTTAGGTACACCTAGCTAAAACTGCTGCAGTGTAATGCAAGAGTCCTGTAATAAATCTCCTACATTGTATTTATATTGTACAGTTTCTGTTGAAACTGTTTCAGAGAGGTGCAGATTAAACCTCACAATAATATTAGTGGATGTAGTGTGTGGTGCTGCTGAATTGCATAGTGTGACAAGGACAGGTGTTTCTATTGTTTTGTCCACTGCGTTTATATAACTGAGGGTAGGACACGCTTCTCTGCACAGTGCCATACAGACAATTCAACAGCAACACAAACTACATCCTCAAAAATGACCATAAAACATAATCAAAATTTATCGATTGATTATTGGGACAGGGAATTGACTAAAGATCAACCTCGCATCACATTCAAAGTAGCTGTTTTAATCTACTATCATTCCATTTTCCATGCACAATTGGAAACGCTGTTTGGGAAACGATGATAATAACATTAATTTATGTACAGCTAATAGTGTGCTTTGACACAAATTGTATGCAGTAATTGGTCTGCAAAACACATCTTTGTACTCAGTACAAACTGAGTACAAAGATGTGTCATTGTAGGTTGTGTAGTTTTTCAAATTGGACACTGATGTGATTGTTTATGTAGTTTTGTTTAACCCCGCCCCCCATTGATCTCTTTCTATATATCTATATCTATTGTATATCCTCATTAAATCCTACTCTATAATTACTTGGTCCTTTGTATTGTGCAGCCTAGTTTTGATGTCCCAAGGATTCCACTGTCCGCTCTCTTCCTTAATGAACTAATCTCAGTGCTCGGGGCGTTGTGGGTTAAGGGATAACACTCCACCTCGCTCTTTCATTCATAAATACAATACCTGCGTTGTGGTGTAGTGGAGGGGGAGGCATTGAGAGCTTGTTGCAAAGCAATAGGGGGAGATCAAAGGAGGAGATCTCCTCCATCATGGTAGCATGTGTCAAACTCAGGGACAGAGCTGGACTGTATAATTATGGAAATGTGTCCTTTCTGTCCGCCACGTTCTCGTCCGTCGTACTGGAGCCGTCGGTGCTCTTTGCCCCGCGCGAGCCTTCGTTCTCCCCGCTTCCGGTCCCACGCCATCCCCCACTGCGGCCTACAGGGCACGGCTTGCCCAGAAATGAGATCATACTCGGGCAAGGGTGCCAAAAAAACCAAGGCCCAGGCGTTTCAGCACTCTCTTCTGCCACCCCAAACACTCCTCCCACTCGTCTGTGTGGGCACTGCGGCTCTCGAACACATGCTCCCCTATGTAAACACCCACTCCCTGCAAACACAGACACATCAACTCAGAGACACACAAACACAGAGACGCAAACAAACACATAGGCGCAGACACAGGCAGGGGCACAAGGACACAAACACGGATCTACAGCACGAATGCACACGTTTTAGATGCTTTATCTGACCCCTCCAATCACATTAGTACGTTCACACACTTACAGACGCACACACATTCACACACTCTCCCCTGTGCCTGCTGTGCTAATACAGTAGTTGTTTTGAATCGCAGTGTGTTTGTTTTGCATCGCTATGTGCTCATTTTTAAGTCTCATTTCGGTTGTTTTGTGTCTATTTATAGTAATTCTGCATCTCTTTGTGGCGACTTTATGTCTTTTTTTAGTTGTTTTGTATCTATTTTTAGTCATTTTGCGTCTATGATGAGTCATTTTTCATCTCCCTAGTTATTTCTCTCTCTTTGTGGTCATTATATTTCTCTTTTTTGTCATTCTACAGCAAATTTTGTTGTTTTGCAGTTATCTTAAGTCATTTTTCATTTTTGTTTATCCTTCTACATTCATGTTACGTCTTTTTTTTTGTTTATTTTTAAAATGTTACTCTTGTTCTTAAGCATCTATTTTGGTCAAATTTGTGTCTTTTTGTGGTTCTTCTACGTTTCTCTATCCTTGTCTTAATTTCTTAGTCATTTTTTTGGCTATTTTGAATTGTTGTGCATCTCCTTCTGTCTGTTTTGCATCTGTTTCAGTAACTTTTTGTCTCTTTGTGGTCTTTTCTTTTTTTTGTGTCTCATTTTGTCTCTTGGGATTTTTTGCATATATCATTAGTTAATCTTACTTCTCTTTTTGGTCAATTTGTCTTTGTTTCAGTGACTTTTTTACAGATGAGGCCCAGGGGCCCCCTGACTGCTTGGGCCCCTGGGCCTGCTAGGCCAGTTCAGTAATATATCCACGACAGTGTCTGTCTAAATGCCAACAGGAAATGCCAGAGGACCTGTAACACACACTTCGTACCCTACTGCACTCTTTAACACAATCGCCACGATCTGTCATCTTCGTTTTCCATCATCGCAAGATGCCAAGTTATGTAAGAAAAAAATCTATTCTACAACATATTTCATTGCTGGGAAAGCATTTGTACAGTGGAGCTGCTGTGTTCTTCATCATTTGTGCGAAGTAGACAAAGTTGCCATCAGTTTTTCCTCCCACAGGTGCAGGAGTTCATGGAAAACGGGCGAAAACGTAGGCTTCATAGTCAATTAGGTTATAAAACCAGCCCTTCTCCTCAGGTTGCTGCTATTCCCGGACTGCTGTTGCTTTGAGAGGAGATCTGTGGGATCTGCCGCCCCCTGGTGGTCGGACCCGCTCTGCTCCGATTACATAAAGCAGGGCTGTGTGCGCGTGAGCCCCCCCCCAGCGAGGACAGATGGGAGGTGTGTGAGTGCGTGGTGTGGTTGTGTGAGTGCGTGGTGTGTGTGGGTGCGTGGTGTGTGTGAGTGCGTGGTACGTGTGTGTGCGTGGTGTGTGTTAGTGTGTGGGACTGGGCGGAGCCAACAGCAGTGTACTGTGAAATAAGGGCTTTCCCCTCTCTCTCTCTCTCTCTCTCTCTCTCTCTCTTTTCCCCTCTCTCTCTCTCTTTTCCTCTCTCTTTCCTCTCTCTCTCTTTCCCCCTCTCTCTCTTCCCCCCTCTCTCTTTTCCCCTCTCTCTCCCCCCTCTCTCTTTTCCCCTCTCTCTCCCCCCTCTCTCTTTTCTTCTCTCTCTTTCCCCTCTCTCTCTTTCCCCGTCTCTCTCCCCCTCTCTCTTTTCCTCTCTCTCTCTCTTTCCCCCCTCTCTCTCTTTTCCCCTCTCTCCCCCCTCTCTCTTTTACTCTCTCTTTCCCCTCTCTCTCTCTTCCCCTCTCTCTCTTTCCCCCCTCTCTCTCTTTTCCCCTCTCTCTCTCCCCCTCTCCTTTTCTCTCTCTCTTTTCCCCCTCTCTCTCTTTCCCCTCTCTCTCTTCCCCCTCTCTCTCTTTTCCCCTCTGTCTCTTTTCCCCTCTCTCTATTTTCCTTTCTCTATTTTCCTCTCTCTTTTCCCCTCTCTCTCATTTCCCCTCTCCCCCCTTTTTTCCTCTCTCTCTCTTTTCCTCTCTCTCTCTCTTCCCCCCTCTCTCTCTCTTTTCCCCTCTCTCTTTCTCCCCCTCTCTTCTCCTCTCTCTCTTTTCCTCTCTCTCTCTTTTCCCCTCTCTTTCTTCCCCCTCTCTTTTCCTCTCTTTTCCTCTCTCTCTTCCCCCCTCGCTCTTTTCCCTTCTCTCTTCCACCCCTTTTCTCTCTCTCTCTCTTTTCCCCTCTCTATCTCTTTTCCTTCCTTTCTCTTTTCCCCTCTCTCTCTCTTCCCCTTCTCGCTCTTTTCCCTTCTCTCTTCCCCCCCTTTTCTCTCTCTCTCTTTTCCCCTCTCTTTCTCTTTTCTCTCTTTCTCTTTTCCCCTCTCTCGCTCTTCCCCCCGTCCCTTTCCCTTCTTCCTTGTTTATTTTTTTTCTTTTTGGGTCAGAAGAATTAGTTACCACACAATTGAGCCGCTGTGGCAGTAAAAATAGAGCAGACGGCTGCAGCCTTTTTTTTTGTAATTTAATCTGCAGCCCTTCCTCCTGAATTTTACGGGTGATGTGTAGTGGGAGACAAGACTTAATCTGCCTCGTCCTCACCCAGAAATGTAAAGTTTTCTGATCATTAGTGAAGATGAGAGAAATCAAAATGTGGTGGTGATGATTTCTGTCTTTTTTTTTCTTTAACATGGAGCCTGTTTTGGACAGGGCAGAAATCCCAATGATGTAGACAGAAGTGAATACATCTCATCTCGAACGGCTGTGTCGAGTGTGTAGGCTGCAGGTAGAGGCAGGTGTTTCCAGGTTTTTTGAACACATCTGGGGACCCTCCCCTGTGTCATGGGCCCCGCTCAGCGAGTTACTGACGGGGTTCCCAGCTGATGACCCTGCAGTCTTGCCTGCACTCTTACACTCCTGCTCGACTTCATGCATAAACCGTTTTCCTCTCTTTGGCGAGACGGCATTCAGGAAACCTTCCTTGTACCAGCGGGGTCGCCAGCTTTTGGTTATCGGCGATAAACAGTAGATAAACAGTGGTGGCGACTGGACTTCTGATCAAGCCACAGCTGCCTATCAAGCCAGTGGGGCCGGCTTTTGGCCTAAATAGATAGAGTGTAGATTTAAGGCCAGGTCAAACCAGATAGCAAATATTCAATCTTCGGGTTAAAGTACGATTTAAAGGCAGCTTAAAGGTACATTAGAAAATGATGTTTCCTCTCAGAGGGTTCAGTATGTCGGCACAGCTAGCACCGTTCAGGACATCTCATCCACTGTGTGGAAATCAGTCCTGGATGATCCTCTGGAAGAGATCAGGGAACGTATTTGTGAGACTGACCAGTTAACTCTTCCTCTTTGAATTCTTAAATGTTAAACCTGAATATAATGTTTGAAGACACTTCTGATGCCCTTATTTCACTACTCCAAGTAGGTTTTCTAGTCTGGGGTCTTCTTCCCCTCACAGTGGACGGCCTAGTCATTATGGCCTCATTACTTCCCCCTGTGGCTGAGGGTGGAAAACAGCCACTTGTACTTGAAAGTTTGCGAGTTAGATTGGCTGTTTTTTCCCCCAAAAGCCACAAGGGGCAGCATCGAGCCCATCCTGCACTTAAAAACAACCTTGGTCAAGCGACAAAACTCCGTTATTTATGGAGCCAATCCAAACATACGGGGCTAGAAAATAGCCCAAAACCCAGCGCAAGGCCTAATGCTAAACATATAACAATAACACTGCTCTAGGAATGCTTTTAGCACATTGTCAATGAAGATTATTAGGGCTATAACTGACAACTATTTCCATTATTATTTTTACTGAAAATATATATATTTTTTAATTAAAATGTAAAAAGAAAAAAACGGTTCAATATCAGTTTCCCAGAGTCCAAGCTGATGTAGTCAAAAAGCTTTCTTAATGCAATCAATAGTCTAAAATCAAAGGATATAAGGTTTATACTATTATAGAACAGCAGCAAAAGCAGCAAATCCACACACTGGAGAAGCTGGAATTTAGAAAATGTTAAATAGTTGCCAATCAGTCGATTAATGTCGACCAACCAAATAGCAAATTGTTTCAGCCGAAGACGCTCCAGAGGGATGGATGCTACAGAGTAAAAAGACCTGAAAGAAATAATCTGAGATCAGTTTCACTTTGACACAGAAATGTAAAGGTATATTGTTTTATTTGAGTTTAAATCTTAGACAAAAAAAAAAAAAAAAGTACAACACAATCAGCAACGTGACAACAATCTGAAACATGGCAGGTACAGAGAGCTTGAACATGGAATGAATAGCGGAGGGTGAAGGAGGAGTGTGGATGCTGAGGTCTGATCTGAGTGGTTACTGATGCAAGTCTGTCAACAGGAAACAGGGCTGACAAGGGTAATGTGACAAACAGAGTGGAACCGAAGATAAGGATGTAAACTAGCTAAAACAAATAAATCTAATGACACTGGGCATGAATCACGCCACCTGTTTGCAAATGGCACAGATTTGCTATCACCCTGATACAGGTCTGAAGGAAAAAAAAAATCCCTTTTTATACACACTAACCACAGAATGATGCTGTCAGACGGGTGCAAAGTAAAAAATAACATTAAAAATGATATTCTAGGAAACGGAATAACAGACAGATTAAATATGAGGGAACAATTTGATCGGACTAATTATTTTAAGGCAGCTCTTTATCTGTGAGACATGTAAATTCATACTGTATTGTCTGTATGTTCTTACATGTAATATTGTGGGGTGACAGAAATGTGTGGCTTTCAAAAGAAAAGCTCGGAGTGTAACGTCACAGTGAATTGTTGAACTGCACTGACCACTTCTTTTTAGAGCTTCTTTTTTCCTTTTTTTGCATCCGTGTTTCTCCCCAGCTCTTTCCCTCCATCTTTTTTCTTTGTGTCCCTCCAGCCTTCTTCTTCGTCATCTTCTTCATTCTCCTCCTCTTTAAAAAGTGTACGGCCCGACGTAGATGGAGAGTCTGAGGGCGGAGCTGCCATGGTAGCTGAGCAGAGGGTTAACCGACACCATCTCCAGGTCCAACGTGTACTCTCTGGGCCCCGACACAGCGCGGGCCAGCACTAGCATGCCACTGATATTATTGATTTGCTGGAGAAGACAAAAAAATATATAGCACTAAGCACATTGTTACAGCAGAGGGACCTGACATCAGTGCACAGGTAAGTTTTTGAACTTCTATACCAAGTAGCACATGTAAAGAATTCACATGAAAAAACATGAATTCACTAATAACAGCACCTGTTTGCTACGTACCAGTGGATGAACTGAAAAATATCAATGGATTACTTCAATACTAAAGAAAACTTAAAAACCTAATGATTCTTAGGCAAGGTCTGACATGATTAGGAGGGCGCTTTGTCTGTGATTATGCAGGTTCCTGGACTTTTTATTTGTGATGAGCATCAGAGAAGATTGTATCCTTGTGAAGTGTGAATCACACTGGATCTAAAATATGTGTATCTGCCGCTGCAATCGTCGCTAACTTTACTTTATTTTGCACAAAATCCTGTTTCTGGCATAGATGTAGAATTTAAAGGTGTTATATGTAACATAAACCCTTGTTAATGATGACACCATTGGCTGTTTAGCAAGCCGCCTCAGTAGGGAGGCACAAGGGAGCATTCTGGGCATCGGCCAGAACAGTGACGTTCCACACACAAGACTGGAGACGATTGACCAACATCACGTTGATAGATGAGGTAACTAAAGTTACACTCTTATTACTGACTATAAATTATATTTGAATAAATAGACCGTGCTTGACTCTCCAATGCTACCGCAGTGCTAAAGAGGATTGCGGAGGCAGGACTGGCTATGCCAGACTAACCGAATGATTTTTGAGATAGAATTTATAAAGCATAGAATTGTTATCAACTTCCTAGCTAGCAGGAGTTCAACATTTAACAAAAGATTTGTCCTGCTCCAATATATCCACCTAACCCCAACAAGAACTGATATTTATGGTCAATGACTTAAACACCAGATGTCTTAAGTCTGACAATGACAGTTCTCACCCTGATGTAGAAGTCTCCATTCTCGTCACCGGACCGGATGCGAAAGGTGTTGTAAGCCCCCGGAGAGACGCTGGTGGCTTGAATCTGAAAGATGTCGGAGGGGGCAGAGCGCTCTGAGGTGATGGTCATATAGCGGTGGACGATGGAGAAAGGCAGGTCTCGACAGGCTGGCTTGCTGACAGGACACACACAGCGGCTGGACATACACAGTGGAGGAAAAAAAATAATTCAGAGTGATTTTGCATCTCCTTGTGGTCATTTGTGTGTCTCTGTGGTCGTTTTGCATCCCTCTGTAGTCGCTTTGCTTATTTCTGCGGTCATTCTGGGCCTATTTGCGGCCACTTTGCACCTTTAAGTAGTGATTTTGAAATGTTAACAGTCACTTCAAACGGAGGATCCGACCCCGGGGGCCCCTAAGCCCCTAGAGCCTCTTCAGTAATCCATCCACGATAGTAGGAGCAGAAAAAAGCATCAACAGTGGTTTATAAATCAGCCAGCAGAGGGAGTAATATGGCTAAGAGGAAAGTTTTCTTAAAATCTAAACAAATATTGAACAGTAGCCATTTTTTCCTTCATGTTTTTCTAAAACACATTTTATACAACCAAAATCATCTGGGATACGTTAATAATGACCAACACCTGTTACCAATCCAACACTTGTTCACAACTGTAATAGTTTTCTTATTGCACAGGACCATGCTTAAAAGGAAAGGTTGGACTCATATATGGAAAAAGTAATTGGGGTAATCTTGCAGTTTGAGCCATACTCTATACAGGGGCTGATTATATTCTGAATTGAGGACCTGGCACATATTTGAGTAATTGGGAAAAGGTGTGGGGAGAGTGTGTTTTTATGTGTATGAACACACTCAAGCTTTCATGAGTTGTCACTCACTTCTCAGACACCTGGATGTATGGGTCCTGGCACCGGTTGGTGTCCACACACTGGTATCCTCCATTGATATTCACGCACGTCTGCGTCTCAGTACACTGGTGTTCGCCCGTTTCACATTCATTTATATCTGTCGGGGGGGAAAAACGGCTCATGATGTTTGACCCGACAGGGACGGGACAAGATAGGTGTGTAAAAGAACAGAGCTTCTGTTGACGAATGAATAAGTACTGAGTCAGCGCAGCATTTGCAAATCCGGGAGCAAGGGGATGTTAGTTTTGGGAGGAAACGGAAGCAGGTGTGCTTACCCTGGCATAGTCTGGTTCCCAGCAGCTGGTATCCTTCAGGGCACACACAGGAGAACTTCCCTGGTTCATTGACGCACTGGTACTGGCACAGGTAACTGGAGTAGCTGCACTCATCGATGTCTGTCAAGTCGCCAGTTCAGGTTTTATTAACTCACCATCCATCAAAGACAGAAAGGGGCAGACAGAAAGGGTCTCTTACCGTTACAGGCAAAGCCATCGGGCCCCAGCTCGTAGCCCTGGTCACAGCGACAAAGGAAGGTGCCGTATGTGTTGTAGCACCTCTGAGAGCAAGGGGCACCCATGTCACATTCATTCACATCTGAAAGGAGGTGAGGTGGATTTTATAGTACACTATAGATGTAAATTTTAAATGCTGCATGAGGTTTTCGTTATTTTTGTGGGACAGCAGACTGGAAAGCACACACATCCCCAAAACTTTTATAGGTTCTGGATCAAGAACTTGAACTCAAGGCAGAAATCTGAATGAAAGCTCCAAATAAATTTATAGTCCCAAAAAAAACACATTTTATAAATCAACTTATTACTATGAGTGATAGGGTCCAACATGAACTACTTTTCTGCCAAAATTGAAATACTATTGGTTCCTTCACCCAGACAGATTTATATCTGTGCTGTTTCTTTTTTAATTATAGGAGTTGTAGTATAGTTTGGTACTTTACGACAGCTTTGAGATAATTGTATTTTATTTGATTATTTCAGTTTTCTGCTGTTTTTATACTTTTATTCCTCTACATTTAAGAGGAAGCTAATGTAGTTATTGCATTTATAATATTGTAAGTACAATAACTACATTTATTTGACAACTGTGGTTACATTTAGTTAGTTTTCAGATGGAGATTTTACATACAAAATATACTGTATGATCAGTTCTAGATCTAGCTGAAATGATTTATGAAAAATAATAAACTTGTTCATGAAATTTTAGTGAGTTAGTTGCAGCCCTATTTAGTTTAGTAAAAAGTATTAGTACAGTACAGAAACTACTGAACAGTATATAATGTAGTTAAAGTGAACTCTACTTTGACTAACTACAACACTAAATCACCTCTGACATGATTATGCATCAGTAATTATCCTATCTCATTATCTTATCTTAAGATAATGATGTTACTCTGACTGGAGCCATTCTGCTGGATCATGAGAACTTTTACTTTTGATACTTTACATTTTTGCGGTTGTTACTTTTTTTATGTTTTACTTTTACTTTCATACTTCTAAGTGAGGTTATGAATGCAGGGCTTTTACTTGAATGGAGCAGTTTTAACAGCGTTGTACTGCTTATTTTTGCTTATGTGGCTGAAATAATCTTAATGCTTCTTCCATTACCGGTTGCATCACTCACCAATGCAAGATCGGTTGTTTCCTGCCAGCTGAAAACCAGGTTCACACTGGCAAGAGAAGGAACCGGGGACATTGACACAGCGATGTTGGCAGTATCTGTACCTGCACTCGTCGATGTCTGGGAGAGAAAGATAAGAGTCAGAGGAGGTTGTCAAGCTCACTTCCGCGGCTGTAAACAACTTCACCAGAGGACATGAAGTATAACATTTTTTTGAGTTGCCATATTTAAACCTACTTAGCTACACTAGTTAAAAGGATGAATTCAGACAATCTCACCGATACACTCTGTGCCAACCTTGCGGTAACCATCCGGACACTGGCAGGTGAAGGCGCCCAGTGAGTTGATGCACTCCTGGCTGGGCTGGCAGTCATGTTCGTCTCGCTCGCACTCATTGATATCTGTGTTGGTCGTTGAAGTGAACCAGGGACACGCATGTCAAAAAAAGAAAGAAAAAAAAGAAAAGAACACATAGTGGTTGCCGTGAGCAAGCGCAGCATCATTTGGCCTGACTCTGTGATATGCCGTGATTGTTAGAGGGGGGACTGCGGTGACTCTGCTCCCCTAACTTGCACCCGACAGCTGACAATATCACATCATGTTGAATCACGTTTGCTGTCTCATGCAGACCCACAACGAACACCTCTCTGTCCTCCGAGCACAAGTAGGTTTTCTCGGCTCTTAAAGCACAGCAGCTGTCCTCGTGTGAAATCTCCCACATTCCTACACTGTCCGCCTGCCCCCTGTGGACTCGTACTCACTCACACCCACACAGATTGCACCAACATGCTGCATCCAGTCCTGACACCTGCTGCGGCCACCTGTCCCTCACAATCTGTGGCCACTGACAGTAAATTTACACACACACACACACACACACACACACACGTCCTTTATGATCATTCATCCTGTTAGCACCTGTCCAACTCTAACCCCCCCCCCCAGACCTACGAACCAGACACCCACCCACACAGCTGTCTCTGTGCGGCTCGTAGCCGAGAGGGCAGGGGTTAAAGGGCTCGGTGGGCGCGATGGGGGGCTCCGGAGCCGGGATGACTGACGCAGAGCGAGGGAGACACAGGTACCCTCCGTAGTGGTTGAAGCACTTCATTTCCCCCTTGCAGGCATCTGGAATGGTCTCACACTCGTTTATGTCTGATGGGAGAGGCAGAGGCAGACATTTAATTACTGGGCGTGAAGTACAGACAGCGGGCAGAAACTAATTAAAAAAGAGAGGACAGGAATGGGAGAGCAAGGGGGCAACCAAAGCTGGTACTGTACATAAGAACTGGGCACTGAGGTGGAATAACTGTAGGTAAAAGAGAGCTTTACCTTTGCAGTGTTCGGTCTGAGGGTCCCAGTGATACCCATCTGTGCATTCCTAAAATTTAGCAGAGAGAAAAAGAGTGTGAGAAAGTGATGGAAAGAAGGATGTGAACAGCCCCTCTGAGCCATGAAGTTGCATAATATATTCATAATGCATAATAAATCCCTCAGTAGTGGAACATAAAAAAAGAAGCAGAGGATAGAGAAACTTGTTTCCATGTAGGAGTGCTGCGCCAAAAAGACAAGAAGTCTGCTGCTGCTAAAGGAAGTATGGAATTTTAAACTGCTTTCCTTAAGCCAAATGTCACTTCGAAAAACAAAGGCCACTGTTTGGAAAAAGGGTCATTATCTTTCTGGGAGAAAATATACGGCTATGAGATGCATGGGAAGAAAAAAAAGGCCTAAAGAAACATGGAATTAAAACTAAAATTACCCCCAGCTAGGATTACTGTAAAATGTTGGCCGTGGTGAGCTGCAGGGGAATTTTTAAAGAAGAGAGAAAGAAAGAGGGGCTAATAAAAAACAGGGAGAACTAAGAGGGAGAATTCAAGGCCAACGTTTAGCCACAGGCATATCAACTGACAGGTGTGATAAGCAATGTAATAAAAGAGAGGATGCAAAGAAGGAGAAAGGAGTAAGAGAGGAGAGGAGGAGGGGGGGGGTCATCAGTCCTTACCGTGTAGGTGTCACTTTCTGTGGGCGGCTGCGAAATAGCACTGCGGAGGAGCACCGACACACATATGCACACGCACAGGTTTGACACACAGGCAGCCTGCATACTAATGCGTTAACCGGCGGGAGACAGGGCAGGAACGCACGTACAGCACGCACACACACGCACGCACACGCACGCACACACACACACGCACGCGACGCACGCACGCACGCACACGCGCGCTCCCTCGCGCGACTGTCGGGCAGGTAGCGGGGGCCTCGGGGACGAGTGTTGGAGGTGAAGAGCGCGGACGAGGAGCGGGATCTGTGTGTGAGAGAGGACGGAGGGAGGGAGGGAGGGAGAAGCGGGGAGAGACACGGGAGGAGACCACGTTAGAACCCGGAAATCACAAAATGGTCCGATCCAGCCTCCAAAACGCACCGGTGCCGTAAGCTGTCCCCCCGCGGCTGGAACGGATAAATCAAGCAAAAGCTAAAAATGTTGAGAGCCAGAGCGTGTGTGTGTGTGTGTGTGTCTCTGTGTCTCTGTGTCTCTGTGTGTCCGTGCGTGTCCGTGCGTGTCCGTGCGTGTCCGTGCGTGTGCGCGCCAGCCAGGGACACGCAGCACGCAGCGGACTCGGTTCACTGTTTGTCAGCCGAACAGTTTCCCCCTTGATCGCTGCAGGAATAGATGGAATAAATCAGCCCCGCCGGGTTTAAAAAAAACAAAAACATAAACACCGCGACGCGCTCCGTCCTCCGGCCGAAAATAACAAGAGTCAACATCACGGGAGCCTCCTCGCAGCGGCCGCGGACAGAGACACCTCTGTGTCCGCGGGCTGGCGAGCGACGGCTCGCCGGGACGACGGTCGGGCCGAGCGCCGCCTCCGGAGCTGCGCCGCCTCCCGGCGCAGCGACGGGGCTCCCGCCTGCGTCTCTCACGGCAGCGTCCTCAGCGTCGGTCTCCGAGATAAAACTTCGGTTTCAGGTTTTTTGGGGTTTTTTTTGTCGAGGTGATGCGTCTCTGCGCTGTAAGTGAGCATCTGCCTTTGATAGTGGTGGAAAGTGACTCATTTAGGTACTTTACTCGGGTATTCTCGTTTTGCGGTACTTTGTACATCACTGGTTACTTTGATTTTAAGACATTAAACCGTGACGAGTGATTGCAGATTAAAGGCCCTGCACACCCACGGAGGTGTTTCCAGGTAGGGGGCTCTGAAGGTACTTGTGTGATGTCACTTATAACGATGACGAGGCTGCAACTTTTTCTGAAAAAAAACCCTCAAAACCTTACAGAAGAAAAAAAAATGGAACTTGTTTTACACGATCATAACTTGCACACAGAAAATATTATCTTGTGAAATTAATTAATAAGATTAATTAAAATCATAATATTCAAGACCCTGGGATCTGCACAGTTTTAGACTCTGAAGGGACCTCTAGGCATAAAGGATACTTTTACTTAGGATACCTTAATGCAATTTTACTAATACTTATGTACTTTTCATCTAGCAGAATTTTAAAAGCAGGAGTTTTAATTATAGAGTATTGTGGCATTTAGGCATTACTACTTTAACCTAAGGGTCTGAGTTCCTCCACCACAGGTCTTTTCTGCAATGTTCTGTAAAGTGTAGTGTATTTCTGAGGTAGCTTTACAGGGTATTATGAGTGCTGAGTGCGCTGATGGACCATCCCTCTGTCAATACTCCTGAAGAGGAACTATAAGTGTTTCAGTTGACTCTTAACATAAACAAATCACCTATTACAGTTGTCATAGACAGAGAAAAAAGAAAGAAAATCTCAGAGGAAAAAAAAGGCAGATCGAAGGAATAAAAACACTCTAAGCAAGTGTTGTTTTCAAAGTGAGTGAGCTCCAGTTAAAATAAATGACAGGAAAGTTATAATCACGGCCTGTCTACGTGCATAGACACACGGTCTGATATAAACTCCAGAGGCCACATTTACAGGCATTGTTTATTGTGTTTTGTGTCGAGACAAACAGAAATCCACAGGGCGACGTGGAAGCCCTCACATAGTCTGTGAATGACATCACAGGCCATTTGTGACCTTTACGTGGTCAAAAGCAGCAAAACACGATGCTAACACATACCGCCGTGCAATCAGACTACCACAGGACGTGACCTCTATGAACCGGCTGAGCAGCCACTTACAACCAGCAAGAATGTGACCCAAAACTACCAAAAAAAACAAAGTGACCATCGGTCCGGGGTCCAGCCACTCACTGGCTACTAGATGTGGGCAGCAGGGATGAATGGGTGTTGCCCTGCTGCCGCTGGAGATCAAGCGGTGGTGGACCTCTGGAATTCCCGTGGCAAGGATGTGGGCGCCAGTTCTCAGCTGGGATGCCCTGCCACGGCAGTGTTTCCCAGAGTATCAGGTTCTGGGTAACCCCCCGTGGTTCGCATAAGAGGACAGCTGGTGCCAAAACCTCCAGCCACTGCTCCCCCAACCTCTCATCTCTCCTCATTGTGTAGGAGGATGTAAGAGAACATGGCCCGGTGCAGAAGTTCATGGTCTGGGTTTGGACCAACGCAGACAGATATAGGTTCACTGTAACACCCCCTTGTTTGTGTTGCTGCTCTAACACCTCCTGTGTGTCAATTCACATTACCCGTACTGAAGAAATGATTAAAATTGAACATAACCACTGGGACGAAACGATAAGTTGATTAATTGATTGGCTGATTGAATAAAAATTTATCAGTAACAATTGTGATAATTGTTTAATAGGTTAAGTCATTTTTAAGCAAAAATGCATAAAATCAATTGGTCCATTGGTTTGGACTCTTGTTTGGACAAAACAATCAATTTTACCTTTGATTTTAGGATATTATGAAGGGAGTTATTTGCAATTTCCTGATTTTTTTATGATTAAACAAATGATTAAATGATCTCAAACAAGATATCAAGAAACAATGAAAAATAACTTATTTACAGCAGATGCATTTCATACCTCAAGAAAAAAATCTGCTTTGTTCTCTATTCACATTAGACCTCATGATAAAATAATTAGAATCTAGTATAATTGGCATTTGGAGCTTACCTTGGCCACAGTAACAGAAGGCTGACCCATTTTTAAATTCACACGGTCAGCACAATTTAACAAGCAAAATGTCAGACGTCTAATAAAAGTGACCACATGGGGACCAGGAAAAACATACAGTTGGACCACACACACAAAGTGTTAACTGCAGGATGGTCATGTCTTGTAGTGTATACATAGCTAGCTTTGTGTTGTTCTGCTCAGTTGTGCATGGAGAAGCCTGAGAACATGGTGGCCCAGTGCGCTCCAGCTGCGCTCTGTCGCCATTGTGGCCGTGAACCTGCAAATCCACACTCAGGGGGTCTCTGTCTCGCACAGCCTAACCCCTGTTCTGTGGATCCCCGAAGTCAATGATGTATAATGGCCTGCAGGGGAAATTCACACACTGTAACTGTAACAAATCCCTCCTGAGCTGCTCTTTCTCGCTCTGTGAAGACCGTTAAAGGGCTGTGATGTATTAGCATATGCAGACAATGTGGGACGAGATGATGGGCCACATTGCACACAGCACTCCTTCCTGTTGGCTTTATAGTCCCACTTGAGTCACTACAGTGCTGGTGGAGCTGTCACATGTTAGCTATTAGGAGTACACTGTAAAAATTGTGATAAAAGACCCTGTTGAATAGTAATAAGGCAGCATCCTACGCTGTCTGGCTGTCATCCAGGTTTCAAGATTGTTTCTGTTTGTGTTTGATGATGGCACCTGTTCCTCTTATTCCTCTTACTCTCAGCTGCTTTCTCTCTAAAAATTTGACGTAAAACTTCCCAAAATGTGTCTTACTGTAATTTTTCCCTGAGTGACTAACAAAGCTGAGACACTGACCTTTAATGTTTTAAAAGAGGGATGAGCTGGAAGAATTTTGCAATATACTGTACAATAATACATGGCCTGTGACTCATTGCCTCTCTTCCTGTCTAGCCCCCTATTACAGTTTCTGAAACACAGAGCCAAGAAGCGAACTACACAGACTGTAGGACACATTATCTTGGCTCTCGTGAAGAGCCAAGTGTAGCTGGGAGAGCAGAGCAGACAGCAGAGCAGACAGCAGAGCAACAGTGCAACTGTGACGTGTATGGCCTGAACCAGAAAAGTGGCTAAAAGGTACATCTCACCTCCAATAAGTTTCCCTAAAACTTTCGCAACCATGATAAGTCATCCACCGGTTTCCTGTTCGACACAAATCTTCTCTAACATTTGCATAACGCATTAAAGAAACACAGGAAAAACTCACCGGCGAATCTTTTCCGGAAAGGGTCTCCTGTCTCTCTGTCTTCCTCCGACCAGTGTGTCCCTCTGTTGGCTGCGGTCGTCCCGGCTGAGCTGGCGTACAGAAGTGGTCCCTTAAACTCCTGCCTGTATGACCCTGAGAGAGTGAGTGGGGAGACCGACAGCTGGAGCAGCTGAACACATGCAATGGGAGGGAGAGGGAGAGGGAGAGGGAGAGGGAGAGCGAGAGCCGGAGAGGGGAGAGAGAGTGAGAGGGACAGCCCATTCTTACCCCCCCTCTGGCCCCCTGCACTGCCATCCTCCACTCTCCAAACCCCCTCTCCCTGACCCCCCAGGATGCAAATTCCTGGTCTGCGGCCCAAATTCCAAAATTCCAAATCCGTCCAAATCGCAGGCGGAACAACAACTCACAGATTCACACATGACCCCCCCCCCCTTTAACCAGTGCCCCTCTCTCTGGTCCCACAACACACCTGGTTTCATTTAAACTAAACCCCCGCAAAAGCCCCAAGCTCTCCCACCCTTTCCTCCCTCCCTTTCCCCATTTACCCCCATCTATCTATACTTACCTCCCCCATCTTGTCCCCTTTTTTTTCCATCAAGCAACTAAAGCCCTTGCTCTCGTCCAATCTGACAAGCGGGATATTTATAGCTGAGGAGAGAGAAGTTAATGGAATGTGTACAAAAATTAGAGAGTGGAGAAGAGAGTGTGTGTGGAGAGCTACTTGGAAAATTTGTCTACTTATTTCACAGAATTAACTGGTTGTGCTTTGGGGACAAAGTACTGAAAATCAACTACTATTGTTATTATTCTTAGGCAACATTTTAACTTGGCTGATCTGTTTGTACATGACTAATAAGTTACTGCACTTGGTTTCATTTCAGAAAGTATTTCTTCAAAAATTTGCAATCTGTTATGTTGCAAACTGGTTATAATGTTGCTTAACCCACATTAATCATGTAAGTTTCAGTTTAACTCTACTTCAAGTCAAACTTTATAGTCACGCTTCACAGTGATTCGTACAAAATAAAAGGCTCTTGAAAATTAAATGAGCAGCATCCATATTAGTATAATTGCAGCCTTCTTTCCAAAACCCTTAAGAAATGGAAAACCCAGTACAAAATGATTGCCTGCATTAAAGTTTGTAATTGAATTTTTTAAAAATAGAAATAGGAGTTGTTATAGTTTTAGAAAGCAGAATCTTGATATTTTTAAAATTATGGGAGCAGTTAGTTTTTATGCTGCTTTTCAAAGTTATCCTCCAGCAAGCGGGTTTAAAAACCTTTACTTAGCCTGTGACTGTTTATCTGTCCTGTGTTTCTGGGTGGTGGCAGAGATGGCAGCTGTCATTACAAGGGATGTTGTTAAAAGTCACACAGACAACCCCCTAGCTGGACCAACTGTGCCCCCCCCCCCCAGTTGGTCCCTTATTCCCATGGCCACACACAGACGTCCCACACACTGGCAGAACTCATAATTCATGACACGTGTAATCTGTTGGTCATATTTAAAATCTAAAACGCTAATAAAGTTTCCTCTAAATACTGGTTGTAGACTGCTGACAAATCCGTCACCTTCCCTGCTACTTTTGCAATTTGATTTATCTCTCCCTCTCTCTCTGTTTCCAATCTTTATCCAACACTCTCAAGATCGTAAATCCTGTCCCTGGAATGGGTTAATCATAACATCTCTTCATTATATTTTAATATGCTATGTAATAACAAAAAAACCCAAACAGAATGATGTTCTGATGTAAATATGTTCATTTTATTCACAAACCAAATTTACATATACTCAGGGGACACTGGGGGGGGGGTGTAATGGAGCTTGAGAAGAAATTTTCATCAGTGAACAGATAAAGCACAAACTGAGGATCTAAGAGAATGGCTCCAGCAGAGGGAAAACAATCAGAAGAACAGCAGGGAGAAGATGGGCGAACTGCAAAAAAACCTCTTCAGTCATGATACATTTTGAAGATACAGCTTTTGATGACACCCATGTATCTGTCCCACACACCCTGGTGTCTGCGGGGCAGAAAACAGAGACAGAAATAGAGTAAACTGTAAGTAAACTGAGCAAAGAGGTACTGTAACTCTCATGACAAACTATAATTGTGAAATCTGGGTGAAGAGAGTAAATGAGGCAATCTTTGTCCACTCTGTAATGGGGGGTGGGGGGGGGGTTCTACATTTCTTTTTATGAATATGTCTTTGTTAGGCATGTAGTCGTGCAGGGCTGTGTAAACCGTTAACTACATTCCTCAGTGTTTGCATGAGAAACAAGGTAACTACAGTTTAGGAACAGGGGCAAGATAGGGTGACACCCACTGGTAGAACAGGGACGTCAATATTAGAGAGGATTTTAAAATACCAGCATTATGCTTGAGCAGTTTTTAATTACTGCCAAAGTTAACTGTATATCCTTATTTGGTTTTCCCAAAGCTCTCCACAAATCACGACTGTATTTTTAGCTTTGGCTGCCCCCCCTTTGGGAATTGATTACCCTGTCAGGGTTGGTGCCATGCTCTTCTTGATAAGATTCGCAGAATAAAAGCATACAAACTCACTTGAATGTGTCAAGTATGTGTGCAGAGTTGGTATAGTGAGTGAGGTAGAGTCTCATGTCCGCAGCTGTCCATCGGTCTGAACGGCACGGCTCAATAAACTGGAGGAGGAAAGGAGGGGAGGAAACGTTACATCACACCGTCTTAAAGGCACACTTTGAAGTTGGCACGGGCCTCTGAAAATCTGGGCCTGATGATGTGTCTTTGCTTACATGTGAAACAAAACAAACTACATTTTTAAAAAAGCAAAAACCTTCTCCACAAGATCAATGAAGAAATCTCTGACGTCTTTTGTGTTGGTTAACTTTGCGGCGATGTTGACGAGGCCTCTGGAAAGATTCTACAGATAAACAAAAAGAATTGAATTCAAAAACCTTTACCTCATTTCACTGTGGAAGGTCCTGACCAATTATATTCAGGATATGTGAGGGTATAATGTTTCTAACCTTGAAATTAGCTTCCATCTCATTAAAAGTTTTAGTCTTTCCTCTGAGAGCTGTACAGACCAGACTGGACAGAGAGGAGGGAACAGAAAACGAAGAATTAGAAATAAAAAGTGGATAAAATTATGTTAGAAAACTAGTGCATTCCTAAGTGCTTGATACCTTTTGTGTTGATCCAGCAGATCTTTGTCTGTGATTAAAATCTTCAGTTCCTTCAGCTCTTGTAAAAATTCTTTATCAAGATCAACGTCCATGTCTTCCACCATATTATCTGCAAATGAAATCCAAGTCAGCCACTGACAAAGCACTTTTAAGATACTTTTTCTTGTTACTATTATGACTAATTAATCTTTTCTCTTACAGTCATTCAAATATTATGTCATTACTTAGATTCTGCCTAACCCAGCTAACCTTTTCAAATTCATTCCTATTGTAATAAAGGACCAACCAAACCTCTTCCTTATTCATAATACATAACCAACATAGACAGTGTACCTCTGGTTCTACAGTGAGACATTTATTCTAAGCTCTTTTTTAGCCCGTCGCATGGTTTCAAATGTTTATTTTACATTTTTGTTGTTCTTGGATTTACCATTAATATGTTATCGTTCTCCAACCGTCAAACTAAGACAAATTAAGACAGTTTTATTTAATCATCATGTTATATAACCATTAAAAAATGGTATGTGTGCCCCTCACATCATCTGTCTGCAAAGTGGCCAAAGGAAACAACGGAAATCGCTCACCAACCGCCCCAACAGTCCAGTTGTTGATAAGCTGCCCAGCACAGAAAGCAAAGTCCTGGAAAGTGAGATATTGCAGCTTTCTTTTCCCCGTCTCAAAGCGGTTGTTGGCAAAGAAAACAATGGCAGCATAATCCCTGAAAGAACCAAATGAGGCATTATGGGAGATAAAAAAAAATTGACAATCTGATAGAACTTTTTTGTTATTGTTGGTCTGGATACCGCCTTTTCATGTGGTATTTTAATAGAATTAGTAAACAATTCAAAATAATGTAGGAATTCACCATAAAAACTAAAACAAAACACGACTGAAGCATTACTTATGTTTTGAAAAATAAACCTGAGGAAGGAAGCCTTTTACTCTGTTCCTCTCACTGATTACCTTGCGAGTCTGTCAGAGAGAAGAAAATGCTGACGTATGTTCTCCACCAGGGGTCCCTTCAGCTCTTCCACAACTTTGAAAACACGTTTGAAGTTGTCAAACTGAAATTAAATACATGATGCAGGAGATTTACTAAAATTACAACAACGTGATTTGTGTAAAAACCTCCAGGAATATTTGCTCTGCAGATATTCAGCTGCCTCTTTGCCACTGATACAGTATAATGTACACACCACTAGAAGACTGTCCAAAAAAAAAACAAAAAACACCCAGCAAAAAACCAAAAGCTTGTTGAAATTTTTAAAACTGCTACTCACAGAAAACAAATATAGAGCAAATGCAAAGTGGTGAGTTTTTAATGAAAACTTGAGGTAATCTATGCAGTCTTTATGAAACAGACCAGAGTCACAACAAAATCAATGTTTCAGAACATCAATGTATCAACACTGCTGAAGACTCCTCTGGTAAACATTGACCACTGCCAATTTTAAAAGTGATAACACAGATGAACACTCATTGTGGAGCTCAGAATGTATTTACCTGCCGTCTGCAGCTTTTCAGTGTGACACCGGTCTTGGCACTGATATCATCTAAGTCTTTCTTGGTTCCTTTAGACAGTTTCTTTCCCAGGACCTCACGGACAAATGCATCATCAAAAGCATAGTATCTAAGAAAAAAAAAACAAAAAAAACAACACATGGAGGCAAAAGAGGAGACATAAGAATAGATTCTCATCCACAACATCAGGCAACAACCATAAAGTAGTGGGTTTAAAAACAAATACATGCCATAATAACATCAGCCTTGAGAGGAGAATAGAGAAAGAAATCAAGAAATTCAAGAAATCCTGGAATGTTTAAATGTTGACAGCCAGACACCTCAGGTACACCAAATAATTCAGTCCAAATAAATAAGAGCATCATTACTACACCTCTCTATGAGAATAGCTTGTCGATGAGGTGGGATCTGGAACAGGAGCTGGTTGGCTAGTTTGGCAGGACTGTGCAGCAGACGCTCACACATCTGGAAAGTCCTGTACTGGTCCATGGTGTCACTCAGTAGGACATCTGCACTCGCCTCAAACTCCTCCAACACTCCTCCCTCCATTCGTACTTTCACTGCATCATTCACTGTTGGGGGGAAAGAAAATCGGACAAGCATAGTTAAAAGGTTATATGTAAATAACCTTAACTAACATAGCAACTGGTATGAGGTGAATATAGAGCAGGACTAAATTGAATATAGAGCAGGACTAAATTGAATATAGAGCAGGACTAAATTGACTACTGCAGCTGCACATTAGTTCACATTAGTTGCTACCGGGGTGAAGGATGTGATGTGTTTTATTAATTATTTTTGTAATTACAGGTTACATTATGTGTTTACCAATTTGTGTCCGACATTTGATCATTGGCTCCTCACATTTGGTTCGTGACACTTGAATACCCAGGCTTTTTTCACAGATTCATGTGTTCCTATCACCTCAACTAACAACTGGTGTAGCCTTTTCAGACCGTTTCATCTGAAAGGTTTTTTTTTTTCTTCAAAATAGGCCCCTAAGATTTACTGTGCGACCACGTGGGATTGTAAAACCCACACATGGTTTATGACTTTATAAAAAAAATACCTCAAATACATCGGGACTTGGTAGAAGTACCTGCATATTCATTATTATGTCCACAGTCTCCTGGAGCACACTTTGACCCCGAGACCCTATAAAGCTATGGTGTGACTGATACCTTGGTATCCATCCAACCAGAGCTGATAAACCTCCTCGTCCATGATGGTTGTGTTGCCCACGAAAACATCCAGCTCCACTGCCATCTGCGTCGAGACAGAAAAGCAAAAAGGCAAAAAGGTCAGTATATGATTAACCATGATTGTTTAAATCAAGGAACCGTCAACAGTAACCTGCCGAACAAAGACACCAGGGTCACATTTTACCTTGTTTGGAGCGTCCTCCCAACCAATTTTAAGCACCGAGCTAAAATAAAACACGCAGAGTAAATCGCTAAATTCTATTATCCGAATTTAACCTGATTGTCCATGGCTTACTAATTAGCTAACTTCCTCCATTGAAACTCAGCCTGCTGTGCTAAGCTGCGTCGCAAAGTTATAAGCCGAGGCTAAACTGACAACCGGACAACGAGAAGGTTAAAACCGAAATAACATGACGGTATAAAACCGCAGAACAGCGCACGTTTTAACGCTTTTATTCAACGCACGATCATCCACTGGACGGTTTTATCATGGTGTTGTCGTGAGCCCGCAGTGTCAACAACGGCAGGCGTCCGACACGGACTTCCGCTTTCGTCACAGGAAAGACCCGACGTCCCTACGTCCCTACGCAGTGATAGAAGAGGACCGAGGAGACTGGTGCTGTTCAAGTACCGAGTTTACCAATAGTTCAGAGGTATTTTATTTACACATCTACTTCACTACAGTTCAGAGGCATAAGCATCGTTCTTTCTATTCCAATTGATTACTCTAGTCAGATTAGAAACACTAAATATAATCAACGAATAAATTAGGATGTATTTTGTAGATTAAGCTGAGACTACATTAGTCCCTGTGAGGAAATTTACGGGGTATATAGAGGAAAATGATGGGATTAAAATGATACCCACCTTTACCCAGCTTCAACATCAAAGTGATGACACCACAGACGTGCACATTAATGTATCAATAGTGATGATACATTAATAAAATATATATTACTTGGAAATAGGCCGTACTGCATAATCAGTACTTTAAATTTTGGTGCTTCAAGCACATTTTAATGCCAATATTTATGTGCTTTGGATTCAGGACTTTTACTTGTTACAGAGCATTTCTGCTCTGTGGTATTGCTTTTACTTAAATAAAAGATCTGAGTACTTCTTCTGTTTCCTGATCACACAGCAAAGATGCTTTGATGACATTCGGATTGTGCCATGTGAATTATTTCCTTTTAATATTTTATTTATTTATTTCATTCATGTTTTCATAATGTGCCCACCGGCAATATTCCTTTTATAATAAGAAATTATTTCATTTTCATATCTTATTTATTTATTTACTTTTTTTAAAATCTCTTTTTTTTGTCATAATGTGTGCACCCCTAGCTGCTTTGAACTCCTGTTATTGAATGTTTATTGTTGTTATGTTCCTGCACGTTTAACAGTAAACAACAACAAAAACAACAACAACAGGCTATCATAGATTTGATATTAAATTCTCATCTATCGTTTGCAGGTCAGACGTAGTGAGGGCAGTACACCAAGAAATCCCCATTTTTTTATTACGTGTTGCTCAGAATGGATTTTTTTTTTTTTTTGTGATCATGTGAGTTTTGTTTGGACATTATACTTTTGTTCTGAAACAACCACGTCGGATATCTCCTGTGCGTCCCCACCAGGTCTTTCCCCCTCGGTTTTTCTCGTGTATATCCACACTTGGCTTCTGATCTCCACGTTTCCGACTCCGAGTCCGCCGCCTCTCATCCGCCACATCGCAGCACTGAGCGCCGCGGCGCCGCGCTCTCAACGCAGCGGCGACCGTCCGCTGATTACGCGCCGGAGGCTGAGGCGTGTTCGTTGTTGCCATAGCTGCAGCCGAGCGCGGAGGGCTGACGTCACCTCCATCAGTTTCTGGGTACAGTCTGGCGCGATGCCAAAACGAGTTGCCGTCGCGAATCAAATCTGCTAATAAACCGACTTTATATATTTCATCCTTCGGGGTTTTATATATATAAACTGGACGGATCTTGCCTGATTAACCGGATGACTTTTACGAATTGTGAATATATACAGACGTGGTGTGTGAGTTGAAGAACCCCTGTCTTTATTGTGCCCCCGACCCCTGAAACCAAACCTTTATGGTCACTTACAAAAAGCGGATACTGGTTCGCGTATAATAAACCTAACAGACTCCATATCTGGGACCTATGAGCTTCAAGTGGAGACAAATCCTATAATTTGACCCCTATTGCGTCCTATTGTTTTGTAAGAAAGTCATCACTCCACCCCCCACTCCCACCACACACACAAAGAAAAAGAAAAGTGGACGATTATGTGACATTAAGGCAGCCAGGCCAGTAGCATGTCGTTGATCTCTCCCCTTTCATTTGTGCTGTTAGTTATTTTTAAAACGTATCAGCCCAGAGATTGGCTTCTGTGCGGGCATCGGGGCCCCAACACTACGCGCCCTGCTTGCTGCCTGCGTGTACACAATCTGCTGCCTTTTCCTCCAGCGATTAATCTAAATAAATCCCCTGCAAATCCCTCTCCTCGCCCTCCCTTTCTGTTTTCTGGCTGTGTCCTTCAAAAAATCACAACATGGGAGAAAACGACACAGTCAACATGTCTTTTTGTCGGATCTCTGGCCGCACATCGTCACTCGCCTCTAACCTCGCTTGACACCCTGATTCCATCCCCGGCTCTCTCCCCCTTGCAGCGGTTAACACCCTACATTGTTATGGCCTCAGTGAAACAATGGAGGTGGGACAGAGGGCGGAAGGATGTGGCTGAATGCCTCAGCATAAACCCCATGGAAAAAAAAAAGCCTGCAGTCACACTTTCCGCCAGTGTTCTTTGAAAAGAAACGAGCGCAACCAGGAGTCACCCATGATACAACTACACGACGAACTGCAGCCCACATCTTTCTGCAGAAAGCTCCAAAGGCTTGCGGGGCGCTGAGGCACTTCTCGCGTTTTGAAAAGATTTCGGGCAGAGTTCTGGTTAAATGTCTTCAGGGGTTTTTGTGGGTTTTTTTGTTTTTTTTTTTTAAGGATGAGATCAGACCAATGAACAGAAAATTCCCAGAGGAAGTGGCTCCACGTGGGCCTTTCCTATTCATTTCCCCTGTATCTTGTGCTTATCCGTGTTGTTTTGGTTTCACTGAGGGGATAAGAGCAGGGGTTTGAATCCAAATGGGGGCGCGCAAGGTCTTCACTGAAAAGGGCGCATGGAAGCAGAGCTTCACCCCCCACACCCTTCACCACCACCACCACCACAACCACATCTTGCTGTTTTCCATAATGCAAATGAGATGAGGAGGGTCAGTTAAGAGGGATCACAGAGCTGATCGGTTCTACTCGGCCATTTACGACCGTGCCATAAGTGTGGTACGCCGAAGAGTCCGCTAGAAACCTCAGAGCAAACCACAAACATTTCGGATTACAACGTAACCGACGTGTCTGGTAAGCGGCCGTCATTTAAAAAACAAAAAAACACGTCTTCCGGAAAAGTCACGCAAAGTAAAACCAGCGCCGTGGAAGAACGCGTAACGAGACCGCCGCGCCACCGATGAACGCAAAAGACCCGATAAGTGAGAAATATATTTTTGAGCTGAATACATCCCCTCGATGTATTTCTGAAACGCGCCGTCGCTCCCTTCACCGAAGGGTCCCGCGTCCTCGCTTTTACTCTGAAGGCGGCGGGGATCGTTTTCCGGCGGCGCTTCGGTTTTGCCGCTCGGCGGAGCCACGGCCGTGAAAGTGGTGGAGGCGGACATTGTTGTAGTAACAGTCCAGCTCCGGAGGATGAGCAGAGATGGTGCAACCACTCTGAGCGGATAAAGGGTGAGATTGGATTGTGATTCATGATGTTTTTTTTTTAAATATATACATATATATATTCTAATGCAAGAATCGTTTCCCCCCTAATGATTGCATTCATAATGAAATAGACATATATATTTTTTTTAAAAGCTGCTGCACCGTACGGACTCTTCCTCCAGCCACCGGGGGAAGTGAGTTCATTGAGCCGAGCCTAGCGGAGCACAGCCTGATGAGACGATGCCAGCGACGTAAAAAACACAACATCTGCAGGGTGTGCGTCCGAGGCCGCCGGATTAAGCCTCCGTGGATCGAGCGGGGGGCATTTGTACGTAGCGCGCAGAAAAACCCCACGGGGCGACCGCTGCCTTCAAAAATACTGCGAGAGGAGGTGAAATAAGGACGGTTGTGTTCCCGGAGGCCTTTGGAGAACACAGCCTGCCGTTGGAGAGGATGACAGATTGACATTAATGAGGGGGTTTGCTGTGCGTTTTCATTCTCGGCCCTCATTACGGCATTATCCGCACGGACAGACGGACGTTGAGCTCGGCATGAAATAGGAGCGAGGTCGGAGCGCCTTGAAGAAAGCCATCTAAATAAAGATATCACATGTTCCTGCCTTGATTTGGCCTCCGGGGCTGTAGTGATCGCATACATGGTATCTGGCAAACGCTGAATGAAGACGAGGATGACGACTCCGTGTTGAGCAGTGAAGAATCGTCATCTCAGCGCTTTTAATAGATTCTCAGGTAGCCTCTAGGTGTAGGTTGTGAGAAGAAAATGGGGAGCGAAGGGGAGATAATAAATAGAGAACTGTCAAAGATGTCTGACGAGGATCTGCTGGCGTGCTCCAAAGAGGAGCTGGTGAGCCGGCTGCGTAAAGAGGAGTCCGAGAAAATATCAGCCCTCATCCAGCGGGGACGTCTGATAAAAGAGGTAAACAAACAGCTGCAGGGACACCTCCTCGAAATCAGGGAACTGAAAGTCATCAATCAGCGCCTGCAGGAGGAGAACGTGGAGCTGCGGGACCTGTGCTGCTTCCTGGACGACGACCGGCTCAAAGTGAAGAAGCTGGCCAGGGAATGGCAGCTGTTCGGGCATCACGCGGCCAAGGTGATGCGGGAGGACCTGGGCGGGTACTTGAAAAAGCTGGCCGACCTGGAGCGCATGCAGGACGGGCTGGTGAAGGAGAACCTGGACCTGAAGGAGCTGTGCCTGGTCCTGGAGGAGGAGTGCGTCAGCAGGAGCGACTCCAGCCCCGGCGGGTCCACCGAACTCAACCTGCCCTGCATGGTGGCCCGGGACCTCGGGGACGGAAGCTCGAGCACGGGCAGCGTGGGAAGCCCGGACCAGCTTCACCTGGTGTGCTCGCCCGACGACTGATGGCAGGTTTTTACTGTCAGCAGCCGGGTCTTCTCCGACCCGAATACCGAACCTGTGGACTGAAGGGGAGGGGGAGTGGATTGATTAACAGAATTGAGACACAGGAGCTTTCTCAGACAAAACAAATCAAATTGGTGCAAAAGCATTAGGGCCTTCTGAATGCTGCAAAGATTTGTGTGCCACTAGTTTCGACTTGACAAAGATTCTTCACCATAGACATTTTCAGGACACTACAAAGACATATAATAGATGTTTGCAAGATGCTGATGTGTCTGAATTTTACAGTGTTTTTCTAAAGACTCGTCTGTTTTGGGGAAACTCTTTTTTTCAGTGGTCTGTTGTTGAAAAAAAAATGGGACCAAAAAAGTGGGTCACTTCTATAAATTTATCTCATGCACTGGACTAGCCTACACTGGTAGAAGCCTTTTTTTCTATTGCACTGGACAGCGTTATCGTGGATCTTTAAATCACAGATCTAAAGATTCATTTCAATCCAGTTTTGAGCCATATTTAGTCCACTGAATTCCACTAGCACTGAAATAGATGAGTTGTGATAAAAAGGAAAATATGAAACTATTTGATATTTGCTTTTGCTAGATACCCAATAATGTGTAATATTTTATGCACTCTCTTCCTCAGGACAGGATTGGAGTGCCATATGTGCATGATGATGATTGTCACAATTTGTACAGGCCTGTGAACCAGTCTGATGTGAAGGCCCTTCAGGTTTACTGCGGGTGGGGCTGCTGTGCATAAAATGTAACATGTGCTAGAGCTTGGGCAGAGCCAGCACACTGTTAAGGTTTAGGATCAGACATAATAGATGTCCTCGGACCTCACTCAGAGCTGAACTGAATAAGTTCTATCACTTTTTTAAAATCCAACTGGAAACTCTTTATATCAAACTGGAAGGTCTTCAAGTTTTAATGATTTTTATTTGATTCTATTCATGCCAAGCTGTTTAAATTCACTTGTAGGACTTTTATTTTTAATCCTATTTGTTGTTGTTGATGTTCAATTAGCATATCACAGAATTTGTTTATGTTGGGAGATGATCAGCTTTCTCCTCTGTAACTCATGCTTTGTATTTACCCTGTAACATTAGGGATCTTAACTTTCTTCACTTTGACCCTTCTTTATCTTGATTTATCTGTATTAACCAGCATTACTAACCGATTTCAGTTTCAAATCATAGATAATGCACATGGATTAGAAAAGATTTATTTTGTCGTTAGCCGTTCATTGGTGGGCTATGCTCGTAGTGCATTGAAGAGCTTTAAATACAGTGGGTATGACACTTTATGTCATTGTTCTGACCTTTCTTCGTGTGTTTGACTTTGCAGAAACAAGCATTTACATTTACATGACACAGAACGAAGGATTGATTTCTGCACTCATTGTGTTCGGACACAAAAAGACCTTTGTGTCCGAACCAACTGCACTTGATTGATGTTCTCTCTATGTCACACAGACTGAGTTTATGGATGTTCATCAGTTTTATTTTTGGATCCGTATTCGCACAGTCCGGAGAGCTGAAGAGGACTGTAATGCTTTTACCCTCTTAGTTATGCACAGGCGTCTTTTGACAGTAGCATACACACAGATTTTTTTTCTCCCTTGTGCTCTCTAGTTCTCAATCTGACTCTGTCTCTCTCTCTAACCCCATTTTAGCAGAGTGATCCAATGCCCTCTGAGCCTAGTATGTATTAGCAAGAGATTCGCTTCATTTTTGGGAAATGGAGCAACAGAGAACAGAGTGTTCACAGTTGAGAGGCATAGAGCAGTCATAAGAGTTGGTCAGTATAAATTGCAGCCATCAAAACCTTTTATTGAGGGTCAGTAAAAATAAGGCTTCAAATTATGTCTGTTGTCATTATGGATTATTCTGCTGATTTTTTTTCTCAATCAATCATTTAATCTGTAAATTGTCACAAAATAATGAAATAAGTTTGTTAGAATTTCCAGGAGTTAAAGATTATGTTTTCAAATTGCTTGATTTTTTTCCTGACCTTAGGTCCACAACTCAGATATATTCAAAACCCTTATGGTGGAGAAGCTGCAACCAGAGAATATTCCGCATTTTTGTTGATTAAAAGCATGAAAAAATTTATACACTATCAACACTAATCAGTCTATTGACTATGTGTTTCATT
This sequence comes from Istiophorus platypterus, assembly GCA_016859345.1. Classification (NCBI taxonomy): domain Eukaryota; kingdom Metazoa; phylum Chordata; class Actinopteri; order Istiophoriformes; family Istiophoridae; genus Istiophorus; species Istiophorus platypterus. The sequence continues at coordinate 12,109,866 of CM029134.1, forward strand.
CCTGCAATATTTACTTCCATTATGGGTTAATCTGATGTATGTGTTCCCCATACAAAAATCTTAAATCTCTTAGGCACACCTTAAACGATATGTTCTCAACTGAATATGAATCTATTATTTTGAAGTTGCATTTAATTTCCACACCGTTATGAACATTTTTTTCTTTATTATCTGTGAAGAAGTTCAGCTTTGACAAAAGATAAAAGTAAGGCGCTGCCCACCAAAATTGTATCTCTGTCATCAATTTGTCAGAGAACATAAAAACATTGCCAAAAATATATATTACACTCTTAAAAATAAATACATGATTATATAATCCATATCAACTCCTATGGCCCAGCCTTAGTGGTCAATAATTTGCGTCAACTGTATTAGAACTCTTAAAAGATCCATACAAAAATAAGGACCATATATTTCTAAGTACTCTACATCCCTTGATGAAGACATTTATAAAGTTTTACATAACATGACATGAGTGTAACAAGTCATTACATTCAACATTATTCGAATGTATAATTATTGTTTATATATTATTACTATTATTCATCATGAGATTGTGTTATCAGATTTATTTCTAGAGGGCCTGTATAATCCTTTAAAGAATATATTATGCATGCAATTCTTTCATAATAAACCTCAAACTTACTTGTTCCACCACACAGCTTTTAAAATTAGAAATATAAAGTCTATATATTTATATCAAATCGAAAAGGGGGCGTAACATCCATATCTGATAATGCCACTAATTTGAATGTTATTTAAGAATCAACAGAATCAACTTTCTAAAGAGATTAAATGAAGCTGATGCACCTAGTTCAATTGAAATAGTTTTTTACAATTATCATTTTCATATCTGTCAGGTTTCCAAAAGATCCTTTGTCACACGCACAATGACCGCGTCAAAATTAACTTTAGTGTTTTGCCAGGATCACAGAGCCATCATTCACAGCGTGAGTATTGTTGGGGAGTGCAGGGAGTGATCCGATTGGTCGCCGCTGCTGCTGCTGCGGCGGTAAGCTATCCCACAGGGCTCTGGGGCTTGAGACTGCTGGACATTTCCCTGCTGTGATGTAGCATGGGATGCGATGGAGGCGCTGGTGTCTAAAGAGGCAGAGGGATAAGTGAAAACCATACCAGCTGTGAATGGCATTAGCGAGGGGGTAGATGTAAGAACCGGGGTGTGTAGCGACTCGGATTCGGTGGCAACAACAGAGACAGACGAGGTCTTGGTGGGGATAGTTATCATAGGCTTGGCTTTCTCGACCTTTGTTGGGAGTTTGGTTGAGGGCCCAGGTCTGCTGGAGTCCGCTGGCTCCATTTTGATGCCCCCCAAAGAGGAAATTGATGGACTTGGGTCAGAATCCGAATCAGAGTCTATTTTACAGATGGGACGGTGAGCTTCCAGGACCAGCTCAAGCTTCTCTTTCTCCTTCTGTAAATCAGCTATTTCCTTCTGTAAACTGGACTTTTCATCCTCCAGCTGGTCAGTCTCCTACAGTATGGGAAAACAGAAGGAGACAGACGCAGATGTAAATTCTCTCATGCCTGACTGAGGCTAATACATCATCTTCCTAGAACTAATGTTATGACATTTTGTACAATGTTCACTCACATTTTGCAGTGAGTCAGTGAGCTCCCGTCGGCGATTTCGACATTTTGCTGCTGCCAGTTTGTTCCGCTCCCTTCTTATTCTGCGTCTTTCCAACTCTTCCTGGGATAACTTTGATGAGAAAGAGAAGAAAAACATATTAAAATACATTAAACACATTAAAACCGCCAGAATGAAATGAAAGACAAACTCCAAGCCTAACTTCGTGTTTTAACTTGGATTGTGTATCCTTTTTGCCTAGGGCATGCAAGTAATCCGCCAATTTCAGATGTACAGGGAGACATGTTGAAATTCCACCTCAGTCAGCATGACAAGGAGAAATACTACCACCATGTGTGTGCTCTGAGTCATCACAGTCATGGCGGCCTGAAAGATTTTTGAACTTTTGTGCCTTTGTAACACCCTAACTCTGACTTCATCCTGTGCCCTAATGAACAATTACTGTTCATCCCATATTTCCCGCCCTTTCGAGATGATGAGTCACGCTCAGACCCCGATGGTGACTCGGGTGTGAGTCACAGAAAATGACTTGCCCCTGTGAGTCACATGACAGTCCACTTCCTGTACCATGAAATTTTCTCCAAGAACAAAACTATGACAGGAATATGTGCCAATGTATGCCTGATGCAACCCGAAAAATGATTTTACAGAGTAGAAAAAAACTGATTGATTCTTGAGGTTAAAATCTAGTGGAACAGGGTCATTTTAACAACTGTGCTATCTTGTTACACGTAATATTGCTCTGCTAACAAAAAAGCAGATAATTGCAAGTGATAATTTTACTGAGTCAACATCGACTCATAGTATACACAGAAAAAGAACACAAACATTTTACATTTGCCTCCAAAGATGCAATTTTCCTGTTTAAATTATCTACCGCAAATAATTTCAATATTGTATTAAATAACTTTTCAAAATATTCGTCCTATTCCTAAATGGGCTCATCTGATTTGCAAGTTTAAAGGAAATGAAGCAGTTGTGCCACAGAGTATAACAGGATATTACACACCGTTTACAGAGAAATGACTGAGCCACCCTCTCCACCTTACCATCTGCATCTCCTCTGGGGAAAATATGAATCCCTAGAAAGCTTTCATTTTCTATAATTGACAACTTTCTTTTTTCAAACAATAGAAACACAACAAATCCACAATCACCAGTGATTGTGGATGTTTTTTGTCACTACTTATCCTAATTAACTTCCACGCCCTGTTACTGAAGTACAATTTTCTTACATGTTCATCAATCCTGCGCCTTGTCAAAGGCGGGGTGTTTGCAGCTGCTCTTATGACCCCCGGTCTGAGGAGTTGGAACTGGGAAGGAGGTGGACCCAGCTGCCGTGCCCCTGAGAGAGTTGGGTAAGGAGGTACTGGTGATCTTGAAGGGCCCGGCGGATGCATGAGGGAGGGCTGGACCAGCCACTGGAGGTCCTGGTTGGTTGTGATGGCATTGAGGCTTGGCACAAACTGACTGGTGCCCGGTATGGCATATTTCTATAAAAATATTTTAAAAATTACAGATAAAAGTTAGTGGACAAGATAAAACTACTGTAACAGAAAGCCTAGTTCAACAGGTAACCAATAATAAAATACAGTGTTGAGGCATAACAGTGAAAGATAATTGATGATGAAGATTATCATTATTATGTTAATAAAAGAGATAAACCTTTTTATTGTATATACAAACAGTATCACAAGTACACTTAAATACACGTGAAGCAAACAGTTTCAACGGTATTAAGTGTTTACTACATTATTGTAACTAGACATTCATAGCTTTTTTTAAAAAAAACTTTACAGTTTAACTCATATCCTACTATACTGATTTAAGTGCGGTTCTCAGGAGTGGCCCGGTTTGATGAAGGGACACTTACCTGCTCGGGCTGTGTATTCGGGGTGCCGGTGCTTTCCAGGGATCCGGCGTTTGACCCGGGGACGCTGCCCGCGTACGCCGGGCTGCCTCGTCCTTGACTCCCAAAGTTTCGATACATCCTTCTTGTTCAAACGAGGAGAAAAGTGAAGCCAGCTGCGGCTGGTTTAGCCTTCGGGGCCTCGCGGAATCACTTTCGGGTTGATTCTCGTGTGTCAATTCAAACTCGGGGCAAGCCCACCTTATTGCGGTAAGTCGGTAGAGTCCAAACGGTTAAGCCTCCAAGGGGGGAGCGGAAGAAAATATCGCTTCGCCTTTTTTTTCAAATCGCGTCAGAAGGTCCGAAAACGACTTTGAGTAGATCCCCGTCGTGAGTCACGCATCTAGAAACCGGAGTCCGGCGACGATTGCGAGGTTATAAACTCTTAAAGCGGGATTATAACGTCGCCACGCCCCTCTCTAATTACGGGAAATAGTGTTGTCTGGAACCTCTCACGAACCTGACCACGTGCCGTGACGTCACTGACCATATATGGTGAGAGTTTCCTCCCGAGAGCAATAACCGGGATTCCTCAGACGACTTAACTTCATGGTTTAGATACTAGATTTCTGTTCCGTGTGTTTTTTTCAGTTTCTCAGTAAGTCCTGGAAACAACCTGCTACTACTATTTCCTACGCCGGGGGAAGCGCCAATAACTTGGCAAAAAAAAAAACAAAAAACAAAAAACAAAAACAAAAAACAACTTGGGAAAACTAGAATAAAAACAAGAGGGATGGTTATTTAAACTGGATGCGATCTTGAGCATTTCAACCAGCTAAGAGGATTGAGATCGCACTAGACTAGTTTCAGAGGGGTGAGTGGACAGGTTTTATTATTGTTAAACATAAAACCGTATGAAAATTATGAAATAAAGGCAGATCAGTTTCCTTTTTATACATTTTTTACAATACACACATTTTTCTTTCTATTTCTGATGCTTATGAAACCCCATTTGTATTTAGTAATAAATGTGATATTAACTCCTGTACACCATTTGCTAAAGTAATGTATCAAAGTGAAATTACTTTATTCAAATTCACAGGGGGAAACATCATTCAGGAACTTAATGAAACCAACAAACTTTTATCATAAACTTAATGAAACCAACAGACTTTCATCATAAACTTAATGCAAATTAATACATTTTTAAAATCAATTTTAAGGTAAGTGATCTTCAAATTCCCACCTTTCATTTCCATATCAATTTTATCTTGAAATAATGAAAAAATTTGTATTCAGTGATAGGTGTCATTTTAAATGCAGTAAAATGTACTGATAACTTATGTCAACATGAAACTGTGGACTTTAAAATGTTCTCCAAAATGTACAAACACTTTTTACATAACAAGAGGAAACTCCACAATTTCTTTCAACAAGTAGCTGTCACGTCTGATGACGATATTCTTGTATTCAGAAATCAGCAGGAAGACACCAAAGTACTACTCTAGTGCTCTTATCTTGAATATGAATCAATATCAAGGCTGTTTATGCACAAAAAATAAGAAATAGATTATAAAGTATAGGCAAAGATGGGTGCGTGTACCTAATTGTGTTGAGGCTTTTTGGCAGCTACTCTCTCTTTACAAACCACATCAGTGTGCACGCATGCCTGTGGAGATGAGTCAGTTGATTTTCACAAAGCTGCTCATTTATTTCACCATCCCTTTCAATGACTGTTTTTTACTTGCAAGCACAATATAGCACGTAGTAAAGATTCAAAAAATGCACACTGTAGATTTGGTAAGCTTAGTCCGTCACAACAGCTGCTGACCTTGCAGTCTCCGAGGACAGAGTTCCCGGCAAAGGCAGATTTCTCCTTGTTGCTGACCGTTAAGCTAGTGTCTTAGGTTACTGCTAATACTACTCCTGGGAATAAGGATTGTCATTTTTTTATTTAAAAAAAAATTCCTAGGTTAATTGAAAAGACAGTTTCTTCTCCATTCAAAAAAGTGTCTTGTTGTGAGTAAGTGGAGAAAAACAAAAAACTGTCAATTAATGATGTCATCAGTGTAGAAAGACATTGTAATGCTGGTTTACTCGTAACTTGTGAATGAAAGAAAAAGTGATGCAAGCAGGAGCATGTCATTTTACAATAGCTAACCTGCTTCTCCCTTAGCCAATCAGCCGCTCATTCTAATATTTTAGATTCCAACAAATCACACCCAATAATAACGAGGATGTTTTTCCCCCCATTGGGTTTAATGGTATCACATGAAGGGAATATGGGGTAAAGGTGAGTATCAAATGACTAAAGCTTCAGGAATGCAATGATGACACATTTGCTGTATCTCTAGCGGTGACATGCCAAAACACGTTGTCCGCCATTTTCCCTTTTTGCTTGTTGTTAATTACATATTTTGTTTGACCAGGAAAAATCTGCCTGACACATATTCCCCTTTTGCTCTATGAATATGTTTTTATGTTGTGCCTATAGTTGCATCTGAGAGTGTGAGTAGGTTGTTGTTTTCTGTTTTACTCCATGTTTTCCCTCCAAAAGTTAGCATTTTCTGGGTGTGATGAAGTGTAGATTCCATTACCTTTTACTCACCCTAAAAATCTCCACATGTATTCACATAACTCATCCACACCCACACACTCATCCCACTCACATCCAGCATTCTCTTGCTGCATACATTAGAATTTACTTGGTTTAGTGGGTGTTGCAGCTCATGTCAATTCATGCTTAATGGATAGATTATCTTACTGTCACTATACAATGTATGTATGTCTAATATAATATAATATAATATTTATATATTACACACACACACACACACACGTGTAATTTCAAGCATTACATTTCTGACGGCTCTAATAGAGGGTGTTTTATGATGTACACATTGTAAAGCCCTAGAGACATTAACTTTTAATGAGTATAACAATGTCATAAGTAGTATAGTAATGCATGAGTAAGATTGAATACCAACTGGGCAAAGCAGACAATTCCCCAGGGACCCTGGACCTCTCGGGTCTCCACATGATTCAAATCTACATAATGTGACTAAGATGTTGAGCCTTTTTTATAAAATTTGTCTTGTGGAGGGGCAATGGGGCAAATCTAGTTTTTAGACTTTGATTGGTTTCTTTTATATTGTGAGGTTTTTTTGTGTTTTTTTTTTTTTGTTTTTGTTTTTTTTTAGTACGATTGCTTCAAATTTTCTGTTTCAAGTATTGAACCCACAGAAAACTCCAGGAAAGGTGTTATTCCGTCTGAGAAATAAAGTACAGCTGCAACTGAAAATTATCGTCATTATCAATACATCAGACAGTGTTTTCCTTTAATGATTCATTGATTATTCAATGCATATAACAATGACAAATGCCCATCCAAGTTAACATATTCAAATTGCTCTTTTTGCCGTGTTACTCTCTGCTCAGCCGTGTGTTGGAAAGTAACTGAGAACATTTACCCAGGTTATATCCTGAATTCTCCAATTACAATTACTCCAATTAGTCTACTACATTTATGCAATCTTTAGTTACTTTGCAATTTCAGAAGAATATTTTAAAAAAAACATACTATTATGTTTACACTCTATTATTATCATTATTGCTGCATTGGCATCCGAGCAGTGTTTTAATGTTACAGCAGATTGAGGTGGAACCAGCTCTAACTTTTTATATACTATCAAGTTGTTTTTATCAGCAAAAACTTACAAGCTCATCATTTGCGTGTAAAATCTGAATCTGCAAAGTAACTGGTGACAACAAATGTCAAACAAATGAAGTGAATTAAAAGGCACAATATTCTTCTCTCAGATGTAGTGACTTTGAAGTATAAAGTGGAATAAAATGGAAATACTCAGGGATAAGTACAAGTAACTTAAAACAATACAAAGTTTAGTACTCGAGTTAATGTAGTTTTAAGTTCATTTGACCACAGCGATGAGCGAACTGGGGACTCATTTAATTGACTGTAATTTGTTGTGTGTAACACTGTGTATACTATAATGACTTTATTTATTTTAAATAGAAGATATCAGCCCTTATTGTGCCACTGTACTGCACGGGCTGCCCCTTAAAGTCGAACTGCAACTTATCTGACTTCCCCCCACTAAACAGAGAGGTAACGCGTGGAAAGTAACACGTATAAGTACTAGCGTGTGCAATGGTACAACCGTGTACTCTGTCGAGTACTTACATGTTTTCTGCCACGCAGGCACAGCGGAGTCAGCCAACCGCAGTGGATGGGTGGGATCAGCCCGGAGAGTCTAATAGCCACGTAGCTAGCCACCACCGTTAGCTGTGTAGGTAAGAGCTCTTATCCTCGTTATTTCCTTCATGGCCGTAATATCAACCCCCCCCCCCCCCCCCCAAGCTGTGTTGGTATCTACAAAGCTACGCGTTAAAGTATTTATATCATCTCTCCCAATCGGCGGGGAACCAGATTACGAATTTTGACGTTGTTAACTTGCCAGGCTAGGTAGCTAGCATTAAATGGCAGCCACGGTGGTTCCGGTAAATAAGTTTACGCGAAGGTTAGCTGGGGGATAACGCGAGTGTCGGCGTTAAGGTGCGGTGAGCCAGGCTCCCGCCGGTGTCGGGTCACTGTCTGCCGGGGGGCATAACGCCTCGGAGCTCCCGTTTAGTTAGCCGACCGAGACGAGGGAGAGCGTTCAATAAGCTGAAGTGTTGCTAACGTGTTGTTGTTGTTGTTGTTGTTTTTATCTTTATTTATTTTTTTTTTTTAGCTAACGTCAGCGAACGTTACAATGGACTTGCCACATCATGGGTACCGAGCATGTAAGTGTGAAGATGAATCACCGTGTCACTACGACGTTATCAGTGAAACATATTCGCTAAATACCCAGCAGGAGTTGCTACTTCCTGTCTTTTTTTTTATCTTTCTTTGTTTTTGTTTTGTTGTTTTTTTGTTTTTTAAACTAAAGTAGCACACACACAGCTAATCTAACTCAGTTTGTGCTGACACCCAGCTGGAAGATGGCAGCTTCCTAGGTGCGGCTCACTAATAGAGAGGGTTATCATGTCTGCCCCCTTGCACACAGATTTGGCTGAGATCTTGATTACAGTAACAAGATACCCGGCAGGTAGGTTGAGATCAGGGTCCTGCAGGTCTGAAGATGGCTCTTCATGCACCTGGCTGTATGTTAGGGCTCATTGTCAAACGCTGCAGAAGACGCCTCCCTGATGGCATCATGCGATGAAAACAATCTCAACATCTAAAGTGCTTAAAACTTTTGCACAGCACCGACATGTGATCAACAATATATATATTAAAAGAAAACAAAACTATCCTTGCAATGCAATACAAGTCAACTGCAGCACAAAATTTAATCCTCCTAAATGTAAGCGAACAGCTCTCTGTGACATTTTCACAGTAGACTGAAATTTATAATCTTTATGAATAAAAAAACTGGCAACAAACCTTAGATGACTATAAGGCTTGCTCATATAGTAACTTTAGAATAGATGTTGGCACATTTTTGGAGTAACCATAGTGAAATGGAATAAAACTCCAACAAGCAAAACAGCCATAATTTAGGAGCTCCATATGTTGTCTCATCACAGAGTATCATATCTGTCTTGCATAGGGAAACCCCTGAAATTGTTGGAAAATGTGATGAGAGTCGTGAAATTACCAAACTAACCAATTAGGTTGGATTTCAGTGAATGTGTGCAAAAGTTATTGGGGATAATAAGGTAATAACTCCATGAAATATCATGCTGCATTTTCTCATTCGCTTGCATGGTTTCCACAGCTAAACAAAGAGCCCGTGGAGCTCCCTCCACAGGAGATTCAGTCCTGTTTGAAGACACCAGCTCCGCAGCACCGGCAATGAACAATCAGGGATACTACACACCTGGTTACAATATGGCAGGACCCTCAAATGACATGCAAGGAGGAGGTTCTGGAGTGAACAACCTGTTTGCTGACCCAATGGCCAATGCTGCAGTGATGTACGGCTCCTCCTTAGCCAACCAAGGAAAAGATATGGTAAACAAAGAGGTGAGGGAAAGCTAAATCTTTATAGAGTTCCCATATGATATACACTGCTTATATGTATTTGAATCGAAGATGGAGATGTTAACCCACTGTCCTATAAATAAGGTCAAGGCCTTGGTAATTGGCACCACTTTACACAGAATGTGCTTTGATTGATTCAAATTAAAAGTTAATGATACAAAATACATGTTTAAATTTACCTGTTATTAAACACATTCTGAACAGTTTTCACAAGGTTTTGAAGTTTCTCTGTAGCCATGTGACCAAGCGTACAGATATAGACCCTGAGTGATTGTTAACCCCTTAATATTTTATAAGATATCAGGACTAAACAGGAGTTCAGAGTCTTCTGAAATACAGCTGTGAAAAAAAATGATTTCCTCCATATAGGTGGTTATTTTTGTGTCATTTTATTTAATCTTTATGCGATAAACTGACTCTCGCTTTCAGATGTTACAGCATGGAGAGACTTAATGCTGTTCAGCTATTTTCTGGTGAACCATTGCTTGATATTAGTCACATCCAGATACTTAGACTGACTGTGACTCAACAATATTTATTTACTCTGGCAGATTAACACACCTCCTTCGTTAAGTTAATGTTTGCACTTCCTCTGCCTTTCAGATCAGCAGGTTCATGTCTGTGAACAAGCTAAAATACTTCTTTGCCGTCGACACCCGATATGTACTGAAGAAACTCATGATCCTTATGTTCCCTTATACACATCAGGTAATCAAAACCTTTCATCCTGTCATACTTCGTCCCACACCGATGTACGTGGCGACACGAACATTTAATAATTTAAGACTGAGTGATAATATTCTCTGGTATCATGTTTTTAACCGCTTATCACTTTTAAAAAAAACACAAACAAGATAATCAGCCTGTATTCCAGCTTTATTTATGAACATTGTAATGCTGTGATTGCCAGTAAGGATATAAAAGCACACAAGTTCATTTAATTCCCACACACTTTAACTTATGCAGATTGTAAATTCAGTTAGCACTCCAAACATTCTGTCCCCTGATAATGTACAAACTATACCGAGTTCAAACTCTCCTTACAAGAACAGGGTCACATAGATTTTACTGATTGACTCTAAAAAAATTTACTACCACATACTATTTACAACCATTACAGTTTTGTTATAAAATTTTAGTTTAGTTATGTAACTTCTTGGCTCAGGTTAACTGAAAGGAGTAAGTCTGGTGATATTTTATATTTTGCTTGTTGTCAACAAATCATATGAAACAACAAATAAACCAACAATGAATTCATCCTATTAACAAGTGTCTGCTGTGTAGCCAAAGCCTGATATATCTTATTCCTTTGTGCCATAGAGCACCTCTGTTCTCATAAACTATTGAAAACACATCATTGAGCCACAGTGCTGCACCACATGATTGTCTAAACCATTTCATTGTGTAATGTAAGCTAAGTTGTTCCATTGGGTAGACTCTTAAGGCACAGACCATCCTTTGCAGCTAGCTCTGTTTGACTCTGCAGGTCGATGAATATTGTATTTGTGTGTTTTTGATAGGACTGGGAAGTTCGTTATCATCGGGACACTCCATTGACTCCAAGACAGGATGTGAATGCACCCGATCTTTACATACCAAGTAAGCTTTCTATAAAATAAAAACTAAATATCAGTAGCAGAATATGTTGAAATGCTTATATTACATATGATCTGTCCTTTTTGTCTTTTAGCAATGGCTTTCATTACCTACATTTTACTTGCTGGAATGGCGCTCGGCATTCAGAAAAGGTGTGTAACTCCTCTTTATCTCATTTATTTAATGACTCACAATAAATATGTTTGTGTCAGATAAAGGTAAATAAAAAATGTGCGTTGTGTGAAGGTTCAGTCCAGAGGTCCTTGGACTGTGTGCGAGCACTGCCCTCGTGTGGATCATCATCGAGGTCTTGGTGATGCTGTTGAGTTTGTACCTGCTGACAGTACACAGCGACCTTTCAACCTTTGATCTCATCGCCTACAGTGGATACAAATATGTTGGGTAAATAGACCTCAGATGCAAATATTTTAAGGCAAAGGAAATGAGTATGAGAGTTTCAGGCCAAAGCTGTTCTCATTTATTTAAATGAACAAATCCAACTTGATTATGATTCAACTCCGGATGAAATGTAGTTTTCTAAATAAGGAAATTTTACAATATAGTTTTGTCCATGTAAATGGTGTGAGTGTTTTTGTTTATGTTCTTCCTCCAGGATGATCTTCACAGTGTTGTGTGGCTTACTGTTTGGCAGTGATGGATATTTTGTGGCCCTTGCCTGGTCCTCTTGTGCCCTTATGTTCTTCATTGTAAGTTTTTTTGAGTCCTTATTGACATCATCCAATACATTTATAAAGTGAAATGAATAATAGAGAAAATGTTTTCTTAAAAAAGGTGTTGATCGTTAATTATATTCATTAAGTAGATCAAATATTTACATATCTACATGCTGTTTTCTTTTCCATTCCATTTCAATCGTTCTTTCTCAGGGTCTTTATAAAGAGAATGTTAAATAGATAAACATGCAGAACACAAAAATAAAAGGACAGTTAATGCACACAAAACTTCAATCAATATCTGTATGTAAAATAAAATGAGGTGTGAAACCCCTATCACATTCAGGCTTATGGCACAGCCACTGAATGTGATAAATACACTTAGTGATATCTAGTGCAATGCCAAAATACATCAGCTTAGAAAATAGATTCTAGCAATTCTTGTCCAGGAAATAGTCTGCCACAAAACCTCCACCTCCACCTTAGTTATAGGCACCACCAGGCTGCTGTTTCCCTCTCTTTTCAGTCTAATGCTAAGATGAGCGAACCAGCCGCTGGCTTTAGCTTTATATTTACTGCACAGTCATGAGAATGGTATCAATCTTCTCACGTAACTCTCAACAAAAAAGAAATGAGCACATTCCCCTGAATCTTGAATTCCTCCTATATTCACATCAGCTTTGTAACTTCCATATTATTTATCTTAGTCAGAATTGTGGGTTTAAAGATGTTCCTATCTCTGCAGGTTCGATCTCTGAAAATGAAGATCCTTCCCTCGCTCTCCTCGGACTCCATGGGAACAGCATCAAGTGCCAAACCTCAGTTCCGCCTTTATATCACTGTGGCCACTGCAGTCTTTCAGCCAGTCATTATATATTGGTTAACCTCTCACTTGGTCAGGTGACCTTGAGGTATTTAATTACCTGAAGTCCATGTGTATGGTTGTTGAGTGTTTGCACACCTACCTTTATATACTCTTTTGTCAGTAAACTCAAAACATATGTAGACAGTGTTGATCTGCAGTGTGTGTACAGCTTGTCAGATGGATGTGCTCATAATGCCAATGCTTCTTTGATTTAACAAAGTCTGGCACAGAAAATGTGTCTCTGGAAGACTGTTCTTCTGTTGTGTGCAGTAACACTGACCAGTGCTTATTTTTGGCCACCTAACTTTGAACACAAGGGCTTTCATTGAGATTTCTTTGATCATAACTTGGATTCAGTTTAGTTTGCCTTTTTATATAATGTAACTGGATGTGCTTTCCAGTATTTAAACCCCACAACCAGAAAGTACACAACACAAAGACAGAAATGCACATAACACACATGATTCTAGTGCCGTGTTTCTGGTACGGTAATGTTGCAGCAATACCTCCCCACTCTTGTGAGTCCTGTATTTTATTTAACTACATTTGACAAAGCATGAAAATGTTTGGATTTTTTTTGTAGAAAAAAAAATTAAATTTGTTTAGCTTTTGTGTATTCAATTTTAATACCCTCTGAGACCTTTTTTGTTCAGTGCTACAAAAGCTATACCTGTAGAGAAGGGATTCCTGTATTTGTTGGGTCTGATATACTTTTGAGAAATATTGATTTCATTCAAGTTAATAAGATTTGCGAGGATGATGTCATAGCTCAGTATATGGCCTATTTTCTATGACTTTAATGTTGCAAAGTTGTACATTTATTCACAAAGGTGGGAAGTGAAGTAATTTAGTTAGAATTTCTGGACTGTGCACAATATTGACACACTAGTGTTTTACATGAGAGTTGCCATTTTTGTGGGGATTTTACATTTCAGAGGCAATTTGTACCATTTTCACTTTTCGTATTAACAGCAAGTGTCATCTTCAGTTATGTCAGTATAAAGTCATTACAGTATATAGATGCAGTATAAAGTGTTAAATGCAACACATTATAGTAAGCTCATAAAGCATGATGCATTACTAGAGCTGAATGTATCCCTCTCCAAGCTATTTGCTATGGTAAAATTTACTTTTAAGTACACCGACAGTACAGTACTTTGTATTATTTTGAGCTACTTGTATTTTCCCTGAGCATTTCTATTTATGGTACTTTTTACTCCACTGCACGTCATAGAATAATATTGTACTTTTTTTCCCTTCATTTTTTGACTATTGTAATCAGTTACAGATTTTATACACAAATGATAAGTAAAATGTAAAATACACATTTTGTTTATAAAACCACTTGGTGCCATATGAAAAGCTAGAACTGGCCCCACTTCATCTTACTATAACATTAAATTGCTGCTTAAATATTAATGCAGCTGTAATGACAGCGCAGTTGTGTGATATATAAAAATGACATTATGCTGCAAAATGACTGCTTGTGTTATGATCCTGATACAAGTAACAGTCCTTTGTTCAAAATCATTATTTGAATAAAAATACATAAGTATTGGCATCAACATTGAAAGTGCTAAAAGTAAAAGTAATCGCACTGGCCAGCTTCAGAATAATACACGTTATATCATTAGATTGTAATTATTGACGAATCATATAATAACCCATAGTATTTTATTACATTTTCTACTGAATCTGCAAAGTAACTAGTAACTATAGTTGTCAAACCGATTTAGGGGAGTTAAAAATATAAAGTACTACAAAAATAAAAAATAAATAAAAATGCAGAATCAAAGCACAAGTGCCTCAAATTTTTCACTCAGTGCAACGCAGCATCTGAGTGCACGTATCCAGTCACTGCCTCCTTAGAACCGTGTACTCCGTGAACCCAGAGACTCTTTTATTCTCACACCGCGTCCGGACCTTTGCTCCAGTAAAAAGTCGCCGGTTCGATTCCCACGTTGTAAACGCCGTTAAGTGTTTTTGACGTCGCGCGCGCGGCCTCGCCAGGACTCCGGGCGCTCGCGGAGGCGGCGGGTCGCGCGCGCGCCCGCCCGCACGGGAACGCCGGAAACGCGGCGGAGCGTCCTTCTGGTTTCCATGGAAACCGCGGACGGCAACACAGCGCGGAGCCGCTCGCCTCCGACTCGACGCCGCCGTCTGACCTTTAACTTCTTCCCCGGCGACGAGGTTTTTAAAAGACGCATTTGAGCAACTCTGCAAGAGTTACTTCGTTTCGGTAACCTGGTGAGTAACCGGTTGATATTTGGCATTTGAAGCAGTAGCTAATGTCAACGAGCGGGTCACCTGTGAGGGGGGGGGGGGGGGGGGAAGGCGGCTTTCTTGGCAAAATGAAACTTTATATTGTTCCGCCATTTGCCCGCCGAACCTGCTTTGTAAAGCCATGAGGCATTTACATGCAAGCTTTCTGGGCGTCGTGAGTGTAAACTCACATGCAGTAAGTCGACCAGTTTGGTTCATTTAAAGCATTTAATCGAAGCGAGGGCCCCCTTCTATATAGCCAAAAGGCTGAAGGAGCCTCTAAGAGCCCTGCACCTGTGCACCTGGACACGGTTTTTGTTGGATAAAACGGGAGATGGGACTTTGAACGCCTTGTGGATGCTCATCTGAGGGGAACGGATAGCTAACATTTAACTCAATCAAGCCGTTGGACTTTTCCCTTTTCTCCACTTTTTTTTTTTTAGTCCTAAACGCAGTTAACTCTGCCTGTTTGAATTATTGTTTTAAAAAGTAAGCCAGGTTTTTTTAAAAGTTGGTGAGCTGTACATCTAAAGAAAAACGTTGAGAAAATGAGAGGAAAAGTCGGTGCAGATACTCACAGACTAATTCAGCGATTGTTATTTCGGTCTAATCTGTGAAAAAGATGGTATTGAATGTATTAGAGTGAGTTCTTTTGGGGGTTTTTCTCTTTGGGTTGTTGAGCCCTATGAGGCAAACTTTCTAGATAAAGTAGATTTGACCTAAGCCCTTTTTCCAAAGTTACTCCCTTTTAATTCAGATTTACACAAATCGTTCCTTGAGGCGATAACTTTATCAATTTCTGTCATCTTTTTCAGCAGCGGTACGACCGAATGACCCTGGAGGTTTCCTTCCGGGACAGAGATGGAGAGTAGCTCTGAAACACTGCCACCCTCGCCCCCGTGTCCCACCACTTTTGGAGGCTCCGTGCCCTTCTCCTCCTCGCCACAGCGGGCCTGCTCCAACGGCCGTGTTTCACTCCCGCTTTCACCCATTTCATTCCCCCCGTCCCCTACCTCGCTTTCTCCGGCAACCGCGGAGTCCATTCGCTCCTTCTCCCCTCTTTCACACTGCACAGCATCTCAGTGCCTTGAAGGACAAAACATACAGTGCCTCAGTCCGGCAAACGTATTTGACCAGGATGACCTGACCTGCCTCAGCTGGCTGCATCAGAGAGGCAACCTGCTACCACTGCAGCCCCTCCCCAAAATGACACCACTGCCTCAGCTAGAGTCCTCTGCACCTACCCAGCCTATTCCTCCTGCCTTGTCCAAGCCGCCATACTCCTTCAGTAGTCTGATTTTCATGGCAATAGAAGATTCACCAGACAAGAGACTGCCAGTGAAGGACATCTACGAATGGATTGTGAACAATTTCCCTTACTACAGGACTGCCCCTGCTGGCTGGAGGAACTCTGTTAGACACAACCTGTCCCTGAGCAAGAGCTTCTGTCGCATTCAGAGGGACAAGAGCCAGGTGGGGACATGGCTCCAAGTTTCCACATTAGGAGTAACAGGGTCCTGTAGCAAGTAAAGAGACTGAGCTTAAATTACAGAAAAGATGTTCAAGAATCCATAGCTGAAGGCATCTTCCCCACTGAACTGTTCTTGAGCAACACACTGATTCCAGATGTGCTGCTCTGTAGTTAAATCAGCAATTAAACTGCCCTACAGGGAAATTATTATGTTCTCCACGTGTGTTCAGTTTGTTATATGGTCTAATATGTCAGTGTTGCTTAAGACTAACATCTTTGCATGGGTTCTTGCAGTCTCAGTGTTTCCAATATTTTTGTGTTATTGTTTCAGTCAGTGGGGAAGGGATCGCTGTGGTGTGTTTGTCCACAGTATCGGCCGGCGCTCCTTGAGGTGCTGAGGAAGACCCACAGTTATCACAGAACTAACAGCAATCTCATAAACAAGCCTGCACTGTGAGTATAGTTAAGTATATGCAACAGGCCTGCAAATGATTTTCATAATCGGTTTATCTTTTTTATTCATGTTTATCTCCATAAATTCAAAGGTAAGAAATGCTTATTTATAGTCTGAGTGGCTGCCAGAAATTCCAAAGCGTTTAATTGATCATTTTGCAGTATTAAATAAATAAAAGCAAGCAGCACCTTACATCTATGAATGTGCTAATTAGAAACAGTAAATGTTGGGTTTCCTGTATTTATATCATGACTAAGGTAAAGGTGAAGAAAATAAAATCATCTGTTCATGGACTCATGGTTATATCATGGATGAAAAATCAATATTAAATAGTTGCAGTGATACAACAGTTTTGATAACTGGTTAAGTCACTTATCCAAAGAAAAATGCCAAACATTTGCTGGCATCGGCTTTTACACTGTGAAAATTTGCTGCTTTTCGTTGTTTTTTGATAAATTTCGATTGAATGTATTTGGATTTTGGGGTACTGATCAGACAAAAGGTGCAATTAGAATATGTTTTTTTGGGCTCTTGCAAATTGCAATGGGCATCTTTCACAATTTTCTGTTTTTTTTTTTAATTTTTTGATGAATAACTGATCAGGAAAACAAATAATATATAGTTGCAGTTCTACAAAAATTGTTGGTTTCTCATGTTGATATGTTACAGTTTTCTGGATTACCTTGTAACCAGAGCAGTATAATGTGTTTTTTTTTCTAGTGGGCAGGGTGTTCCTGAATAATTTTACATTTCAATGACCCTCTGTATCTGTGGTGTATTTTAAACACAAAAACAAACAAAAATATCATCTAACTATCATGCTATGTTGTTTGCAGGTTGGAAGGAGCTGACTATGAGGTGCCTGCAGTGTGTGACTCTTTGGAAATCTCAGGTTTGTGCTGAGGAGACTAACAGGCTCATGCTACTAAATTAGCAAAGGAAGTTACATATTTGACCTTTTATGAATTTCTTTGAGTTGACAATATATTTCATCAACGGAGTAATAGCCCTCTGTGACATTTTTATAACCTGCAGCTTTTCTCCGTCTCTGCAGCTTTCTCAGCATGAAACATTGTTCCTGTGTTTGTGTTCAGTTGTCATGGCAACACATTCTATTACCTTGGTAACCCTGTAATAGTCAGGCTCAGTGTCCTTTATGTCCCTTGGTTTTATTTCCAAGCCTATGCACTATATTGGCCCACATGCTCACTGAAAATTCTGATTGGCACTCTTTCAACAAGTTATTATTATTGATGTCTATATGACACATATCCTGGTTGTTTGTTTGTTTATTTAGATCCTCATTAGCTATTAGCTACTCTTCTTGGGATTCACACACACACACAAACATATATATATATATATATATATATATATATATATATATATATATATATATATATATATATATATATATATATATATATATATATATAATATGAAATGAGCTATAAATAGTACATTTGGCATCCATACTTATAGTAAGTCTTGAAAAAATATGAGACAAGCTCTAGGACAAAAACAACATACAACAAGATGTCTCAAAGCCTTTCTATTACATAATTAGCTTTAAAGAATATCCAGAATATCATCTGCTCTAAGAGAAACGGAAAAATCAATTAGCTGCTTCATTCACTAAATCACATTTAAAACAGGGACAGATAACTCTCTAATTCTGTGTCAATTCTGAGAGAAGTCTTAACTTTTTCTTGTGGTATTACGCTCTGACATCAATAAACAACTGATAATGTATTCCATGCAACCATAGTTCAATAACTGATTGTTCTCTCTATAAAACTATCTGGAGGTAACAAAAAGTTACCCTCAATTACCCACAATTATGTCTGTCAGATTTTTTTTCAACAAACATTATATTCCACTTTGTATAATGTATATCTTAGGTTTTAGTTTATAATGAAGTGCCTTCTAAAGCACACTAAAGAGTAAAAGCCTGTTTTTTTACACCATGACAACTTATCATTCATTGTAACTACCCTTGTTTGATATGGGTATTGAAATCCAATGCAGGCTGTTTTGTTCTGCGCTGCTTGTGATCTATTATAATTACTTACTGTTGTGTTTACCCCAAATTACTAAACAGTAGTCCAACTGTGACAATGCATCCTTCACTGATTGTCTGGTTAAATAGCCTGACATGATTGTGTTTTATGTTTGAAAACTTTTACCTATTATTTCTTCTTGGTTTTTTCTCATGCAGATCCTCTCTCACACACCCTTCTCTCTGCACCCTCACCCGAAACCCTGATCATTGGTAACCCAACTTTTGCCGAAAACCCACCGTGCCTTTTGACCCCGGATCATGAGGAGCTTGTCATGATGGAGTCAGTTGAATACCAGCAGGAGGAGGTAAGCGACGAGATGGAGAAGGACCCCCTGTCAGACAATGGGTACATCGAGTTACACTACTACCAGTCTCACCAGTACCAGTATCTGGTGCTGCCGGGTGACACAGAGCTGGACCTGGAGACTGTGGAGATTCTCCAGCTGGATGCCGAGGCCCAGGAGGCTGCTGGGTCACTGCTGGACCTAGCAGGTAGTGGATATTAATTTGATATCCCATTCAGCAGTCACAACTGATGCAATGCTTCAGTCCTCAAACAGAGTGACATGAATGGGATTTATGTTGGGTGGATAGAGAGATGATGTTTGGTAAATTGGCTTCTTCTACCTGTGACGCTGACACTGCCCTAAGGCTTGTGTTCTGTTGTGTACTTAGATAACAATATAGATCAAGTTTACTGATGGACTAACATGTATTCGGGTACTTTCAGAAGCTGCATTTACCACCATACTATGCCATACAATATCAATCTGGACAAAGACTTGAGAGGGTAACATTGGAAAAGATATATAGACAAAATTATACTTTTTAAATGAGGATAAAGTATTAATACAGTATGATCTTCAGTACAATAAGTTTTTAGTATTTCCACTGAGATTTTTAAATTAAATTTTAATTAAGTTAATTCTCAGGGATGGAAGGAGTGCTTCCAAATTAAGTAGAAGTACTGTTTCTTGACCAAAATATTTCCCAAATTAAAGTAGGATTCACACAGAATCATTAGAAAAGTACAACCGTAGCTCTTTTGAGGAGTACACTTAGCAGCACATCGACATCCACACTGTTACTATTTCTATATGATTATGTCTTACCAGTCAGTTATCCAATTTGTCCAAGTAGTAACCTTCTTTTCTTTATCAGAATGTTTTCATATAGGTCAATTTTTGAGGAGAAAAAAAAATTTCAAAATAACATTAAGCTGAATATCTTGCCACTTAACACTGTTACTGTTGCCTGTTCTGAAACTGCTGTTCTTCTAAAAGTAGTTAAACTTCATCAAAAATACTTTATTATTTATAATGTAGTTACTATTGTAGATTGTTCTTAAAAAGTGGGAAAGCACTACTCAGTTACAATAATATAAGTACTTCTAATTTTATTAAGTCATTTCTTTATGCTTGCTGTCATTCTTAAGATCATGTTCCCTCCATTTGATTTTATGTCACTGAATCACTGAATGTCTTTTAGTTTTCTGTGAACTTGAGAACCTGGATATGATCTTGTAAAATAGGTTAAGCTGACTTCAATCAGGAATAGTTTGATTGAAATGTTGAGGTAAAATGTAAGATGAACTCACTGCCATTTAAACAACTGTACGTTTCAGGATACACTGAATCCGTGTTTGTAAATTGTATGTATTTTCAAAAGCTTTAGATTTTGTAATCTAACAAATTAAATCTGTTATTCCGTTCTTGTGAATTAAAAAGTCGTGTTTTTATATGTTCAGAATACATATCAGTTTCATTTTAATAGCACTGAAATTTACTACACTTCTTACATGTATGGATTAGGCCGCAGGAGCCTGAGGGGTCAGGAGGCCCTTGGGTCAGAGGGTCCATTTTTCTGCCTTCCCTGTTGGAAATACTCACCAAAAGAAGCAAACTGACTACAAAGATACCAACTGCAAACCAATACAAGGAGTCTGGGTCTCTTGCTTCTTTGTGTGTGATACTAGGTATTACTACAGAAAATGTTGCAGGGTAGGTTTGAGTGTTTTCAGTATCTGTTGCATGTTGCTGTTAATGTGAACTTCGCCAGTGGAGGGCGTGCCCTTCGCAGCTCATAGCACCAAATACGGTCTGATAGGAATTTCCATGGATATGTCCTCCAACAAGGACCCGTCGCTAAGCTACGACATCTTTTTACACCCGCTTTAATCTTTCGGATATAATGTGTACGCATGCAAAAGATCTAACTTATGTTTTATAATACATTTCCGATAGTTCCGTATTCGTAACTTTACATTAGAAAAAAATACATTTCCCGTTAATACGAGGAACTGCAGTCGGCACGTTGGGGAATGTAGTTTACATTGCAGGCTACGTGCGAGCAGCGACTCGCGTCTAAACTACATTTCCCAGAAGGAACGTTTAAAGCGGAAGGGTTTGAGGTTCTAGTGGTTGGAAAAAAGTTCTCATGGTAGTTTGTTTTTTTTTTTCTTCAAGCCAGAGTCGAAAAAAGTTAGGTCCCAGTTGTTTGTCGACTCTCATGAGATCGCGCTGAAGCTGCTTGAAGACCCCACAGGTGAACGTTACACCTTTGCAACGGCAGCTACCGCGAAGACAGAAGGTAATTTCGAGCTCGTTCGTGGTAAACATCTGAAAATTTATCTGCTGCTAACATGTTTGGGGGGTGTTTCTTAAATGTTTTTATTTTTGTTTGTTTGAGTGCACGATGACACGGGCTGTTCGCTTGTGAGCAGACCCGTCGATGGTTAAGAGGCTTGGTCGAGGTTAGCTTATCAGATGCATAAAGACAATACGTCTTTTCAGCTCAGTCGCCCGAGTCCGAAGTGCTGCCAGCGCAGCCGACGCTAAGTGGCGGCTGCTAAGTGCAAGCGATGTCAATCACGGAGAGGGCGCTGTGCTGCACAGTCTAGTTTGTTCATAACAACGTGCAGGCAGGGTACAAAGTAGGTTTTGGTCTTATGGCTGCTCAACTCGTCTTTTGACACTCACTGCGGAGAAATGCCTGGCATGCAGTCCCCGAACGCCACACCTTCAGTGGTGTGACGAAGCGACCTCCCCGTGAGGGGGACGACATCCTCTTGAGACATCTGCACCGACAATGAGGTCCATTGAGGCAGCTAAGATGATGAGCTGTGCATCTTGCTTAGACTTACAAGCCGGAGGCAAAGCAGCATGACACCCATAAGAGTCACCCACGGTCAGCTGTACACAGAGCAAAATATTGTGTCTCTCAGGGAGGGAGGTGACTGTTCAGAAGGCACAGGCCTACGAGAGTAAAAAGCTGTCAGTGTAATCATCATCCAAATCTCGTGTCTTAGTGAAGCTGGAAAGTACATCTGCTGAGCTACAACGATCAGTCACCGAACAATCATTTCAGTCATTTAGAGAGCTGATCCTAGCTTCTCAAATGTGATAGTTACATTATTTTGTAGTATGTGATAGATAAATGAAGGTCTTTGGGTTTTGGACGGTCGGTCAGACAAAACAAGACGTCTGAAGATGTCAGCTTTTGCCATGGGGAATTATAACTGGAATTTCTTTCTGACGTTTTATAGACAAAACAGTTAGTCAAGAAAAGAGTTGTCTGATAGGTAGTTAATTATACCAGCCAACACAAGAAATGAAAAAAGGAAAAGTTCTTACAATATGGTAAAAAATGTTTTTATATTAACTTAAAAGACAGGATTAACTTAAAACACAGGAAAAACAAGCACATCTATTTTGTTCGGTGAATATTAATAAGTAAAACTATTAAGTGATTATCAAAATGTGAATCCAATATTTCCTCTATTGCAGACTAAAAGTGACTTCTAGAGTTGTGCTGAAGTATTTATTTATGTTTAATTTTATAATCTATGAATTTTAAAGTCATTTATCAAGACAGTGTTGAATATTCACTATTAGCAGTTTCTCAGTGTCAGAATTTGTTGCTTTTCTATACTTGCTCTGCGCTTGTCATTGTAAATTGATATTTGTTTGGCAGCGTAGACTGTTAATTGTTATTTTTGTCAGTTGTGGACTACACAATTACTAAGTAACAATCAACAGACAGACCAATCATTAATAAATTACAACAGTGATTAGTTGCAGCTGTAGAATTGCTGCAGTACTAATATCACCATGATGTTTTTGTGTGTGATTTCCACAGGGACTAGTACCTCTTAAGGATGAGGGGTGAACCAGGCCCAGTTCAGATCGTCACAGTGTGCAAGGAGGATCACTCCTTTGAGTTGGACACTGAGGCTTTGGCTCAGGTGCTGTTGGCTCCCGAGGTGCGAGACAAACATGTGGTGGTGCTGTCAGTGGCCGGAGCCTTCAGAAAGGGAAAGAGCTTCCTGCTGGATTTCATGATTCGTTATATGTACAGAAAGGTGAGTCACGCTGATCAATGTGACCCCTGCGTTTCACTTCTCGCACATTATCTCAGTCTACAGTACTCAGAGGTCAAGATCGCTCACCGAAAACTCGTCGTCATGGTGACTGGAGTTGAAACAAGTCAATTAATCAACTGATGATCAATCTGAAACTATTTGCATCATTTATTTGTAAATAAACAACATTTTTTAAATGAAACATAATTATGTGAGGTCACAGCAGGTGTTTCGGCCTGGAAATTTTTAAATTGTCTGTGGTTGAGGGGGTAATTTATATGCAGCCATACAGCATGAATACCCATCCCTGCTTTGACATGTGATCTAACTAGTTTGCTTAACAGGAGGGATTGAGACAGTAGTCAGTACCTTTTGTTAAGGTGGGGAGACTATGAGAAAAATCTCTTTGTTTTTCTGTACATGTGTTGTAAACTAACTTTATGCTTAGCATTTCATCTGCTGTGCTCATTGATATATCTCATTAATTTTGATAACTCAGAGACCACACATTTGCTCCAGTCATGCCAGCCCATCTACAGGTCAGCAGGGTGTCAGGGTGGAGGATGGCCCTAGTTTCATTGTGGATTTTGGTGGGAATTGTCCACAAGTGATTGAACAAGCTTCACTGATGTTATGAGTTTTTGTTGCAGATACAGTTGCTGGGAAATATGCTATATGCGTATATAACCAAAAGTGATGGAAAGGGCAACAAAACATACAGATCACTTCTATGCATCCTTATGGTCCCTCTAAGGCTTACAGTAAAAACTGGCAGGCAGTATACACCTCCATTGGATCTGGAAAATGACATTATTGTATTGTTCAAACTCTTGAAATAGCAAGCCATAACCTAGCAAATATGCAAATATTTTAGGAGATACAAACATCTAATAGTTTAGAACAATCCCCGATAATCTAAAGCATGTGCCATCAATAGTTCAGAAGTAATGACTGGCATCATCAGTGGGGTTTTTAGCATCACTTGTTTATTAAGGCCACAACCCCTTTTTTAAAGCCTCTTTATCTCAGAAACTGAAGAAGATATGAACTGAAACATTTTCACACTAGTTGTTCGGTACAATTACATTATTTACATGAAATATGAAGCAAATCTAAGGTGGTCAGTTGGGAAAATTTTCTAAAATCTGTTGATTTGACATAGAATTACCCCTTTTCAGTCATCAACACAGTGCAGTGAAATGAAGGAAAACTAACCCCAACTAACTAACATAATAATGACCTGACAGGTCCACATTGCACTATGTTTTTGTGTTGTAAAATATTCAGATCAGCATTTTATAGCTCAGGGTAAGATGTCTGCTGCTACTGGTGGTGGTGCCGCTATAGAGTACACAACAAGAAATGTTTAAAAATTTAGAATAAGCCAGAAGATGTAGATAAGCTGAGTTTCACTGAAAATACTCAGCCTGCCCCTGATAAGTCTTGAAAATGTAACTTGTGTTTGGCAGGGGGATGAAAACTGGCTGGGTCAGAACGAAGAGCTGCTGACTGGATTTTCCTGGAGAGGCGGTTCAGAACCAGAGACAACAGGCATCCAGCTGTGGAGTGAAGTTTTCCTCGTCGAAAAGAGCGATGGGACAGAGGTACTCATGCTTTTTATTTCTATATTTATTTATGAACTGTATGTGTGTCAACAAACAAAGCACTGTTTAATGAAAAATCAGACTAGTAGATGATTATCATTACATTCTTTTATAAAAGTTCCCTATAAGATCATCATCTACCTCAAAATACAGCTTCTCTTCTCTTATTAAATTTTTTGCCCTTCAAATTTTCACGGAACATTAATCAACAACAGTTTCGATAACTGATGAATTATTTAAGACTATAATCAAGCAAAAGCGCCAAATATTCCCTGGTTCTAGCCTCTCATATGCAAGGATTCTTTTTTCGTTCTGTTTGCTTTGATTATAAATTAAATCTTTTTGGGGTTTTGGATTATTCCATGATATTTTGAAGGGATGAGTGAGTAATTGGAGCAAATGAGTCAGTAGTTCAAAGGTTGACAGTTCCTCCCCAGTTCTTACTAATGTAGCAATGCTGCCATACACTATTTGTATCTCTACATGAGCCATGATTAATCCTGTAATTTATTCATCCTATTAACAGCTGTGAAACACCCCAAAAGGAGTACTCCTTCTTATAACATCTCTATTCAAAGAAAAAGGCATCATGTTGTATGCTTTGTGTCTCTGCTGATGTAGGTGGCCGTGCTGTTGATGGACACTCAGGGAGCATTTGATGCTCAGTCCACCGTGAAGGACTGTGCCACCATCTTTGCCCTCAGCACCATGACCAGCTCAATACAGGTAACTGGTCCCCTCTGATTACTACTTAATAATACTGCATTTTTACAATGTTCTGGTAATGTATGCTAATATAATTTTTATTTTGTAGATCTACAATCTGTCACAGAACATTCAAGAGGATGATCTGCAGCAGCTACAGGTCTGTTTGCATTGGCTTGACGAGAGTCAGCCTGATGATGTAGCTAGTGAGTCACATTTGAGAATTCCCCCCTAAGAGCAAATTGATTATCAGTCTGATATGATTTAGTCTTAATTTTTTATAACTCAAGATATGAAATATAAGGATCTTAAAGTTTTTTGGGGATATTTTGCATCGCAGTATTAATTTTGCATAATGAGTGCCACCTCCTCACAGCTGTTCACAGAGTATGGTCGCCTGGCTATGGACGAAATCTTTCAGAAACCCTTTCAGGTAAGAGGAACCACAAAATCTGATGCATTGTCGCCGAAGTTGGACATGATTCAGATCGGTTTTGATGCTTTGTTGGATGTGTTTAACATCTTCCATTCCTCCTACAGTCTTTGATGTTTTTGATCAGGGATTGGAGCTTTCCCTATGAATACACCTATGGCTTTAAAGGAGGCAATGAATTCCTGGATAAACGGTTACAGGTACCAGTGATGCCTTGTTACTTGGACTCCAGCTTAAAATAGATAAAGAGATCTACATACAGTTGCATATTTTAGATTTTAAGTTCTGAGTTTGGGATTTTAGCTTACTATTCTGTTGTTTCTAAAGGTTAAGGAAACCCAACACGAGGAGCTGCAAACAGTGAGGGAGCACATCCATTCATGCTTCACCAAAATTTCCTGCTTCTTGTTACCTCACCCTGGGTTGAAGGTTGCCACCAGCCCTGCATTTGAGGGGCAACTGAGTGGTAAAATCCTCATTTTCCATTCTATTCTACAATGTTTAAGCTCTGTGTTAAGCAGAATGCTCAGTATATTGAGTTGTCCTAACTATGGTTACCTTTCCTGTTACAGATATAGCGCCAGAGTTCAAAGAGCAGCTGCAGAGTCTGATTCCCAAACTGCTGCATCCCGATCGCCTGGCTGAGAAAGAAATAAATGGAAACAAAGTCACCTGCAGGGGCCTGCTTGAGTTCTTCAAGGTAACATCATATTCATCTGAGCATTCCTGCTCTGATATCTACAGCATCTCTGACATAAGTTTTGCATGATCTTTGTCTTCCCAGGCTTACATCAAGATTTACCAGGGAGAAGACTTACCACAGCCAAAAACTATGCTCATGGTATGTGCAGGATTAACATAAATTTGAACAAGCCGCTCATTTTTCCTGTCAACTTGGGGCTTGGGTTAATGTTGACTTGTTTTTTGTTTTTCACTCCAATATGTTCAACATGTCTCTGTTTGTCTCACCAGGCTACAGCAGAGGCAAACAACCTGGCAGCTGTGGCAGCAGCCAAAGATCAGTATAACAAGAACATGGAGAAGGCGAGTCTACGCTATGAAAGATGATGTATCAAACACTCTGTAGTGTTTTTTAAGTCTTAATGAGAACAACTTGCAAAATCTTGATCTGAAAATCAGAGATTCTTTGCATATCACGAGCTATAGGATTTTATCTGCAGCCAGTAGACCCTGATCCAGTTTGGACAGATCAGTCATCACGCCCAAATCATATTCGAAATCAGCTCAACAATTGGAGTGTGTCCCCCACCTGAAGTCTCTTTTCTCCTTGTTGGTCTTTATTAAGGTGTGCGGGGGAGACTTGCCCTATGTGTCTCCTGACTCACTGGAGGAAAAGCATCAGTTTCACTTCCGAGAGGCTCTTCATGCCTTCTCATCCACTAAGAAGATGGGTGGACAGGAGTTTTGTGATCGTTACGAGGCACAGCTGGAGAAGGAGCTGGATGACATATGGCAGTCTCTCAGCAAACACAATGAGGTAAAGGACTATTCCAAAATAAATAAATAAATAAAAAATTAATAAAAAAAATCAACTTTTCACTGTTTTATTTGTATTATCTATTTATTAAACATTATTTTAACATCTCATTCTGGAACATAAGTACTTGATGCACATGGTTGTTTTCTGCAGTGATATGATTTCAGGATTGTTCCTAATCTTTTGCTTTTCTTTCTTTTATGAAAGTCAAAAAATCTCTTTAGCGCTTTCCGGACACCCGCAGTGCTGTTTGTTCTGGTGTGCCTCCTCTATGTGCTGTCCGGCGTGCTGCTCTTTGTTGGCCTGTCTACCTTTGCCTTGGTGTGTGACTGTACTCTGGGTGTGGTCATGATGGCAATGCTGACGTGGGCTTTCATCCGCTACTCCGGTCGGTACCGGCCCGTGGGAGGAGCCATCGATCAGGCTGCGGGCGTTGTCCTCGAGCAGGTCAGGCCCGTTTGTGTTAGATCACGTCTTTACTGGTGTCACAATTTTCAGTTTATGAAATCCCAGTAAAAGCCACTAGAGGGAACTATTGGTGTTGGGGAGAACAACAAAAACAGCATTCAGGAAACATAGAATAAAAGAAATCTAGTTTTTGACTGACCTGCCAAAATCTGGTAAACCAAAACAGCACATATAATTGAATAATTTAAGTAAATGTCCAATTTATTGCTAGTTTATGAGTATATTATTTAGATGTTCTTGCTTTGTACAGAGTCGGTGTCATACGACACCAAACAAACAATGTTTGTTTGGTGT
Organism: Istiophorus platypterus; assembly: GCA_016859345.1. Classification (NCBI taxonomy): domain Eukaryota; kingdom Metazoa; phylum Chordata; class Actinopteri; order Istiophoriformes; family Istiophoridae; genus Istiophorus; species Istiophorus platypterus. The sequence goes on from CM029134.1 coordinate 12,138,116, forward strand.
CGTATGACACCAAACAAACATTGTTTAAAACCAGTTGTAACTGCCGCCTTGTCTTGGTTTTATTTAATTGTCTGACAGTGTGAAACGGTTTTTGATTGGCAGCAGGAGCAAAGTTAACAAATGGACAAAGACTATACAGCTTAGATCAAGTCATTTCTGATCTTTTGACGGTGAATTGCTGTTATGAAAAAAAGACAATGGTCACGGGCTAACCATGAACTTCTGCGTCACAGTCCCTTTAGTGGTGCCATTGGGCCGGTAATTTCCAATTGTAAACATATTTGTACTTAAGGCCTGGGTATGCTGGAAAATAGCTAGTTCATACTAATTTTTTGCCTTGTGTCAGTAGCTGTTCCCAAAGGGCAAACTGCCAAAATTTCTCTAAATTAAAAATGTATGATCTGGATTGTGCATCAACAGAGCACAAAATGAAACTAACAATGACTAGAATCTAAAAGCCCTAGTTCTCTACATACGTAAAATCACAAGTTGTTTGGATTGATCGACCTTGTTCTAATTGTGACAGATGAGGCTGCAAAGTTTCAATGAACTAACCATAACATTGAAAAAATGAAGTCAGCAATTATTGCAAGAAGCACAGAACACAGATCAACCATAAATGAATTATCTTCCTTTCTCTTTTTCTTTCTCTTTTTTTGTGTGTTTTTTGTCTTGTATTAGGCCACTGTGGTGTTGAACAAGTCGAGGGGGGTAAGCACTGGCGACCAGAAGAAATTCAGTTAGAGGACCGCCGAAACGTCTTACACTCAATGCAGTGCAACCAGCACACAAGACAAGCACACATTCAGCACTAAAGCCTTATCATGCCACCCACTGGAGCAAACATGCAGCTGAAAACACCTTGGCACAGGGTACAATTGTGATGCCAATTCACCAGCATCTCTATTATACTCATTACTCTGCCTGTTAAAGTCCAGGCTTTATATAAAGGCCACTGGATTCACTGAGGCAGGGAGTTAAACCATTCCAGTCCCTATGATCCATACTTCATGTCATAAATCGAAACTGCCATCATTTTACACTTTTACAATTGGTCTTCATAGACAAGTCGGTTTTTATTTTTTGAATTAAAAAAAAACAAAACACTTATTTTGTGTTTCAGCTAAATGCACCTTATGTGGCTGTATTTTGTTCAGACAGGGTAGTCAGGGTGCTTTTCAAACAGCTTCTGCAGGATATCTAAAAAATAATTGCTGGCTTGAAAGCTTATACATTTATACATATTTCTTTGTTGCTATATTTTTTTACTTATTGGCCTTAAAACATTCCATTCACTTTGTAGATTTGCTTTATATTTGATATAAGCTAGTGTTTCTAGACAGATGAACAGTCACTAGTTTGAAAGAAGAAAAGGATACGCACTTTGTATTTAGAACAGCAGTTTTTTAAAGTTGCGTGTAATGGGAGCTCAGCTGTTTCAAGTGCTTTGCCGTTAATTCCTTGGTTCAAAACATGTTACACGTGGGTGATTTTGATACTATTCACTTGACTCTTCTAGAGAAAATGTATATGGGGACCTATACTCTGCAAAACTTTCCAACACCAAAGATGAGACGTTATCGTGATACTTGAAGTTGATGACCACCCAACATAATAAAACCAATCAACCAAAGAGATAGCTTTAAATGTTTGAAATATACTTCAGCTTTGTACTCCTGCCACTCTAGACATCAGTAAATATAAATAGTGTAAACAGGAGAGTTTCACTCCTTCAAAAGTTTAGAAATAGTACTGGCTGCAGTGAACAAATCACAAGCAGAATATTTGAATAGACCAGCATACGAAAGAAACAAGCAGTAGAAACCTACAGTAAATGAGATTGTCTTGACCGTCCTGTGCTTTTTGTACATGCACCTGAAGAGATTACAGCACTTGGATGGATTATGATCAAATTAGGTAGTTTTCAAAAATCCTTCATATGTACTCATGTTAGTATGTTTGAAGCTCAGAAATTATTACTTTTTTTTAGGGTCACTTTCATCTTTCAGAAAGCACTTTGTTATATATTGCTGTGACACAGTATTTTAGGATCACACGGTTGATGGATTATGCTTTTTCACAGTTAAAACTTTGCCAGTGTAAAACTTCTAAGACGATACATGCCAATCAGTCCAGCCTGAAACCACTGCATGCTCAGGTCAGAGATTTCCTTCAAATGACAGACATAAAATGGTTGCTAAACATATGGTCAAATGAAATAGGGCAGACTGTTTTTTTTTTTTTTTTCATTAAACCAATCAATCAAACATATTATTATAAACAACAACCAAAAGAAAAATCTGTCACACGGAGAATTAAGTAGGTGGACTACACAGTGGATTTATTAGGTTTTAGTTTTCCATTGTGGGGCCAAGCAGGGCATCTCAGGCCAACCCAGAATAAATCAGGCATTGGATTAAAAGACTCTGATTGTTTGCAACTATGCCCTACATCTCTGAATAGGATGAAATGCAGATTCTTTCAGAAACACTGGACTGGAGAAGTGGAATGGCAAGCATTTAGTGTGGTAAAACACTATATGCAAAAACGGGCCTTGTCTCACACTCGCACAATCATGTAACACAGTCTTGTCACTACAAGATTCTGTGACCTGAGAGCAGACATAGAATCCCGTAGACTGTAATGATCCTACATTCAATTTTCAATAACTAATATATTTTCTGTGCTCGAGTACGGAGTGGATACACAAAAAGCTGCTCAACAGTTATTCCAAGTTACTGTAGGAACAAGCCGTAAGAATACGGGGCCAGAAGTGACCATTGAAATATGGAGGATAAAATACTCTGAGTATTTATTCCGAGTCCATAGATGTTAACCATCATTTTGCACATCCCACATCTGTCCCTTTTCCACAAGAGGAGGAAACTTCAAGTAGTTGAAAGCACATACTATTGCACTTAACCTTCTCTTTGGTGCTTTTTGCACACCGCTCATTCCAAAAATGAATAAATGCATGGTATATTGTGATATCGGCTAATGTAATTATCTCTTGCATGGGTACAGTGACCTTGACTTGAGAAATGCAGTTTTATAAAGAATAAACTGAGCTTGAAACTGAAGCATCTTTCCAATTTATTTGTTCATGGGATGAGACTTTGTTTAAGTCAAGTAAAGGTTGTATTTATCTAAAAGGACAATATAGGCTCCTCTAAGGTCTTGAACCATGTAGATCCACCAGCATTTCATCACCAGAAGTGCATCTTTTTTGGAAAACCAGTGATTAATGTAATTGTGCCGTGCCAGAAGTTTAGTATAACAGTATTCTCATGCAACAACCTGCCTCATTCTTTCTGGCTACACACTCCTTTTCAGAGCAATTTTTAGAAAACTGATTTAAAAGTAAAACCTTGCTGAATATGGTATCAGTAACTGTAATGACAGATTGACAAATGTAATTATATTCAGAAATGTCTTCTTGAGATTGGGGGATTTGCAGGTTAAACAGCCAAACAGTATATAGAACAGTTAAAAATGACTGTGCTTCAACCGACTACATTGTTAAAGGGCCACTGAGACATTATTGCATCAGCAATGATAATCTTATGATAAATATGTATGTAAAATACAACGCCATCAAATGAGCTTTTTCCCGCACAAGTTCTCTTATTTGTGATACTTTAAATATATTTTGCTGACAATACTTTTGTCATTTCAAGCATCAGAATGCAATAGTTCTCAGTGCAGCACTGCCACTGTAACAAAAGTAAAAGATCTGAGTATTTCCTCCGCCCCCGATGGGCTGTGACATTTTACAGTATGTACAGTAGGATGAGTGAAACTCTTATGTGAACTATAAACAAAAAATAACATCTTCCACACAATCTGTTTGCTAAGGTAGAAAAATGTGACTTTAGAAAGCAACTGCTACATATGGGTTGTCTAGCCTCACAGAAGGTATCTGCAGGTCTTGAAAAGTCTCAAAAAGAACTGAATGCAGTTTCGTCAAAACGAGACCATTGAAGGTGAATCAAAATGTCTTTAATTTAGTCAACAACGGTCTTAAATCTGGTATCCTGTCTATCTGTCTTCTGCAGGAAGTAAAGTTAGTTCTGACATGTTTTAATTCAAATTCTTCAATTTGCTGCTGTTTATATGCGTCCAAGTACTGTTAATGTGTGTGTGGTTTTTTTTTCTTAAAAATTGATGTAATAAACTATTCTGGGCCAAATCGTCCCAACTTGTTTTCAATCACAGTTTTCATATTTTGGTTGGAAACAGCCAGCATTGGATTTCAGTCTGTGCGGTGTCTAAAAACCTTTCAGATTAAAACACATTCACGGGCCACAGTGGATGTAGGTCAGAGCTGTGTGACTTTGTGTTCGTAAACACAGCAGCACCACACACGTGCACAAGAATGATGACAAAGTGAGATGAAAAAGCAGCTCTGCCTGGGTTTAAGCCTCAGCTGTGGATCACAGCGTCCTGGGATCCACAGGTTGGGATTCGGCTCCAGGCCCCAGGCTCCAGGCCCCAGGCTCCAGGCCCCTGGCTCCAGGCTCCAGGCCCCAGGCTCCAGGCCCCGGGCTCCAGGCTCCAGGCTCCAGGCCCCAGTTTCTTTTCTCCTCCTCTCTCCTTCCTCCCATCTCTCTCTTCCCCTCCCTCCTCTCTCCTTCCCTTTCTTTTCTCCTCCCCTTTCTCCTCTCTCTTCCCCTCTCCCCACTCCTCTCTCCTTCCCTTTCTTTTCTCGTCCTCTCTCCCCTCTCCTCCTCTCTTCCCCTCTCCTTCCCTTTCTTTTCTCCTCCTCTCTCTTCTCCCTTCCTCTCTCTTCCCTTCTCTCCTCCCCTCCTTTCTCCACTCTTCCCCTCTCTCCTTCCCTTTCTTTTCTCCTCCCCTCTCCTCTCGCCCCTCTGTCTTCCTCTCTCCCTCCCCTCGTCTCTCCTCTATCCTTCCCTTTCTTTTCTCCTCCCCTCTCTCAGTCCCTGTGTTTTCTCCTCCCCTCTCTCCTTCCCTTTCTTTTCTCCTCCTCTCTCTCCTCTCTCTTCCCATCTTTTCCTCTCCCCACTCTCCTCCGTCTCCCTCTCTCTCTCTCTCCCTCCCTCTCCTCCCCTCTCTCCTTCCCTTTCTTTTCTCCTCCCCTCTCTCCTCTCCTCTCTCTCCGCCCCTCTCTCCTCCTCTCTCCCTCCCCTCGTCTCTCCTCTATCCTTCCCTTCCTTTTCTCCTCCCCTCTCTCCTCCCCTCTCTCTCAGTCCCTGTGTTTTCTCCTCCCCTCTCTCCTTCCCTTTCTTTTCTCCTCCTCTCTCTCCTCTCTCTTCCCCTCTCTTTTCCTCTCCTCACCTCCTCCTCTCTCTCTCTCTCTCTCTCTCTCTCCCTCTCTGGACGCGGCGCTGAACCAAAAATCCTCCGTCGCGGTTTTCGTGTCCCTTGTTTCCTTATATGGTGAATCAGCGTCGCGGCCCGACCCCCTCCTCGCGCTGGGAGCGAGGCGCGTGCACCGGGCGCCGCCGCTCGCCGTTCGCTTCCATATTTGGAAGTGAGTTTCAACGAAAAGCGCGCGGAGGGGAGGGAAGTAGAGAGCCGGGGAGGGAGCGAGGGGGCGAGGGAGGGAGGGAGCGAGGGAGCTAGGGAGGGAGCCAGGGAGGGAGCTAGCGAGCCGGGGAGGGAGCGATGGCGGAGAATCCACCCTCGTCCTGAAACCCGCTTTGCGCCGGGCGAGCCGCTGAATGTCGGTCAAAACGGCAGCACGGCAGCTCCCCCGGTTAATCACTCCTCACGCCCCCGGCGCCGTAATTAATAACGCGTAACGCTTCTGCGACAATCGCCCCCGTTCTATTGAACATCGAGCTCTAAAGAAGCGCCGTCAAATAATGATACCATACGTATCATTAGATATCAAATATGTCAGTTATCAACGGGCTTATTCAACACGCATTCCCATAATGCTCTCTGCTACCGGTTTAATATGTCGGTTGTTTTTTTTTAACGCCGGAGGTAATGACGTTATTAACAGAAGATGCGGATATCGCTGCGTAAGGAAGTAATGAAATAAACAAAAACAAATATGAGGTAAAATACTAGTCACCCGAGGCGGAAACTGCCGACAGTGGAAAATAACATGCCAAGATTAACAAAGGAGCGTTGTTATTATTATCGTCGCTTTAACGTGTTACCTGATTAATCTGTGTGTGCGAGGCATCGAACTGAGGCTAAATATTAGTTAGATTAGACACAAACACCAGGCGGAAAATAATAATAATAATAATAATAATAAAAACAAAAACACAACCGGGAGCTCGCGGGGGGGGGTAGCAGACAGGCGCTCCCGCTCGTGCACGTGGCTCCGGGTCGGGGTCGCGCTTATAACGCGCGTCCCCGCGACTCGGCCAGTGTGTGAGCGCGAGCGACGGTTCATCACCACAGTCCATTCAGTTTCTACTCAGACGCTGAACAGTCTTATCCACAGCTATGGTAGGTTTCACGCCTTTTTTTGTTTTAAATAATATAAAAACACTTCGTCCTCTCGCTTGGTTCGCCACCTCTTATACACTCGACCTCAAGATACACGGAGCTTTATTGTCAATCTGTGTTTTTTTGGGTTTTTTTTTTTTTTTCTTCATGTCGTAGATGACGGTGTCGGTTTTAGCATCAAACATTAGCAAAGCAGGTTCCGTGCCGCAGGAGCCGCTGGCTAGCACCGGGGGCTAGGTAGTATCCGGCTCCGCCGAGCCGGGGGCCCGGGGGCCCGGGCGGCCGGTAATGCCCCCGGAGAGCCTCGACGAAGCCGCAAGTCACGTCCGCCACGTTCGGCGAGGTTACGGTGCGGTGATATCCCACCGGGTTGTGGTAACGGACCGGATAAACGAGTGACGATCCCCAAACAACTGGCGCCATTTCGGTCATCTGCCCGTGTTTCCCCGACATAAAGCCGCTTTTCTTTTTCGTTTCTTTCTTTTTCTTTTTTTTTTTTTTAAAGGGGGGGGCCCTGTCCGCCTTAACGTCCAAGCCGCTGTCATGAGGCTTCGTGAAGGGTGTTTTCACCGCGTCGCGTTCGGGTCGTTTGGCCCCGGATCGTCGATGCCTCCGCGGTGGAGCGGCGCAGCGCCGGCAGGTGCAGCGGCGCCCCGGGGCCACCTAGCTAACGGAAGGCTATTGTTAGCTCAACTAGCTAGGTTAGCAAAGGCAGAAAATGACACCCATTATGGCTGGCGCTAGCCCTGATTTTCTCGTTCTTTGTCCGTACGCACCTCCCTCGCTAACAGCATTTTTTAGACCCCGGTTGACTGCGTTCATATCGGGTCACTTTCGGCCGACGGCGATTTTAAATATACGAATTGAAAGTTTGTGGCCGACTCGCGTTGTGACAGTATTTGTGTGAATTGACAGACGAACGGTCTGTTTGAGCAGAGTTTTGCCTTATATAGCAAGCTAGCGCACACATGTGCGTGTGCTGCATTCATGGCCCCACCCTGAATTTGGTGCAAAGACCATTTTGTTTGTGCCGTACTATAGCCGATCTGCACTCGGGGTTCATTCACTGCCGTTTTGCAATGTTGAGAATTTGACCGTGTATCTACTCGGATGTAGAAATTTTTTGACAGGATTGTCACCATTATGTAACGCCCTTTTGGCAGTGATGGATTCGCTAGCTAAGGCTAAAGCAGCAGGGCCTCCGTCTCTGGATCTTCGTGATCGTTGCTGCGCATCTTTTTTATATAGTTGCGCACCTAATTTGCACATCGGTTTATACTCACTTTACATCCGTTACACCCTTTAGACTACTACACAGCACCAAGGGGGAATAATTAACTGATGCCTCTATTCATTCACGCACAGTCATCACACATACGTGAAGTATAGAGATACCGGATGTGGCAAGAATATAACCTTCTTTTTTTTTTCCTTCTCGGCCTCACCACAACAGTAAACTAGAAATTGATATAATTTTATGTGTGTGTATTTTAGATATAATATATAAAAATTAGTGTGTGTATGTAGTGTATTTTTTATCAGATTTTTTTCACATCCATTTGTGTTGTCTATTGTCTTTCATTGCTGAGTCTGCACCATTAAGAACCTGACATCAACTAAATATGGCCTGGTGCACACTTTCCCCTTTCCCTAGCCAGAAGTGTTTCCTTTTTATTTATTCATTTTATTTTTTTGATATGAAATTTTAGAGCTCTGAAGGGCAGCTTCATTTTGCCTTTTTTCTGGTGAAATCGACCCTTATGGTAATAGCCTGTGAGCCTGTACTTTTAATTTTTTATTGTGTGTAAAGGAATTTCAGAGTTGGACTGTGATTAGTTCTGTATTGAGTCACTTGTACCTTGACTTCTGTCAAGAAAACTGTCCATGGTTCAGATCAGATAAGGTCAGAGCTTAGTGATCACCATGGTGACATTAGCCTGCTGCCACAACAAAAAAAAATAAACAAAATATAAACAAACTTGTGGCAAATTGGATCAGAAGAAGGGAGAACATACTTTATCGACCTAACAGATGTAAGTCACGTTTGTGTATGTAAAAATAATTAAGTGCAAAGTATGTCGTCGTAATTTCCCAGCCTAATCGTTGAGGAAGACTGCAGTGAGCGAAATGTCATGTGATGAGTCATATGCAAAGAGGGTATGGATATTTGTAAACTTCTGCAATTTTATTTTGTTTTTTTTTTTAAACAGCTACAATGAACATGGATAATATATCGCAATGATTATTGATTGAGGAAATGGGTAAGGTTGATTACCAGTTAATTATTACTCTAAAACTCACTGTTATCTCACACGGGGCTTTTACACCCTGTGCAAACATATGGGACCTGTCCCTGCAGTTGGGTTCCTTTTCCGTCTTTCCTGTCCCATTATTTCCTTTTTTCTTTTTTTTCTTTTTTTTCCATTGACACATTGCTGCTAGGTAGCAGTTTTCTTCCATCTTCTCCTGAGACAGCATTTCCTGTGGAAGTGCCTTAAACAGAGTCAGAAGACCTGACTGAGTGAGTTTATGGAGCAGCTGTGACTCGGCGATGTGACTTGTATTCTATATTTCAACAGAAGGCCCATTGTCTGTGACTGAACCCTGCACTGAAACGCTTAATTCCTGACCACACCCTCACCCACATGGTCATCTTTATGGTGGAGAGACATGCCCCCCCCTCCCTTTACTTGCAGAGAGAACTAATGTAATGTTTTATACCTACTGGTCCAAACCTAGTCACAGATCCGCAGCGTACTTCGAAAAAGCAGTACTGGCCGCGTTTTATTTTTGTACTTGAGTATTCTTGCAGTTGAGCTTATACATAATAAATGGAACTAAATGCCGTACTGATGGAATCATCAGTGTTGTTTTCCTTTGCACCAACTGTGTTGGCAGTTTGATAATTCTCAGATTGTATTGCACAGCTTAACTCTTCCACCACCATGGCTAACAGCTTGTCACGGCCACACCTTTTGCATTTCAATCCTCCTTATCAGTTGTTCTCAAAAGAAAAAGCATTCCTGCTGAGAGTATGATAGTCACATGCCGCCCTCTCGCGCCCTTCTTCAGTTTCATGATGTCTGTATGTAGTGTACAAGAGTCGTCATTTCTGGCCTGTTGAACACGTTGGCAACTGCTGTCTTACGACAAAGCTATCACTGTACAGTAGAACTGAAAATAACAGATATTCTCTTTATCAAATTAGTCTGTCAGTCATTATTTTAGATTAATCATAAGACCCATTAATAAACAGGAAATGGCAATATCAGAAAATCCAAGTTGACATATTTAAAGTGCTTGTTTTGTCCAAAGCTTTAAAACCCCAAAATATTTCGTTCAGTGTCATCAATGACTATGAATTTCAGCACACAATAATATTAGAGCTGCAAAGATTAGTTGATTAAGCTATTAGTTGATCAAAAGAAAATTAACCTGCAAGTACTTTGATCAATAAATACTTGTTTTTTTATTATTTTGAAGCAGAAATGTCAGATATATGCTGTTTCTAGCTCCTCAAATGTGAGGATATGAATCTGTCTTTGTCACTCATTTTAGTTAACTGAATAACTGAATATTGGACTGTCCCAGACAAAACACCAATTTTAACAGGCATTTTTCACTATTCTCATTTTAAAGACAAAACAATCGTTTAATCAAAAAGATAAATTTGAAATTGTTTGATGATGAAAACGATCATTTCTCATTTTGAAAAGCTGGATCTTGTAAATTTTTGGCATTTATGATGTGAAGACTTTAACTTAAAATGACTTATCAATATAGATGAAAGTCAACCAGCAACTATTGACTAATCAACCAGTCATTCAAATCTACTTTGGAACTTAGAATCATTCATTCAGTCTTCATTTTCTTCAAACATTGCGATTATAATTGTATTTTACCGAAATTAGTCCAAAGTTGTAGAAATGTATTTTATACCTGATCAGAAAGAAAAATTATTTTAATTTTTTTGTTGTGTACTGCCACTACACATGCAACAACAGTAACCACCACATTCAACTGTAAATACATTAGACCCTGAGTCAACAGATTGTTCTCTCCACAGGCCTCCGGTGTGAAAGTCACAGATGAAGTCATCGCAGTCTTCAATGACATGAAGGTGCGTAAGGCTCAGGCGAACGAGGACGAGAAAAGGAAGAGGAAGAAGGCCATTCTGTTCTGCCTGAGCAAGGACCTCAAGAACATTGTTCTGGATGATGGCAAAGAGATCCTCCTGGGTGACTTGGGAACCACTGTCCAGGACCCGTACCAGCACTTTGTGAAGATGCTGCCCCCAGACGACTGCCGCTACGCCCTGTATGACGCAACCTATGAGACCAAAGAAACAAAGAAGGAGGACCTGGTCTTTATCTTCTGGTGAGGGCGGATAGTATCAGACATTAAAGGGTTTATAATCATAATTAAGACAATTTGGCTTTAATCATTTCCCCCATTTCACAGGGCTCCAGATAACGCCCCCCTGAAGAGCAAGATGATCTATGCCAGCTCAAAAGATGCTATCAAGAGGAAATTCGAAGGTGAGCCAGAGAAATATGTATAAAATATGTATAATACAGTATAAATTGAGAATTATTCACTTGAAAACCCATTAATTTTAAACACAAGCCACAACCTTAACCACACCCAGCCTTTGCCTAAACCTAAAGCTACACTGATCAATATCTTTGCTATGAACAGTTAGTCAAATGTGGATTTGCTTAGTGTTAACCGCATAGAAAATTAACACCTGACTTAAAATGCTTCCTCTCAGCCTGCACTTTTGCAGCTGGTTTTGTTTGGTTTTAAGGCCAGTTACTAACCGTTGGGCTCACTCTCGCCACACTAACAATGAGACGGAAAACGCTGATTAACCTACTGTACATGTGTCTGCTGCTTGAGTAGGTAAAGTTAGCAACTAGCTGCTAAACCCAGTGAGCAATTAAAACCCTATTTCCCTCAGAAATGATCAGGTCTTCTCCTAAACTCTGAGCTTAAAGGAGAGTTAATATTCAACTTTATATTTGTCAGCTGGCCAAAAGTTTGACTTCATATCATTGTTAATATTGCTTAATGGCTGCTGAACATGTGAACAGGAAATTATTAAATCAACATAATAGGATGATGAATGTCAGCATTGTGTAGACGGCTTGCTATGCTGCCTCCAAGTGGACAAAGCAATTAATACTGCTTTAAAAAAAGGCCACGGGAAAGGTTAAAATATTGAGGAATTATTTCTTTTTCTTTTTTTTTTAATTTTGACTCATCTCATTTTAATCATGTCAGTGCTAATGTCAATGAAGGTAGTTAGAATATTGTGTTTTGACTGTTTTTTAATTTATTATACATTAATACCTCTTGCTACTAGTCAGCCTGTTGGTTGCACACATCCGTCCAAAAATAACAAGAGTTTCCCACCAGCACCTTTTAAATCCCAATACTCAACACGTAATATCTCCTTTTCCTTATTTAACGTTATATATTATCCATACAAAAAGCAAGAGTCAGCTTTTCTTTTCAACCTTACCTGATAGTCTGTTGACAAAACCCTTCCTAAATGAAAGCGATGACGGAGTGAGATTTATTTACATGTTTGTTCTGAAAACTTATCAATGTGTAACCCCCCCCCAGGTATTAAGCACGAGTGGCAGGTGAATGGTTTGGAAGACCTCAAAGACCGGCACACCCTGGCAGAAAAGCTTGGTGGCTCGTCAGTAGTCAGCCTGGAAGGATCCCCTATATAAATACTACCCTCCCCCCTCCTCTTCCTCTGCGGCTTCGATCGAGGCCTATGAGACACATCTGTTGGGTTTAGCTGTTCATTCCACTGGGGTTTGGAGAAGGGCAAAGGCAGAACCAGCACTATTTGTGGGACTCTCGGGGAGGGATATTGTGGGTGGGTTTTGGGGTCAAGTGACAGTTTAAAGAGAGAGGAAAAAAAAAAAGAGAAAATTCCACAAATGCAGACTGTCATTCCAGTTCAAACAACATAAAGGATATGAACAAAACACACACAAAAGAAAAAAAATTAAGATACAGCTGAGGAAGGATGATGATGATGATGATGAAGATACATATTGTTCATGATTAAAGACAGAGTTTTGTTCTCTCCGGTTCCATCTGGAAAAAATTGCAGAGAAAGGGACGGACAAGAGCCGTTTAGTTTTCCAACCATCAAATCCTGACAGATAATCATTACAACTACTTTTTCTTTTCTTTTCTTTTTTTTTGCCAAACTTCTAGTTAATTCCTGTAAGTGTGTGTAGTTGAGACTAGGCATAGTAGGAACCATTTCACTCTTGATTTCACAAGATGAATCAAAACCTTCTTGGGGGAACACGGTTAAATATATATATATTTTTTGTTTGGGTTTTTTTTTCTTTTCTTTTCGAAAATGCAAATTCCAAAAACATAAGTGATTCCTTTTTTGATTTCAGTTCTGGGTCCATAAAACCATGGCATTTAATGTAGTAAACAGACAACATTCCTTGTACGTGTTAAAACCAGGATCTCCTCAATCTAAAAACTTTGATGTTATTACGGTCTTATGGGGAGTGATGTGTATATGAAAGACCAGCGGTCAGAGTTTAGACTGAATATTGAATGGTGGATGTTTTGTATCGTCTCCTTATCTCTAATAAAAAAAAAAGCATTAAACTACTGACTTGCTCCATTTTTGGTTTTGTTTTTTTTGTAAAACAAACACTAGCTAATAGCCCTCTTTCTCAAATATGTGGTATTTCAGGTCATCTGTCGCACATGAGAATGTAATCATTTATCTTTTAGTAGTATGGTTACGGCGGACGGTACCCATTGTGAAGTCTTAATATTCAAGGATGACACTCAGACTTCACTGCACAAGTTATTAAAAAAAATAATCTGCTCATCCAATTAAGTTTGAGCTACTACTAATTAATATTCTCATTCTCATCTCAATGTTTGATCATTGTCAGAAAACCATTAAATATGTGCTGAATCCAAAATTGAAATGCATCTCATTTTGTCTGAGTAGGTCTAAAACCCAAGGACAGTCTGTTTACTATCATGGGACAAAAAAAATGCAAAAATATACGATATATGTATATGTACACATCAGAAAAGTTAGAACCCGGAAATTCTGTGGGATTTTTGATTGGGGGGGGTCACTAATTGTTAAATATGGATTTCAAGTCAATTGACTAATCAATTAATTCAGCTCTAAATTCAATTCAAACCAAGCTAAAGCACATCCCTGGTGTTCAGGTCCACTGATGCTGCACTACCTGTTACGACCACAGGAGGACTCACCAACCCCACTGCTGAAACCGGACACAAAGACACAGACATTTATAAATCTCTGTTTATTAAAATATATCAAGCATTTTGTTTTTAAATAAAGTTATCGCTCCATCTCTCCAGTTTGCACACAGAAGAGTAAACTGCTGAAATGTTAGGCATCAGTGGTTTTCCAAAACTATCGTCAGTTCTTTAGTCTGTGCACTATACAGCTTTGTATCTATCAGAACGCAGATAGTGACTGATAAAGCTGAATGATCCTTGAAGAGCTGTGAAAGGACCAAACCATACCAGGAAAATAATCCACTGTTACTGAAACCCACTGTGCACATAAGAAAAAGTGTTTTTTTCCCCTCTTGTAAAAAGTGGTTCATGTTAATACCGTGAAAACCCTGACTGTGGGCGAAAACATATTAAAAGATGTCGTGTTGGTGATCTCACAGGCGGATTTGTTTAATAGCCCAGAGCTTACATGGGGCAACTTAAACACAGGAGCGAAATAACTCAATGAAGGGGAACTCGATCCAGAAGTTACTGGTGTCTCACTGAAGGGGGATATTTTTGCATGGATTTAATTCTGTTCCCTCTTCCTTCTTTAGGTGGAATAAGACATTTGACCCTGTGTTTTCTACCCAGTCAACTTGTGATTTCTTGTGTTTCTCATGACATACTTTCGAAACATTCTTTTGCCCTAATTTACGCCCCCGTTAGTCGTGGATACAGTCTAGTCGGTTCCCGTGCACCCAGTAACAGATCTGAGCGAACTTCAAAGGAGTGATGCGCACGGCGACATTGTAATCCCGGTTCTCTCCGTCAATCTCCAGCCACTGGTGTCCGGAGAAAATGCCAATGACCTTCCGTTCCCAGCGCTCTAAGCCGTTGTCCCATACTCTTCCGTACACTCCAGAGCCGCTGGCTCCCGGTCGGGCATCACAGTGCTGGTATATCAGGTCACTGGACTCTTCTTCCACAGGACAGAATCTGTAGACCAGCTCCCCAGGTCTGTCGCTGTCAAAACCAGAGAAGTGGATGCGCTTCCCTGCCAGGTCATCAGATGAGGGAGCCACGGAAAGGCGCATGAAGGGGCGTCGGTGAGGCCAACGCAGCTCCAGTAGGGCGTAGTCGAAGTCCATGCTGACCTCCTGAGGGCCCTGGATCCAGCCCTTTGGCACACGGGTGCGTTTCACCCTCACCCAGCGGACCAGAGGCTTCTTGGCGGAAGTGAGGCCGGCGTTCGTGCCGTTGATAGACGGAGGGATCAGGAAGCCCACCCTGAGCTTCCTCGCCCCCTTCACATAATCCTTCCCATCATGCACACAGTGGGCAGCTGTGAGGACATGCCGCTGAGACACAAGGACGCCGGTGCAGCCGGTGGAGATCCGCACGGCTGTGGAGAAAGGGTAATCCAACAGGAAGTTGTCGCCTTGAATGTTAAAACGGCCGTCCGCTCCATAGATCTGCCGCCTCACACGCCTGTGTCTGGGCTTCGCTCTGGGTCCTCTCCGGGACGGAGGGTGAGCAAAGAGAAGGGCGTCACCCCCGGACTCGTCCTTGCCCTCCACATCCACGGTGGTGAGCGTGCGGGAGCCGTCAGCGTACAGCGTCTCGAAGGCCAGCTTCTCGGTCAGCTGCTCATCCTGCTCTCCTCTGTGGAGGCAGCTGGAGTTGCAGTGCGTGGTGAAGTCCAGCAGAGTCCGGGCGCTGAAGCGGGAGCGGGCGAGAGGCGTCGGTGTATGGGGGATAAGTGTGGGGACGTGGGCTGGCGGTGGGTGAGGGGGGCTGAGAAGGGACAGGGTGAGGGGGAGGGAGATCTGCAGGAGCAGGAGCAGGTGAGTCAGGAGGGAGCTCTCGCGTGGCGTCATCATGGTGTCAGAAAACACTGCATCCACACGAGAAAAAAAATTATTGGAAACGTGAGAAGGAACAGCTTACCAATGTTTTCAAGAGATCATCATTGGAAAACATTCCAAAGAAAGGACTCTTTCACAGTTGCTGTTGATTGTAAATCAAAACACCCATGCTTGCAAAATCGAATGTAGCAGCGCAGGCCTCAGTTTCATCTGGTGTGGTAAGACAACAATGAACCCCTTGTTCTTATATAGAACACCGGGAAAATAGGATTTCAGTTTGAAAGAAACAAACAGGCATTTTTATGTCAGCTTGGAACAAAAAGTCACAGGAAAGCTTAAATCACGGAGGAAGCAAAGCGGCCGGACAACACGAGCACAAATTCTGTATCATGGCAGAGCGAACAGGTGAACAAGAGCCTTGAAGGCTACAGTAAAAACCCTCCAATCAAATATTTGCCAAAGCTCAGAGGTAAGAAGTTGTTTTCAGTTAAACATTAACTACTTCACAGTGTGTGTGGGGCTTTCAGGGGCAGATGAAAAAGGGACAAGGAGATACTTGATCCCCTCCAAAGGCTGTGGACCCTGAGGCACTCGTGGCACGAAGAGAGCAGGTGTGTAAATGTGGAAAAAAAGGAAGAAGGAGTTGACAAAGACAAGTTGAGGCAAAAGAGAGCATTATTGCTAACAAAAGACAGGGTGGGGCCTGCCCACGCACCTATGTGCTACCCAATGTGACACTACAAAGGAGGCAGAGTTACAAAAAGGAGCTCCTGTAGACAGGGAGGGTACACATTTCCCTCCATGTTGACATGTAACATACATGACAGCATTGGCAGGCAGTTAACAGCGGCTACAGAAGATCTTAAGTGGTGAATTAAAGTGGTGAAGAAGTGGCAGCAAATGATATAAACCTGTAGTACGGCTTGTTTAAATCAATACAAGTAACATGTTTGTAACCAAAATATCACCTGCTGTTAACCAGGCTTTTTGTAGGACAGATGTGCCCTAATGGATTCTGGGATCTTAAACCATGAAATAACTGTCCTTCCAGTGGCCATTGAAACACATTATACGACTCATTGGGCAAAATTTACAGGCTCTAAACAGAAAACCGCAGCTCTTCCTAGAGGTTCATTCTGATAAAAAACAAAACAAAACAAACACAGGAAAACGACCCAGAAGGCAGCCCTGTGCAAAAGTGTCAGAATACTGTATAAATGGAGGCGAGATGGTGGGAGAGTACTGGTTTTTGGGACTGGAGCAAAAACTTGGAGCCCCGACACTGGGATGCCACTTTGGACGAGAAGAATAATATTAAGGCATATAAATCTTTTCATAGATATTGTATTGCATACAAGAGGGAAACTACAAAAAAAGTAAATTCTTTCACTGCAGAAATGACAGAAGTAGTACTAAGTGTACTCTTATCTAGTCTCTTGTTTGCAGCAGTCAAATAAAGTGCATTTCCCTTAGACAAAAATTATTATGTGAATTTATATTTAGAACCTGTCAACGCAACAGTGGTTGTGTTCCCCCAACTGGCAACAACGGTAAAGGCAGGCCAGGGGAAAGGTCCACCTCTGCCCCGTCTCTGCTGGGAAGTCTGAAATTACAATTCCCAGTCAAAACACCGAATTTAACACATTACCTCCTGGTTAGAGACCGATGGTCCGTGTGCACATCCCCAGTCAAGTTTTCCTCCCCATCAGACGAGTCCTTCAGGATCACTTCCAAGGTTTTCTTTCATCATCTCCGGTGGTGACAAGCAGGTACTTCGTCCCTCCTCTATGTCTCCTTCTACGTGCCCTGTAGATGAAAAAAAAATACAAAATCTTTCTAGCTCTTTTACAGCGTTTCCCAAGGGGAGAAGAAGAAAAAAAGAAAAAGCTCCAGATGCTGCGTGTCCGGACCGAGCGTCCTCCGAAACCCGCCCGGCTCAGACGCGGAGGCGCAAGTAAAAGTCTCCGGTCAGAGGGGGAGTGTTTTCTCCGTCTGCCCCGCGGTCCTAGCGCCCCGCCCCCGCCCCTCCCCGGGGGCCTCGGTGCCTGGCCCCCCGGCCTCGGACGAGCCCCTCAGCCGGGGCTGTGCGCAAGGCTGTGCGCCGTAAACCGGACATCGGAGGGAAAAAATGAACAAATCAGCAAATGAAATGATCTTTACTTAACTCAAAGGGATCCTCTCTGGCCCACGCCCCAACCTTTCATCATGTTTTGGTGCAAATCGGTTCAGTGCTTTTTTGCATAATCCTGCTGACAAACAAACAAAAGCAAAATAAATAAACAAACATGGGCAATTACTTTTGCAGGTATTTCGCCTCATACCCCAAAATGCTAACATGGGAACTTTCTGATTCATATTCACCAGATATCTTAGTTTTGAATTTTAATATGCTAACATACTCTTAAACAGTGGACGCTGCTGGGAATGCCATTAGTTTCGCAAGTATTTGGTCAAAAATGTCAGCATGTTAACATATAAACATGCTAACAAAAACAATTCTAACGCGTATAGCAGGTATGATATATGTTCATCAGATATCTTAATTTGGCTTGTTAGCATGTTAATTTGTGAATTAGCACCAAACACAAAGTACAGCTGAGGCTGATGGGAAGGTCATTTGTTTTGCAGGTATTTTGTCATAGATAAAATTATTGTACATGTTAAATTTTTTGACCTGGCGATGGTGCAGCATAAAAAAAGTTTGGGGATCATGAAAGTTATTACAGGTTATCTCAAGGGGAACGAACGCTGGAACCAAATTTCTTTGCAATCTAGTCAATAGCTTTCATAATGTTTCCCTCAAAACAAAAAATGAACCTCATTGTGGTGCTTTGGGAAAAGTCAGCTTTGGAAAAGTCAGGAGATCACCACAGTTGTTATGATTCATCAATTGGGAAATGTCATAGCACTCTATCCAGTAATTATTTGAATACCTCAGTCTGGTCCAACTTGACGGACTTGAAAATGACCTGGACAAAAATCCATTTCTTAACAATTTATTAATGTTTAGATAACATTTTAGATTTGCTGAATTAAATCCCTTTTTTCAATAGCTTATTAACATTGACTGCAGAATTTTTACTTTAATATAAAGTGTTTCAGTGACTCTTAAGGCATAAATGTTCTGTTTATGCATGGCAAAATTGCAATTAGTGGATTCAGGTTAGAAGACAACTCTCTGCAGTGTAACTGTGATGATTATCATGTTCAAGGATTTTTATTTGCCATTAAAGTATGAATTTCACCTATAAAATGATAAAATGATGATAAATCCCACCCAGAAATTACCTCACAAGCAACTGAGGCTTCTCACTTTGACTGAGCAGTAAAAAAAAAAATCCAAAGTGTTCAATTTAAAATTTTAACAAAGGGCAGCTAATATCAACAAATATGTGGTGTTTTTTTAAAACTTCAAACTGTGCAAATTAAATCTCGAGTCATTGCTACATTTTCACTTAAACTCCTTCGTGACATAAAGATTAACACCCATCGCAATTAATCAATATGACTGATTATTGCTTTGGCTGTTGGACTTAACAAGTTGTAAGTGTTTACTTTCATTGTATCAGTCTTTGGCACGTACATCGTTAGCCTAAGGTTACATTCAAGCAAGAAAATTCTTGTTTCAGCCATTGGTGCAGTGAAGTTATCATGTGTGCCAAGACTTATACTAGATACAAGTGAAGACCAGCTCATAGCTGTCAGGCAGAGGACTGTTGGGGCTTGTTGGCGACAGCGTTCACCTCAACCTCTGCTGCCTGATCTTGATCTCCAAGAGGTCTCTCAACTCGCATGTGCTCTCTGAACCTGTGGAATTTGGTAAGCCATCCACAGGACGCTCCCATGGGGTTTGTTTCAGCGGCAGGGGTGCTGAAACAAGGCTCCCAGTCACAGCGACAGTGCTTTCAGGAATGCCGAGGAATCTCCTAACAAGGACACAGGTCAGGCTGTCAGCACGATGCGACCCGCTGTTGTCCTCAGAGCAAATATCGACCCCAGAGGAAATCACCTACAAAGCCGCCTCCTCGTCCCAGTAATGAAATCTCCGCTGGTACTGTGTTGACAGATTAAGTCTAAGGCATATTCCATCAGAAGTATAGGAAAGTCGTCATAGATGAGGGAGCGAGGTAGCAGGCATGAGGCCAGAGAGGTGTAAATGTGTAACACTGTACGCATGCTGTGTGTGATGGAATCACTGCCTGTCTCTCTGCTACACAGAGAGCACAAGACATTTCCTTTGCATCTGTGTGTTTGGCATTGAGCAGCTTGGCCTCAGTTCCTCCGTGGATTCCTCTCTTTCCGTCCTCAGTCACAAAAACTTCTGATTGTCTTCTTTTCCAGCACCGTAAAACAATACAGGAAAGAAGATACAGATACGATTATCAAAGGAATAGTTTAAAGTTTTGGGAAATATGCTTTTTTTCTGTCTTGTTGAGAGTAAGACAAAAAGATTGATAGCGCTCACATGACTGCACAGTAAATACATAACTAAAGCCAGCAGTCACTTAGTTTAGCTTAGTGAAAAGACTGGAAGCAGGGGAAATCAGCTAGCCTGGCTCTGTCCGAAGGTAAATCAGTCTACAAGCATTTCCAAAGCTCCCTAATTAACACACCATAACTTGTTTGATAATCCATACAAAAAAAACAGTAGGGTAAAAATGATATGTGTATATGTATATGTGTATTATGTGTTGGATTAAAAACTGATGGCACCTGACCTGTATTTTGAGAAAATGTATAAAAGCTTCATACACATGATAGAAACTTTGCAGAACCTTTTATCTCAACTTGTCAACCTGTATAAATGGATGTACATGGTAAGATGTCTCGTCAAAAACTACTTTCAGGGTCTAGTGTACCACCTGTCTTCTGTCTGTTATACGGCAAATTAGCAGTTCCTTGTTTAACATGTGTTTCAAAGTTCTTTCATGGCTCAGTTTCAGAAGACACACCTGCAGTATATTTTACAGTTAAAAGGAAAGAAAAATCTGCCTTAAAAGTGTGAAAAAACAGCTGCTGGTAATCTATCTTTCATTTCCAAAACCATTCATTTTCCTTATGGTGTTCATTCGCTTGTTAAGTTCTAGGCTAACAAAGGGTTGGAGCCTAGAAACAAGCTCCTGACATGCTTTGTGTGGTGCAAAAAGTATAAATATAGACTCACAGTCCCAGACAGTTTTCAAGTCCATCACAGGACTCAAACAGACCCTCATGGTCCACACTTTAAACTATAAATTCACTCAACTTGCATGTCTTTGGCATTTGGGAGAACACGCAACTGATCGCAGAGAGAACATGTCATCTCCAGATGAAACAGAATTCCTGGACCAGGAATCGACCCCGGGACACTGACACTCTACTGCCTGTTTCATTGTGAAATTCTTTTTCGGCTCCCGACCATGAGCTCCATGTCGCAAATGTGTGTCCATTCATACAGGGCAACCAGGTGGGACAGTCATTTCATTGGTCATCCTTTGTTTTTTTAGCATCTGATTGACTGAGTGGGCCCTCTGGCTGTTGAACAGCGGAATGTGGACATTTTGCACAAACGATTTATTTAGCAGCACTCCAGAGAATATGCAAATCCTTAAATTTCAGTATTAAAGGCTGTAATTAAATGGCTAATGATTTAAGAAACTGCTCAGCTTGAATGATCCAAGCACATTTTTTTTTCGTCTGGCTGCCCAGATATAAGTTTATGAGTAAAACTACAAGACGAGTCTACAGCTATGCTAATTGGTGGTTTGACTTAAATGCTACCACCAGCATAGCGACATCCTTACAGTTACAATGCCAACATGCTGATCCTCAGACACTGGATACTTTCACTTCTTCTGGAATCCAAAAACTGTACAAATAAAATAATCGGAGAATGCAAAAATCAAAACTCATGGAGATTGAGGCCTTAACCTGCGATAAGAGGTAACATTTAGATAAAGCTTCATTTTAAGGCATCAAAAGCTAAAAGTTTGGGATTTACTGGGCTATAGGACAAGTTCTCTGTTGGATCAGATCATTTCATTCTGCCTGATTCCTTGGAGACAACTGGCCAAAGATGATGTGATGCTGTGTTTACAGGTATCTAGTGTATGGATGACATCTAAAAGATATGCTGAATGATCAGTAAGGGCTGTGATAGGCAACGCACTTATACACAAGGGGAGGTTGTTTAAAATCATTTTAGTGGAAGTAGAAAGAAGAGTAGCCTCCCTGCTCAACCCCCGACCCCCCGATCCTCAACACTCTCTGACACTTTCCCTGACCCGTACTCACACGCTCACATTTTCCAGGATGAGTCATTTAAGAAAACAGAAAGAAGCAGAGAAACCGCTGTCATGTTCATTAACATCTGACCAATTTTCAGGGAAGTGAGTAATTAGTTTGTCACTGTATGAAGGGTGAGAGAAGAAAACAAATGAGGGAAACTAAAACTGAGCACCAAAGGGTTGCTGGCCATCTCTGTCACTCCTGTTTCACTTTCCTCATAATTATTCAGTGTTTTTGCAGGATTCCCTTCCATGTCTTATTACCGGTAGCTGTCTGGGCTCTTCAGCCTGGAGGAAAGCAGCGTTGAGGATTCCAGATGAGGGAATTCATGCTGGGTACGTGTGAGCATACCTTAAATTTCCATGGAAATGGTGCTGTGGCGTTGAGCACAAGTCAAAACCTGTAATAGCTCCATATCGTACAAACAGATTTCATCCCTTATACATGTTTCCTCATGTGCAAATTAGATGTTGGTGTTAAGTAAATTCTTACATCAAGTTGGTGAACAAAGACGTGGCCCTTTTGCTCGTTGTAATGCCAACACGGTGGGTCGAGGGATCAAGGCTTGTGTGACAAGCTGTGAGGGCCCCACGACAGTTTCTCTAAGCAAACGGGGATTTATTAACAGGATCACAGGGTTTTCTGCGCACTCTTTAATCTGATAATTGGCTTCAGATTCAAACAAGCCATCTCAGCCTTAAAACAGTAGAATGAACCTTTCAAAACAATCCTATAGCTCTTGACCTGCTGTCAGCCAGACCCTCTAATCTCTTAGGGAACTGCGGAAACTGGATCCTGGTTCTTTAAAGAGTGGGACTGTGAACACAAAGAATGTCCCCTTTCTCCTTTCCAGCCTGTGCTTCGGCGTTTTATGCCCCCTCCCCCTTTTTTTATCTGCATATACAGTATTTATTTCTTCTTCACTCTGTCCCATTTCATTAAAGCCCTCCCATCCCATCCCCTCTGCTTCTCATCATCAGGTCAAAACAGCATATATTTTCCACATTTCATTTCCAAATTTCCGGCTGTGTATCATTACAGCATTTGACAAATGGATTCATCTGTGCGAGGAATGACCTTTTCAGAGGTCAGACGTCAGATACCCCTCTTACCGTTGATCCCTGGTTCTCCTGCAGGGCCTTGTGGGTACGTATTCAGCCCGACTTCCCCTCGGCATGATGTCATTTCAGTTTGGCTGCATGAACTGTAAGAGGGAAAGAAAGAAAAAAAAAGGAAAACACAGTTAGCAAAAACAGAACTAAGGAATGCAAACTGACTGACTGCGATGAAATCCATCAGGAGAGAGGTGGAGAATGTGTCTCCTCTTAGTCTGGGCAGAGTGAAGGGTAGGAAGGAGTCTGCTGCTGAGATTAGAAACCATCCCAAACGGTGCTCCAACCTCTGGCCCCCAATAACAACCGTGAGACATCTCTTTGGGCAGGATATATGGAAAGGAAGAGGGCATCTGTTTGCTTAATCAAGTGATTCATGGTACAACAAGAGTTATGGGGAAAATAAAACCATTTATCTCTATTAAGTCACTTCACAGATTGTTAGTCAAAATGAATGCTTGAGAGCCACAAATATGTTGTATAAACAATAAAACAAATGCATTTGCTAATATTGTTTCGCAGTAAAACGATGTTGAAAAAAAATTGGGACAAAAATGGGTGTAAGCTGGCATATAATTTCCCATTAATGGAACCAAATACAATGGAGAGTCAAACCCTGTGATCTCTGACTCTGATGTTTGTTTTTAGTTCCATTTTTTTATCACCTATATTATTCATGTTACATTAACCATGACCGTGAACAAAGCTCTACCCTGGAAACAATGCTATCTGACAGGGAAATGAACAAAAGCAAATAAATTTGATGTTATCAGTTCCTTGTGACAAAATTCTTTCCACACAAAATACTTTCCACTTTCCAACTTCCCAGTACAATGAAAAGATCAGTGCCAAAATACCTGATAGAAACTCAAGAATGTCAGACACCAAAGCTTGGGTTTAATATTTGGGTAAAGGCTGGTTAAGCGATACCAGAGAAAACAAATTACTTGGGGAATGTTAAAAATCTTGTGAAATGTGAGTTGTTTGGTGACACCAGAGAAAATACAGAGTTGCCTCTCCGCCTGTGATCAACAGCGTCAACCGAAGTGTCCGGAGGCAAAGCTGCCATGCAGATGTTATACGTTGTGTAAAATGCAAACAGATGAGCCTCCGATAGAATGACAGGCCTGATCACTGCACAGCCTTTATCGCGGCAATGTGGTTTGAATAACGAGAATTCGTCACAAGAGGCTTCGACAGAAAACACAGCGTGGACAACTGCCAACCGCTCAGCCGCGTGAATTGGATCAAACCTCTTAAAGCTGTTTCCGTGGAGGAGACGGAGACAAAAAGCATTCAGCTCGTTTGAGCGGAGGAACAAATCTGCTGTAAAGGACTCAGTAAACATACCCAAATATTTACAGCCGTAGAGCGAACATTCCTGCTGACACTTTTCTACCAGTCTCTGAATCGTGTCATTTGAGTTCCACTGAGTTTGCTACTAAGAAGTTACTCACCTCCCACCTGCATGTCCTTTTTTGATCCTTTAAGTTTATGATTATGATTCTCTGACAGTTCCCAGTCTACAGCACAGTTTTTCCTCCCAAGTAGGATCCATTATTCATAACCAGCTTTGATTATACATGCAACTTTTCACCTCATCCCACCTGTAATTATTTACCTTACCAAAACGAATATTTTATGTATCACCATATCATCTCCATGTATATTATGTGTATTATCATTCCTTTTTTTCCGTTTAAAATATTCATAATATATATTCATAATATATAATCTCTCTATAATTTGTCACTGCTCAATTCTCCCCAAAAAAGAAAGATAAAATAAAAATTTAAATTATTTAAAGCTGAACTAAAGGTAGCGTAACAAGCTGAAAAAAAGTTGTTATGGTGAATGTGCTAGCAACAGTGGCATCCATTTGGAGTTGTGTTTCTTACACTTGAGCATATAAGTGTAATAATCACTCTACTTTTGGGTCTAGTTTGGTCTCCACCAACTCCTGAGTAATATATGTTGCTCTTTAGCTGTACAGAGCTAGCTCTATCTGCTGTTTAGTGCCAGGCCGGTAGCATACTTTGGGCTCACTGGAGCTTTTCTATCGAAAACAACCTGTCGCAGCTGGTAGTGAGAGGGCGAAGTGATGAGAGCAGATTTGAAAGCCAGAAAATCAAAAACAACAAGCCGGACGGTTTCACCACAGTGGATCCTTTTCACAATACACTTAGTTATCTGATCCTTTGTTAACATATAAAAATATAATTTACTGCATCTATAGCAGATAGGGTTTTATCTTATATTTTCCGTTTTGCGTGTTGTTATGATAACATTTCATCAACTTGCCTCAAAAGCAACTTTTATTTGTTTATTTATTTATTTATATTGATATCACTTTCAAATTAAAAAAAATATATAGATAAATGTTCAAATGTAACTTAGATGAGTTTGATGATCATTTCTGGTCTCTCGCCCCCCCCCTTGTCTCATGGTAACAGCTCTAGACCACATCTGGGCTCAGGGCTGCTGAGTGGAATGTTCTGGAATGTTCTGGAATGTTCTGACCACAGACAAACGTCACAGGAGAACCACGGTTGCCAGGTAACGAAAAAGCCTTGATAGTGGCCACAGCGTGGTCTGTTTATTGTGTTTGTGTTTGAACATTTACCCCAGACCCCGAACATAATAATAACAAACAAACAAACAAACAAACAAACAAACAAACAAACAAACAAAAACACCTTTGAGGAATTAGGCCATTCATGTTGAGTAACAACCAGGGATTACGTTGCACCAGCGACTCATTACTTAGTTTGGACGTGAGGTCCTTCCCATGTTGTTACTGAGTACAAGCTATTTTCAGGCGATGGATTCACTCGCATCGAAGTTTAACAAACGTCTTTGCTAGTAATGGCTTCAGTGACGTGTAAATCGGTTGCTAGGAGACGTCTAGAAAACTCTCCGGTCTAGAGCAACGAGGTTTTCGAACACGTGCGAAAGATGCACATCTTCGATGAATTTGAACAGGAATCTTTTTAAATTAAGCCCCAAACTTGTGGCACTGGTGGTTTTGCGAGAAGTCCCGCAACAGGTAACCCGCACGCAGCATTCGTCTGGTGACACCGCCCGCAAAATATGACGCAAAAACATGACACGAAACAAAACCGTCGTCACGCTCACTGAAAACAGGGGAAATGCTTTTAAAAAAACAAAACCCTGACTGTGCATAAAGAGAAACGAGGCCGTGTTCAGCCTCGTCCCTCTCCCCAACCTAAAAAAAGTAAAGGTCATAAAAAGGAGCTAAGTGATCGGAGCATGTGTCGAGCCGAACCGAGATTAAAGCACATTTCCACGTCTACGGGGATTTTCGTGATCCCGACCCGGCGCCGCTGCGTGTCGGACGCGGGGCCGAGCGAGCGAGAGGAAAACAAAACCCCTAAAAAGCGGGGACGGGAACGTGGCTCCTCTCGCCGCATTCCTTCCCCCGTCAGGAATTCACTGAGGTTTGGCCTTGCTCTTTCTTTTCTTTTCTTTTTTTCCCGTTGGCCCGGGAATAACGAGGCCGCGGATCCGTTGTCCCTGCGCCCTTTGAACGGGGCGCTGCGGGGCCGTCCGAGCGCTCGGGGCAACCCACGTTTCCCGCAGCCTAATCCCTTGAACGCCGCATGTCGCAACAGGCACAAAGCGACCCCCGCCCACCACCACCGCCGCCACCACCACCACCACCACCCCACCCCTGCTCCCGCTGTCCGAAACGGACCCCCGAGGGCCGCAGAGCTCGGTTCCCCTGAGAATAATATGCTCTCTATGCGGATCGGCCGCGATCTTTGTCCCGGTGGCTGGTTCTTTCAGCTGCGGACAGACTGATGAAGCGACGACGCTCGTAATTGGATCCCAGCTCGGCACATCTCCGCTCCCCGCTCAGCTGGAGCCCATTGTCTCTGACCGGCATTTAATCCGAGGCTGATTGTGGGTCTGTGAATGCAACGGACAGGGGATGGCGGACGTTTACGGCCGCAAAAAAAAAAAAAAGAAAGAAAAAAGACGCCCGGGCCTCGACCAAACATTCCAGCGACGACTTGTTTAATTGTAAACTTATGTAAAGGGTATCGACGGCCAGAGGAGCAAAAAAGCCAAGGAGGGGGGCATGGGCATCTGTGAATCTGGGGTAATCACAAAAGCTTTGTGAAACGCACGTCTGTTTATAATAAGCGGTAGAGTCCAAAACACCCCTAGCAAAGCCAAAGAAAACTTGGGAATAAAAACAACTTTCCTGACACCAGGAAAGCATTTAGAGGAAGGGCTTCTTAGAAGGAGATGCTCTGCACCAGCGAAACCAGTGGAAGCAGCTGCTAAATGTCGCAGTCACTCCACCGGGCCCATTTCTCTCAACTCACCAAATATCAAGAAAAAGGAGAGATGTTCTTTTTAATCATCTTAATTTGAATAAATTCACATCTGCTTTCGCCGTCATCCCCTATCTCGATTGTGAGCTTGTAAGGAGACTATTGACTGTCTAATCCTGATAAAGATAGCTATGGTCTATGGTTATCATATCAACAAACACCGATGAAGTGCATCTGATGTCTTGCACCAGTTGTTCCTTTTTCTTTTCTTTTTTTTTTCCCCCTGAAGCATGTGAAGCAGCACAAAGGCCCGGCGGCTCGGAGCAGGCAGAGGCAGTCTTTAATCAGAGAGAGAGAGAGAGAGAGAGAGAGAGAGAGAGATAGGGAGGGAGAGAGAGAGAGAGGGAGGGAGAGAGAGAGAGAGAAAGAGAGATAGAGGGAGGGAGAGGGAGGGAGGGAGAGAGAGATAGGGAGAGGGAGGGAGAGAGAGAGGGAGAAAGAGAGATAGAGAGATAGGGAGAGAGAGAGGGAGAGGGAGGGAGGGAGAGAGAGAGATAGGGAGAGGGAGGGAGAGAGAGAGAGAGGGGAGAGAGAGAGGGGAGAGAGAGAGAGGGAGAGAGAGAGGGAGAGAGAGAGGGAGAGGGAGAGAGAGAGGGGGAGAGAGAGAGGGAGAGAGAGAGATAGGGGGAGAGAGAGGGAGAAAGAGAGATGGAGGGAGAGAGAGAGAGAGAGAGAGAGAAAGAGGGAGAGGGAGGGAGAGAGAGAGACAGGGAGAGAGAGAGAGAGAGAGAGAGAGATAGAGGGAGAGAGAGAGAGAGAGAGAGGGAGAGGGAGGGAGAGAGAGAGAGAGAGATAGAGGGGGGAGAGAGAGAGAGGGCAGGAGATAGAGGGAGAGAGAAAGAGGAAGAGAGAGAGAGAGAGAGAGAGAGAGAGAGGCACACAAGGTGCCGAGGCCGAGGTGGCCAAAGCCTGATCTCAGTACAGACAAGGCTGGGCTGCAGCTGTGTGTCCTCACATTCAACTCCCCACCAGATCCAGATTAGTAACACTATTACTCAGCCAAGACCTGCTCCCACTGACACTTGGACACTTGGATAAACTGGGATGTGGCCTCACACAAGGCTGAGCTCTTAATCGTTCTATTGATGCATCTGCCTACATTACATTACATCATATGCTATATCTGTTCCCGATGAAATGACAGTTAAAGGTTCCCCTGTAGATTTTTAGACCGTTATTGGTGTTGTAAAGGCAAAGTTTAAAGGAGCAATCCTGTAATTTTTGTAGAGTTTTAACACCACATGCACTACAAAGTGTATTTACGTGTTTACATGGAGCTTTTGCGATACGCAATCCCCTCAAATGCAGAGGAAAGTAATGCATATTGACAGTTGGGGATGTTGTAATGTACCAAAACATGTACTGTGATTTATATGTATATCGAAAAACCTATAAAACCTATATCTGATATAGTGCTGATTTCAAATCCAGTGCGAACAAAACTGGCTTAAAAACATACAAAATGTTTTATGAGGAAGAGAATTGATACAGTGTGGCCTCAAGGCCTCATAAAAGAAAAATGATAGGAGCTGTAAATCAGCAAGTCTTTCCTGACCTCCGGCTTGCTGTAGTGATGAAGAGGTGTACCTCAGGGTGTGTCAGTACACTGAGACGTCGATGTTTGGTGGGTTAACGGGTGCGGAAGACTTGAAACTTGCAGCATGAAAGAGCAGAGAGAAGCAGCTTCTCGGTCTGTTTATGTTACTCATTCAGGGTTTCAGTGAAAACTGTTTAATATTGGAATAGAATCCACCTTTAATTTCATCTGTATAGTGTTTCCCTTTTAGATTTTCCATCGTGTTGAGGCAATTTTGGGACTCCCTACCGGCTCCTGTGCTGCATACAGTATTCGTGTTGCCGTCACTTTCTTTTCTCATGCAGAGGCCATGTAGCCGGAGGGTGTTGTTGAATTATGAGCCTGTGACTTGGCAGGGTGTTGAATGACTGTCAGCTTAAAGAGTGACGGTTCACCGGCTCCACCGCAGAACCAAAGGAACTCCACTCAGCCGCCAAGTCCCAGCTGCCCTCTGGTCACCCACAACAGGCACCCTGAGGACACGTGAAAACCACAAAGGGCTTAACCTGCTGTCATTAGGTCCCCTAATATTTAGATTTTTTCTCACTTTGAAAGAAAAGAAAAAAAATTGCACACAGCTTGATTTAGAATGTGCCTTCTTTTCCAGCACCATGATTCGCAGTCACAGTTTTTATGTTTGACAGCTCCCAAGTCTACCAGGGAGCTTCGCTGGAGAAGTTTGAAGGACGAGTACCGTGCTCAAGGTTTTTTTTCGCACCTTCCAAGTGATTTTGGGGGTTGCGAAAGAGCAAATTTGAAATCACAAGCCTGCTTCTCTAGCTTTTAAACACAGCTGAAATAAGTAATTGAATACTTATTTCAAGTAATTCACTATTTCCAGCTTCTCCAATGTGAGATAAAATACTTAACCTTGAAAACAATCTGTGGAGTAATTGATTTTGAAGAAATCACCAGTTGCAGCCCTGATCAAAAGCTGCAGTGTCCTCAGATTATGTTTAGTGCAGAAACAAAAGTAGTGGAGCCTTCAGGCTGTTTCCCATCTAAATCATATCCATCTTGTCCTGTATATAAAAGCAAAAATATGGAAATGGTGACTGGGTTAATGCAGCCAAAACAGTCTGAACCTGCTGCCCATAAATCAGACTCCTGACAACTCTGTAACAATGGACTCCACCCGACCTTTCCTTATTGCTGCTCTCAGCACTAGAGCCAACACTGCAGGGTGGTGTGAGCCTGTGGTTCTGTATAACACAGCAGGACTGCCGACGAGATCGCCAGTGTTTCAACACAAAATAAGCGAGAAGCCGTCACTTCTAACTACGGGTCAGGGTATGCTTTGTCACATCCAGTTGTTTAAGTTGTCAATATCAAGAGGATGCACAGACATAGAAAAGAAAAAAAAACAACCCCCGAAAGACACAGACAAGATGAAGCCTTGTGGTAGCGGCAGCAGAGGAGCGGTAGCTGGTGGTTGAGTTGATTTCCTGTGGCCTCTGCGTTACTTTGCTGTGTTGTTTCTTTTACAGAGTCGCCCAGACACCATGTGGCAGATTGATGGAGCGTTAAGTCATCATTCACACTGACACTCGGTTTAGCACAGTAGAGCATGACAAAGGTTTAAAATGCAGAAGACAGTGCAGAGACAAGCTTAGAGGACCAAGCCTCAAAACATAAACTTTCTTTTCCATTATGATATCTTAATTTTCTCAGACACTCTCCTCCATCACATTTTATTCTTGCACTGCTCTTTTTAAAGACCCACACAAAGAGGGATGGAATTTATTCCACTCTCAACTCTTTATTGGCTCTCCAAGTTAAGCTTTTCTCATTCCAGTCTCTTTCACCTACTTCAGCTGTATCGCTGGGAAACTCCAAAACATATCCAACAATGCAGCTCAAGTCAAGAGGGATAGATAGTTAACATTCAGCGGCGTCTCTCCAGCCTGAGCGGCTTACAGCTCTCCATCATCTCATACTCCGTCGCTGAGTTACAGACGGGGTCAGATTCAACTGGGTCAAGCTGTGGAGAGGCAGAGAAGGTGCTAGGAGAAGGGGAACACTGACAATCTGGGTGTGAATATATATTATTCAGCTTCCAAACACCGATTTTTGTGCTTTTTCTTTGTGTATCCGGAGGTGTAAATGCGGCAGCGGCAGTCTGGGCATGTGCAACATATTTGCTGCACCCCACGTGGTAAATGGCGCGTGGGAGCGAGGCCAGGTATCTTAATCCCCATCACCCTTGGGATTCCCCACCAAGAGATCCCATTAGTGAGGATAAAAGCTGTAATGTAGTCCGGAGAGGCTTGGTGGACTTGTGGTGTGCTGCAACCCCCACAGGCCAGCACTGACCTTCATCTGATCCCTCACTAACAGGAATTACAGCTCAGGCTCCAGCAGGCAGTGTAAAAGAGCAATGAACTGTAAAGCATTTCAATGTCTTAATGAACAACATACGCACAGCAATGAGTCCACTAAAGGGCATCTATGAATTTGAGAAGAGCAGCAGTATTTGCAGATGATGTAGAAACCACTCCAAACACTTGGGGGCCTGCAATGTGAAGGCGGGGTTAAAACGCTAAAAACTATTTTGAAAACAAATTTCAGATGTTTGGAAAGAAGCCGCATGATGCCACAGCGTTACGAACTGGCAGAAAAAGTATCTACGTCAGTCCAAATGTGACTATCATATGCCTAAAATGAACTAAAACAGAAGAATCTGAACGTGTCTACATTCTTGTCAGACATACAGCACAGTACATAGCCCTGGGTCAGCATCTGGTGTCACTGAGCAATAACCACACACAATGTGAGCACGTGAAATAATTCCGCAACAAGATCTGAAGATCGGGAAATTGATTCATTTTAATGATGTCTGGAAAGCGATCAGAGCAGGTGTCGGAGCGTGAGGAAATCTGAGAAAGCGGTACACAAATCGCAGGTTTCGTCCAAGGGCAGATCACATTTTGAAGCAGTTTGAATCAGCTAATCATCAATTTTCATGCAAAAAATAAAAATAAATCATAAAAAAGGGAATCATAAAAAGAAAAATCATAATATACTTGGACTGTTTCTTGGGAACAAAACATTGGCCATTGTGAAAGGACTTTTAAGCTTTTTTGGTCCCCTGTAATGATTCAATATGCACTGGGTGATTTAAAACATACTTAGAGTATAGTTTATCTCCAAGACCTCCCACGAAAGTAAAGTTGCTTAACCCCTTATTCTCTGTACCCAGTAAGTACTGGATGTGAAATTAGCCCCCCCCCCAAATTCTTTGCTCTAAATCAAGTTATCCAACCTTTGCAAAGCTGGTAAATTTTGTGGTTTGTCATATCAATAAAATTACATGTTTAATACTTTTCTGTGTGTAATTTTATGTGTAGGATATTCACTCTTAATGTCTGAGAAGGTTTTTGCATTGTACTTTGGAGGAAAATTTTAGAGGAAATTTTTTTTTCACCAAAACACAGGTTACGTGGGGTTTTAATGATATGCAATGTTCTTCTGTTGTGAAGGACATGTTAAAAGGAAGTATTCAAGGATTCAAGGATTTAAAAGGTTGATTTTCTTTTTACATACACAAGTAATATGTGTAGTAGAATGCAGAGCAAGGGGGTCCTAAGATTAGTGTGAAAAATAAGGATTAGAAAAAAAAAACAGAAAGGAGAGAAATTAAGATGAAACATTATAAATACATGTAATAAATAAATAAAATGTGCATATGTTATAAGAGCAAACATACAACATAGAGTACAAAGGACTGGAGGCTGAAGATAAACAAAGGTCAGAGTTCACCATCATGATGGTGAACTCTGACCTGGTCTCTCTGTGCCAGAACACAGACAGAGGCTGGGATAGTTTGATTTGGTTGGTGGGGTATAAATTATTGATTCTTCCTGGTTGTAATGTAAAAATGCAGACGCCATAAGTTTTGGTCAATTCGCGCTCAAAGAGGGCGATGAAGGACTTTGATAGCAGTAAATACTGTTGCAAAGGTCTTTGATTTTCCATCCCCTTCTCCACAGTAATGCCGAGAAATATTTGATCTTGTTTATGAGCTCTGGAAGTTTCCAATCCTCCCTCCCTCCTGTACACAGAGTTGATATTGTTGGCAAAGCCATGGCTCTTTTATAATGGCATGTTAGAGGGGAACAGGGGACGATTTGGTGAAATAAATGGACAAATAAAAAGAAGTGAACGGACCCCGCCTTCAGTCCTGCATGCCCCTGTTACAGTTTGGTTATGGGAAAACTGAAGCTGTAGGACTTACTCCTCCTCCTCCTCTTACAGACCCACCCACACACACACACACACACACACACCTGGTCAAAAGTCCATGTCCCCCGGCCCTCCTGGTTATGATCCCTTCATCTGGAAACAAACAGCCATATAAAACAGTGTCGTTTTTCCCAATTAGGGGAAGAAAAGAGGTCTGGAGATGAGGGGAGACAGCAGCAGCTTCTGGAGTCAGCATGAAAGCTGCTCATTTGCTAACACCCTGCTGGGTTAATTCAACCCCTGCATGAGTGTGTATGTTTTCACACTGGCCTACTGAACTCTTTCATTTCAGGCCGTCGGAGGACCTCTGGTGTGGACAAATAGACTTATAGGAATGAACACATGATGCATGCTGTATGCAGAGCCAGGACCACAAATCACACACAACAAATCAGTGAAAAATGAATAAAATGTTCATCTCTGTCGCTTTTGTTTTGCTTTTGGTTACAGATTCCTGTAATTTAACCCTGTGCTGTCCGTCTATTCACTGGTGAATACAAAGAGATTTATAGTAATATAATTATATTTATAGATCACAGTGACTCATTCATGTCTGTCAACCATAACGCTTAAAATGGTGAATTAATATTTTCATTGAATTACATGCATGTTTAGACTAAAAATGAAAAAGGCACAATAATGAGTAGGGATAAAATCATCTTTGATGTATATAGACTTTTTTATAGTTTCATTTCCTATACTTTTTGCTTTATTTGTGTGTGTAAGTAGTGAGATAATAGATTTTACAACCTTGAACTGTTCCCTAATGATATTTTGAGAGATTATCACTAAAGATTTGTACATTTTTATAGGCGCCTGTGTCATTTTTTCATGTATGTTTTTGGGGGGTTGCTGGTTTCTTAAAAAAAAGACATAATGCATGTGGATAAGGGCAGATTAAAAAGTGCTAAACAAAGATAAAAATTAGTGCAGAGAAAGTCAAAATCAACCTGGACTCCAGAGGGTTAAAATGAGTCAAAATCAACCTGGACTCCAGAGGGTTAAAATGGGTTAAAGAGTCAGTGGTATCAGCACCATCCACTCTACTGTATGTGCTCTCTTTTGTGTGTGTGTGCGTGTATTCACAGCTGGTTTTATTATAGGAGCAACTGGCAGGAAAGAAACTGGTCAGAGACAGTGCAAGGAAAAAAGGGATTTGGAGAGCTAAATATCACAACAGGAAATAACACATATATTATAAACCCCTTTTAAGATGGATATTTGCTTATTTTCTATAATCAGTCTACTTCAGCCTCTTCATATGTTTAAACAGAGAGCTGAGAAGCTGTGAAGATGCCACGGTGTCTTCGGTTTATCAAGGTTTAGCTCTTTAACTACACCAAATATTCTTTCTAAATTTTTTTTAAATTGCATTTTTCTCTACTGTTTGATCCATCAACTAGTTTCCACTTATCTCTGTACAGTATGAACAACAACGTGTAGATTCCTGAAACTTGCTTGGGTTGTGTAATTGACCATAGTGAGCATCGGGTCTGCATTAAAGTGCAACTGTTTGCCCTCCAGGGAAATAGGCTGGGATTATTTTTTTTCTCAGTTAATAGTTTAACTCTTTGTTCTGTTTAAATGTTTTCAAGTGTTTTTCCTTGTCAAAAAAGCCCAAAGAGATTCAGGTCACTGTCACGGATGAGTAGAAAAACCAGCAAATATTCGTATTTAAAAAAAGATGGTTCCTGTCAACTGCACGTTAGCAGGTGCCCATTTGTGGCGTGAGGCTACTTTTGTACCATAATTTAACTGTTGTCAGCACATACTGTCCTGCTCAAGAACGGTATGACTCCACCAACTTCTACTTGAGTTAACTGGGGAGTTAAGCTCTTCTTATCAGGACTAGGGGAGGCAAGTGGGCTGAGAGTGCAGACCGCCCTCCTGGGACGGACAGAACAGCAGTGTATGTTGGTTTGGACCGCAGCCCACCCAGGAAACTGGCTGCACGTGTGCTTTCAGTTGTGCCGACCACAGACAGCAATTCATCGTGCAGCAGCAGCTCTGAATGTGATGGGTTTAAGTAGCAGGAATTTTAAAAGCTTCCCTCCCTGGACTCTCATTTAAAGACCCCTGATCGCCTCTGTGTCCAGCCTCTGTTTAGCCCACACTTTCCACGAACTCTGTCAAAACCCTGCTGCTGGCAAAAATACAGTTCAGATAAGAGCGAGTGGAAAATTTGAAGAGACATGGAATAACAAGTAGTTTCAACACATCGGTGGGTTTTGGAAGTACAGTATGTTGAGAAAGATGTGGAACTTTTCCTAAGGTGCTCTGCCAGTGTCAACTGGAAACCTGGACCCCGTGCAGCTACACGTCAGGAGTAAATTCCTGAGGGAGACAGGAAAAGTGCTGCTGAAAATCAACTCAACACTAAGTAATGACCCCATTATAGCAACAGAGGGACCATTTTATTTGACCTCAGTGATGCTGGGAGTCTGTTTTACCAGACTATCTAGAAATATATCTCATTTCTGTTCAGCTTGGATGGTTATAAGCTGAGGGTTAATACGGGGTTTTGAAACTGTGGTTCACTAATGGTTCAACTTTAACTTCTATCAATGCACTAGGAGCAGCCAAAATAAACAGCACATATTCGCATCCACACTGTATTATTAAAGCGCTCATGCAGCAGCCCTTGATAACCCTCACTCATTAAGCTTAAAGAGCAACACCGCCGCCTAGAGGTAAATACAAAAACCTCATAGTTTGATCAACATGGACCTTAGAGATAACAGTATGACAAATAAAATTCTTTGAACATATATATAACTGCTACTGATTTTGAATTTGAAACATTTAAAACATAAAATACTTTAAACTGGTTTTAAGCAGATATTAGTGTTCATTAATGTATTTTTTAAGATCTGTGAATCCTGCTGTGGATATGTGGAGGTTGATGGATAAACAGATGAGGAAATGCAATACAACAAAACACAGTGGTTAAAAACACAAGAAGATATAATTGTTGAGAACTATTGTGCCTCAATCACCTTTATAATGCCCTTATATTTGCTTACTATACTATAATACTAAACTATATTACACTGCATTATAAAAAAATATCAATATACTGCTCATAAAAGCTGAATAGAGGAACTTAAAGCATTAACTCAATATTAAAGTCTCCCTCTGCTCAAAAATGTCTTCTGCTTATTGTTACTTAACATGGATGTTTGAGCTTTACTGTGCAGAATAATACACATTCAGTTTGTTTTCACATTTTTCTGCTGAAGGAGGAAAGTTTCTCCTTTCTTTTGCACATTTTCAAGTAAAAAATAACACCAAAAATTATCTGGTCCCAGCTTCTTAATTGTGAATATTTTCTGGTCTTCTAAGTCTTTTGTAATAGTAAATTAAATATCTTTGGGTCTTTGACCATTGATCAGGCAGAACAAGACATTAGAAGATGTTAGAAGATGGAAGACCTTGGTCCTCCAAAAAAACAAAAAAAAACAAAACCCAAACAAACAAAACAGATTAATAATCATTAGTTACAACTCTAGACAAAGCTCGTCCTTTTTTGCTTTTGAGAAATAGTAAAAAGGGATCAGAAGATGTAGCCTTATTTAAAGATTTATTAATTTATAATACAAGCTTTTATGTAGACCACATTGCATTTTAGTTCTTTACATTTATTACACTGAGCTAAACTTCATAGCAGTGACATTGATTGACAAAAAACACAAACCAAAGGACACTCAATGGAAGGAATCAAAAGGTTTCTGACTGTTTCTGAAGAAACCGCAGCCCATCAACACTCCCAGTGCACGACCTTGTTTTTTTTAAGACCACACACCCTCACCAA
Source organism: Istiophorus platypterus (assembly GCA_016859345.1). Classification (NCBI taxonomy): domain Eukaryota; kingdom Metazoa; phylum Chordata; class Actinopteri; order Istiophoriformes; family Istiophoridae; genus Istiophorus; species Istiophorus platypterus. The sequence continues at coordinate 12,175,033 of CM029134.1, forward strand.
TCATCAGTTTGCCACGTGCAGCACACACCCTCAGACACACTCGCATACAAACTCACCCACACTAAAATTCAACAAATACCTATACACAAGATAAAAATTGATATATTTAAATTTCAATATTAATGATATTACTGAATTCCACAATAAAAGGCAAACAAGAAGTAAAGACAGCATCCAAATGAAAAGGAGGTGAAATACCGCCAAAATTTTCCTTTTTTATCTTCATCTGAGTGGGAGATAACTCTCGCCTCATTTTCAGTTGTCCAGTAGAGGAGAGTCTGGCATCTACCTCACGCCTCCCTCCCATCTTCTTCTGTCTGCGTTTAACTGGCCCGCCATGTCGGCTCCCTTTATGGGGGAACGCTGACAGTAATAAAGTCGCTGCCACAAGCGCGAACACAACATCCAATGGCACACAAGCAAATCCTCTGCCTCCGGCTTCGCAAACCTCGCTGGGAGTCTGCTCCTGTTTCTCGTGGACCTGCACATCCTTCAGGTGTTCACACAGCTCCTCCTAATAAAGTCTTTTTCTCCATTGGTCCATTGCTGGGAACAAACAGGATGTAGGTAATGGCACAAACGCCACTGGTGCTGATACAGACCAAAGGGTTCAGTTAATAAGAGGCAGAAACAGTCTACGAGGAGGATGGCACGTTTTCTACCATGTGGGGAATTAAGGTCTGTTCATCAAAGAAAAGCGTCATGAGGGAAGAGAGGATGACACAATAAACACTTCCGAATTACCAAATTGGTTAAGTGCAATGAGAGGGTTAACACCATTGGGTAAGACCTGGGGAAACATCCATGTGACAAGTACGGAGGGGTTAAAGCCCACACATCCTTTATAGCACTTCTGTGTCCATGAAGAACGACGCGTACCTGGGTCTTTTTCACAACCTGTGACAGCTCTTTAAAACTTGTCCAGCAGCGAAGGTATCGTTTAATGTCATGACCTTCAAATAAAAAGGAGTAACAACAGCAAATTTTGCAGACAATGTAAAAGATTTGGGGCAAAAAGTGAATATATTGGCACAAAAAAAAAAAAAAAAAAGCCTCAGATAGGACAAGAGTTCAACCAAAACAGGTAACAGCGCCCAACCAGACTTCCTCCGATTTATTCCAAATCCACAGCTGATAGGACGACAGGCAGGAGAGAGCAGAGTGTATGCTTGTTTTAATGTGTGTGCGCGCATACGTGCGTTATGTGTGTGTGTGTGTGTGTGTGTGTTATGTGTGTGTATTATGTGTGAGGTCAGGGTAGAAGGGAGGGGGGGCCATTTCTGTAGCTTTACAAGAGGAGACAGCAGTTGCTCTCTGTGGTTTTTTCTCTGTTCCTTTGACCTACAAAGACAGGAGAGCAGAGGCATGAGGTTACATGAGCAAAATGCTAAGGTTGACGTTAGCTGCAGCAGGGACAATGGCTCACCACACAATATATGTGGAAGCTCAAAGAAAATGGACCACTATCCCCGGTCAAGCGTTTTGTCTAATATTTGGGCTGAGGCAGTAGATACCACATATGACATCCAGTTCTCTAAATCATGACCCCAGTTTCAGATCTGCTATTTAAAAAAAGACACAAAGAAAAAATGCTCACCGTGAGAGTTGGGCTCTGGAAGAGTCTCTCTGGCAACCAGGTGCATGACGGTCGTTCGGCCCTGTGGCAGCTTTAGAGCTTTAAACACAGAAATATCCAAACCCCATGATTCTTTGAGATTTAGCTGCATTTTACTTTATTTTATCATACAGTGGCTAATCCTATGAAAATGTGGTGTTACTGAAAGGATTATACTTCAGCCAAATATTTCCCAACTCTGGGGAAATCTGCTTTTAATTTATTTGCACCTTACAAATGGAATAACCTTCAAAATACTCTTGAGACTGGTCACACAAGGTTTCTTAGTCTGTTATTATTTTTTTTACTTTCTAAAGTGAATGCTCCAGTTGATTTTTTTGCCAATTATAGTTTAGTGTTTCTGTTTCATTTATTATTTTTTTTATATTCTCGGTGACAATGTTGTGTTGCAGTAATTTCTGTAACACTTATTTGTATATTACTGCTACAAAAGAAAACTTGCTCTCAGTGAGTTTGAGCCTGTGTGAATAAAAGGGGCTGTTATGGTGCAGTCAAACTGAACTTCTTTTCCCATTCCCTTCTATAATTGAAGGGGAATGTCAGCCACTTTAAGAGATGGGATGTGAGTGACTTTCATTCAGAAAACATTGTTTATTCATATAAAAGAAATCCAAGCTGCAGCAAAGGAAGGATGCTGATTAGCTGTAGTGAATGCAAGGACAGCAATAGCAGTAAATACCAGTCACTACAGCCAAGTGTTTGATATAAAGCTGTGTAATTAACAACACTTTGACTGCTGCTGTCAGCCCACTAACCAAACTGTTCACAACCGAACACACACTATTCCCCGTCTGACCTTATTTTCACCGCGCCATTGGAAATGTTGGTCTGACTGCAGCTACTGAAGAGTAAAAGACAAGTGTGTTGTCTGCCAACAGTTGGCCCAGTTAGCACTGAACCTGCCCATCTGATTGGTGGTCAGTAAATCCAAGATGTTGATGGCACAAGTGCAAACCAGGTACAGGGCAGAGAGTCCATGAGTTTAACAGGATTAAAATAATCAAATCCGACGTGGTGCTTACATTACTTTGTTTTGACTCAGCTGCTCATTTGTAAAACTGTGTCCACTTCAGGTCTGTCATTATGACAACAGATGTGCTAATTTTGTCATATCATACATCTGTGATACTGGATTAGGTCATTACTACTGTGTCTGAAGTTATGCTCTGTGAGTTCAGTTAGTGCTTCAGTGCAAGTATTCATCTATTGTCAAGAAAACCTTTTTTTGTAAGTTTTCATACTTTAGCTTTCAATCTGAAGTCTCAAAGACGTGGACACTTTCTAGTTTTCCTTAGATTAATGTAAAGAACCGTTCAAGCATCCCCCCCCCCCATTTTTGCAAGATGTAAAACGACTGACAGAAAAACTCTTTTACCTGGTAGACTTGAAAGAATTTACGATGCAGTCACAGAAAAAAATACACATCAGTAACAAGTACTCTTTATGTAGGTGTGGAAACCTGGTTTCATTTAAGGTGTAAACTGTGACCAGAGATTTGGGAGAGTGAGTGACTCACTCACTCACTCACTCAAGTGTTCTTGGCCAGGAACCTGTTTTTCCTCTCAGATCTGTTTATTGAAGATTCATTATCGGCCTTGGAAAAATCAGTTTGACAAATAATCCTCTGCACAAGGTCCACTTACTGGAATTTTTTCTGGAGCTTTCAGCCATATCACAGCATTAATGAGTGGATGAAATAAACGGTTTCTGGACGATTGAAATTCCATATTTTGGTCACTTGATAACAATATGACAACCGAGCAGACTCCATTCATGATGTGGCTGAAAGCTAAAGAACATTTCCAGAAAAAGAGAACTTGTGTATAATAGTATTTGGCAATCAACTTGAGTGTTGGCATTCACTATGGCAAGAATTATCTTTGTGATGGTTTCTTGTTCAGAGACAATCTTACCTCCAAGGGTTACATTGCCATGAAGGAAACGTCCCTGGAATATGAGGCGTAATATACTGGGGCTGCTCACCCTCTCCTCCTCCCATCCTGTCAGACAGCAGAGAAACACATTTTACGGCCACATTATGTTTCCATTCAACAAAACATACCTGCATCTGGCCCTGAATAGGGATGTGACGTCATGCTTTTGACACCGGATATAAATAATCAGAGTGATCAGAGTAGGAGACTGATGCTATAGTTTGTAGTACTGGGGTGTGAAAATGTTCTAAAACAGTGAATAAGCAAACTAGAGAGTAAAAGTACTAGTAGTAGTGAACAACAGAGCGAATATTCGTAACAAGGAAACGCAATGTGATCAAGCCCCTGGCTCAACTGATACTAGATTTAGAGGCTGATACTGACATCAATATATGGCGGTTTAAAAACCTGACTGCAGTATATCAGCCTACAGTAATTTTTTTTACTTGATCACATATCATAAATACCACTCTTGATACTGACGATTTAGATTTTTTTCTTGCAAAAATTGCAACCAAGATACATGCCAACAGATTCGGAGTTACCTCATGACAAATTTGGCATTTCTGGATTTCAGTTTCTTGTTACTTATTGGCCAATCTTTACAGCGATACCAATAAATCTGCTATAAGCCAACATCGGAGGATATATCAGCTTGGCCTATTTCTGCATTCATTAATTAACGGTGGGCCACAATAGCAAAGTAAATGGAAAAAAGCAGTTGATTATTTACAGAAACTAACAATATCTGTGTCAGCTAAGACTGTGACAATCAGTGGACTACTCATGGAAAGGTAATAAAATCAGTTAAATATATAAACTGTAACTTAAAAAATAGAAAAAAAAACCAAACAAAAAAAAAACAAAAAACAGCAAACTGAATCCTGCAAAAACGAACCTGCAGGCCAGTTTTCAAACACATGCTTGGCGATGTCTGTGGCCGAGTCATTTGGGGAGAAAGTGAAGTCTTGCGTTTTCCCACTGACCAGGATAAGGCGGAGGTGCACCTAAAACAACAAACAAAGACAGCCTAATCTCAGACCACAGAAACACTGCATCAGACAACAGAAACACCAAACTTCCATTAAAATTCTTCTCAATTAGTAGTGGTGGAATCCCTCCACTTCCTTTAACCTCTTCAGACATGAGATGACCTTCAGAGGGCTGTGAAGAGACAGGCATTCCAGTCTAATTAGATTTATCCACACCAGATCTCCACCCTTCGACTGGGCGACTTCATTCACCGAGGGCTTACACTGAAGTGAGCCCCTGTTGCCTGAGACAACAACAGATAAGGGTGGGGCTGAGGGGGAGGACACTGGCCCTTTAGTTCCAGGGTGCTGGGAGCTCCTCTCCGGGCTGTCGGCCTAATGCAATAACCCCAGGTGTCCCAGACAGCTCTGGGCCATGTTATTAAATTTACATGGACAGTGCTTAAACCCAAGGGGGATTGTGCATATATTTGTGGGAGGGTCTCAAACAGTGGGGCTTCCTCAAAATTTTATCCTCTGAGCAACTAAACAAGACAAATGTTTGGAAAAAAAAAGTATAAATATGAATAAAAAAGGAGCTTGTCTAACATGCCTTGGGGGCCTAAATATAACAATTAAATCAGGAAATCGATATGAGGGGAAATTCAATACTCCTCCTAGAATTGAAAATATACCAAAGTCTCTAATTCTACATGCAAGGTATAACATCATTAATGATAAATTACCAACACAGCTTACTGAAGTAGCACTGATACAATCAACTAAATAAATAATGAATCTGTAACTATTTAGATACTCATTGTAAAAGTAAAAATGCCTAACATTACACCAAGTACCAGCTTATCATTTATGATGATCCCCAGATTTTGTTTGTCTCGTGGACTTTTCACTGGACCCAAAAGGGTGATATAAAGAAGACGTTACATTGGCTTTAGGAAAGTGTGATGGCCATTTTCTAATATTATATAGTTAAAAGAATTAGAGGAAATAATTAGTAGGTCTTGAAAATAGACACGAGTTGTAGACCCATACGCAGTACAACTGACAATCATACACGTGTAACCATTAATGAGCTGTAACATGACAGCAACAGAAGGCAACAACGTGTTTAGTTTCTTTGCGCTGAGATGAAACCCTGTCTTAGGTTGAAGTATCAACTCTCAGTTGTAAAGCTGGATTTACAAGATGCAAGGGGTTGGATTTCACCCACTGATATCACCTTCGTGCTGATTGACACGTTATCAGGCCATATCGTGCGTTATAGTCACCACAATAACTGTGTAAATTCTTTAATGTAATTTCTGATACAGAGCAACAGTGAGCTACACATAAAGACTTTTAGAACTAGAGCTCAGGTTCATCAAGGTAAATTTTAACGTTATTTCACTGTGTCAGTGAACAGTGTGATGTGTTTATGTTCATGCGTTTGTGCAGAGCAGGGATGAGCAGGTTTACAGTGTAGGCACTTTTGCTAGATGTTTGTTATTGAAAAGGAGAAGATTACAGAGTCTTTTTTTACTCCCTTGATGTGGTATTCACTCTCAACAAACGTCATGGCATCAGAAACATACCTTTAACGCAGAGGCATAATCTGTTAAATTGGCATAAATCGGTTTGAAGGGTGTGTTGACAATGTTCACTTCCAAGATGTTCAATGAACAGAGTAGGTGATTTTAGGACGATATCATACACACAACAAAATAAGACAACCAAGGATTTTTTTGGACCAAATAGTGAAATGCTCTTGTACAGTCAAATCAATAACCTGACCTCAATCCAAAAAAGCTACAGACCAATCTTGAGACAGAATTGGCCTGACACATATAATAAAGAAAGGCAGTTTCAACTTCAAGACGGTTGAGCGTGGGTCACCCACTTCAGGTATCAATGAGAAGACCCACATCTGCACCTCGACTCCAAACCACATATCTATTAAATAGACAACGTCTGGATCATTGTTGGATTTTTGTTGGATCAAAATGTCTGAGGGAAAAAAAAAAAAAAAAGAAAAGAAAAGATACCACACCCATGTATTACCTGCACCAACAGGCTCTATGATGACAGGTGAGGTAAACCATCCAATCTGCCCAGGGTGATAAAGAATATCATTGTTACTGTTAACAGGTTAATATGATTCAAATGAGTGGAATTTTACTGGCTAAATGTGTTTTATTACTTATCGTGTGTTTCCTTTCATGTAACTTCAAATTATTTTGAACATTTTTGATATATTCGAGATCTTTTTGATATACTGACTAGATGTCGTCTATCGAAATAAATTGTGGTTTGGAGCTGCATACTCATCTATGCTTATTTCCAAGACCCTGATACATACATGTGTAATTATGCTCCTTTTACTAGATTTCAGGCAGTCATCAATAGTGAAGGATATGAAATCATTATTTTAATATATTTCTACTTATTTCATACTGTCTGTATGGTCAGCTCATGTTCAGGGTTGAAACATCCCTCTGAGCTGAATAATTGATCAGTTTTGGACTTAATTTATGCGACAGAAAGCACTATTCCTTATTAATCCATTAATCCACAATCTCTAATCAATCATGTCACAACCAACATAATAACTTTCGGAGGGAAAAAAAATCATATCAACTAAGTCTTTCTAGTGGGGCATTTCTCCTCCATAGTGAGAACTGACAGATGGGATTAATATTCTCAGACATTTGCCCTTCTTAAAAAAAGGTTGAAGATGAACTTTCTTTGGTTCACAAATCACAGAGAAGAGAACAAAGAGACTTAACCACGAGGTGTGACGTCGGGGAGGGACAACCCCACTCTCTGATCTGTTTACAAATACAATCCTCCCCTGGTGGTCCTCTGCTCTCCCCTCCCCCCTCTGAACTGAATAACCTCAATGTGGGGTTACATACCCATGTCATCATTAACAAGCTTTGTCCCCATCCCCATCTCTCTCATCCCCTACAAAATAAAAACAAAGTAAAATCTGCCTGGTTGCCCATGGCAACATACTGCATCACAAATGTCCCTGAGGTTCTCCAGTCCCAAGAAAGACATTAAATTCCCAAAACATTGTCATAACTTACTTTTTTTTTTTTAGAGTTAATAGCAACACACAATAGGGTACTCTGCCTTGATTTTGCCTGATGTAGATGTCCTAGATAAACATTTTGTTCTAGTTTAAATATGGTTTCAAGAGATGTGTACTACAAATAAAGATTTTAATTTTTTTCAAGAGATACAACTCTAGATTCTACTCAATATTGAGAATATTATAAAGACTATTTCATCAAATTTTCATCATATTTCATCATCATTTCTGATTTCTCTCTAAAAGAGTGTTGTTCATTCCTATGGTTTTGGGGGGGGGGGCTTAGTAAGAGGGTACAATCAATTGGAGTCTAAACCTTGAAAGGAAAGTAGGGCAACGTTTTAACTGAGATTAGACAGATGGTGGTCACAGGAACAGCAGTCACTGTCCCAGCTAAGTGTTTGTGGACGCTGGCTAATCCATGATCCCCCCCTACTCCCACCCCCAAACCCTAAATAATTTTAACTTGGGGGAAATATCTATGGAACAATATCAGTGTGATACTATATGATAATGGTTCTTATAAGAATTCAGCAGCAATTAGGTGCGACGAACTCCTCTGATTTGTGCTGATGTGTGAAAATATCTTCAGAGAGGCGGCAGACCCCTCACTCACCATATCAAGATCCCTCTGGGTGGTCATGGCTCAGGGAGGAGGAAGGCCGTGGACGTGGAGCTGAGAGGACAGGACTGGCGTGGTTCAGCTGCTGGAGACCGACCCTGAGCCCTGATACAAACAACACAGACACTGTGAGGCTGCTTCCCACAGCCTGGCACCGCAGCGGCACCGCACAGGCACCGCACAGGCACCGCACATCACCCCTGCTCCAGAGAGCTTACATGGCTCTAACGTCAACGTGCTAACAAACAAACGCCAAGCATGCACACGATCGACTGGTCACCTGAAGCTGTGCAGAGAGTGAGAAAACAGGCTCATTTCACCGTGGTCTAGTAATTCAAAAACGAACAAGCTGAGTGAAGCAGCCTCAGTCTTTTCAGGTTAACACTTAGCATTAAGCTAGTGAAGCTAGTGGGCTAACAGTGTTTATGTTGTCAGGTCCGTCCACGGCTGCTAATTAACCGGACTGCGGGAACAAAAACCGCAAAAAAAATATTGTCGTAAAATATCTGCAAGAAGCGTTTCCTTCCTCCAAAACACACCGACCAGAGTCGACTTCCTCCCCCTAACAGATGTCGACACCGAGCCGTGCGAACAAGGAAGGACTGTGCTAGCGTTAGCGCTGGCTGCTGTTTTAGCTTGTGCCGACCCTGCTCTCGCTCGGCTCTCTGGCAAACTAAATGTGCAACGGCGGATTTTGTCCGGTCGACCTCACCTGCATTGGATTAATGTGATGGGACTTCGCATTCGGGTTGAGTTGGAGAATCGGCGGGAAGCGCTTTTTTCGGAGGGGGGGAAAAAATATCGAGTGCAGGCGGATATCGTTGACTCCGGGTATCGGTGGCTAATGGACGGCTAGACGTCGGATGTCAGCTGGTTGTAAACACAGCGAAACGGCCGCAAACACTTCTGGGAGTTAAAGTCTAGAAGGAGGAAACGGCCCCGTGACATCATGGCCGATATTTAGGACACAAACCTTCCTGCTGCACGAAATGCTGCGTTCAGTACGAAACACACTACATGCAGCAGTCAAAAAAGACAGACTGATAACACTCATCTCTCTTTCAGAGTCATAGAATCAGTGTAACAGGACTAAGTTGTCCCAGCACCAAGCACAAATGTTTTTTTTTTTTTTTTTGGTTTGTTTGTTTTACTTTGTAAACAGTAGTTTGACAAAGCAGTTCCCGCTTAAGGTCCACTTACTAGCTTTTTCCACAAACATGTCAAACAGTCTTCATCTGCAGACCGAGTGTGCTCGGTTGCCATGAAGATCATTGCCACAGCAACGGAGCAAACTCCTCTGGAGTCGGGGCTGTTTTGTCAAAGTCCAGATGCTGCTTTGGACCCTCGATCATGCACAGATTACGACACAATGATGCCTCTGGGCTGAGACAGGACAAGGCCTCCACCCCTCCTGCATAGCATCAATACATGTCTTGTTTTTTCTCTTTTTTTTATTTCGCTTGCATCTCTTTGGGGTCTTTGTGCATCTCTTATTGTTTTGGGGTTTTTTTTTTTAATCTCTGTGGTTGAGTGTTTCTCTTTTTAGGTTTTTTTCTTTCGGGGTCTGGCTGTGATTGTTCGATAGACATCAGAACAGGAAATGGTAGCAGTAACTTAAAAGGGAAGCTCTGGTGGGCCCGTCCACTAATCCTTCCATGCCCGCAATGTTGCGATATAGTGTTGTGATTTTTTTTGTTGATTTATGTGTTTATTTTTTCATTGCAGACGCTTAATAGCTAGGTTGGGGAAAAAACTGGGTAAATAAAACTTCAGAACAGCGTAAACAGAAAAAGTGGAAACAGCTGTATTCATAAATGTTTCAAAGTAGAAGTTAAATATTTTCTGCTAAGTCATCTGGGGCCTCGTCTCTACATTTTTAAAGACTTCAAGACTGAAAACCTTGGATTCAGTCTTGTAGAACCAAACAGGGGAAAACATCAGGGCATCACAAATTCAGTTTTAATTACAGCAGTAAAATATTTTTTTCCGGTCACAGAACTGTGGAAAACCAGGTGCACGCTATGCAGTAATCTAAGGCACCATTACTTCATTTAGCTGCAGCAAGATATCGGCTGATAAAAACGATAACCAATGGCAACACTTGGAGAGGAGACGTTTCAACGGTCAACCTTTGTGGTTTTAAGAAATAAAGCAACTTGTTGAACTTTCACTGAATCCTCACTGATCTACAGTCTACTGAAATAACAATTCAATGCAACTATCAAAACACATTTCCAGAGAGAATCATGTGAAGTGATTCACACAGACGCAGATGTTTTTTGATGTGTGGGACTGTTTGGTGGCAGTTCCTCTTTTAAACCACAGGATCAAATTTAGGCCTTTCAACTTTGACAATGGCAGTGCTCATTTTATAAACAACATGAGAAAGCGTTTTGGAGGAGTTAAATCAGAGAAAATTAGACACAGACGTAGCCTGCTGGTATTAGTTAACATACATGTACATTGACTTATAATATCATTACTTGTTGGGGAATTACAAAAAAAACAAAAAACAAAACATAATTTATATTCAATTATGATAAACCACAGGATGACTTGTTATTTATAGAACAGATTTACTTTTGAATTAGAAGTTATGAGTTATATCATCCAGTTTGATTTATATTAGAGATGAAAATGTGAGAAACAATAAACCAAACATAATCATTCATTAGCTGTTGGAATTTAATAGTTTATGCTCATGCCACAAAAATGATGCAAATACAAGAATCTCACACCACAAAACACACACGTGGCAGTGCACATAAATGCACTCACTTCTGTGGCCCTTTGCAGTGGAGCCCAGACTAAACCTGCTGACTCCATGTTGAGGTCTGAGGAAGAATTGCAGGTGGTTCCTGTTATCTGCAGGTCTATTGACTTTTCATGTCATCCTCCCACGACATTCTTGTGGTTTCAAAATGCTCCAAAACTCAGTAGTCCTTGTCTTGGTCAAAGTAAGTATGAACCTCAAGCATGAACCCTCAAAAAACAGTATATCTAAAGAGTCCTGTTATTAAAAAAAATCAATCTTTTATGCTCATGCAACTTGGCTGCATGACTTGTATAACAAAGTCATGCTATGATATTTTGATGACATTCCACTAATGTGTATCACATGAGTGTGAGTTTTATTTATATATAAAGGAGACCTTCTGTCACAGATAAATTAAAATAATCTAACTCATTTTGTATGCGCAGAATAAAGTACAAAGAATATTATTTTGCTACACTTCACTTTGCTTGATTTGCTAAGAGGGATGTCTGAAATTTATGTGTCAAGAATCATAAAAGCTCCTTTCAAGAGACAATCATATTTACTAAAATGGTTCTTGACTTGAAGCTCCAACATCTCTTATCATAAAAAAAATCTTTTCTGTCTGAATAGTCTGGGTGATGAATGGAGAAACTGTCTCTAATTTATGTACATATATATATATATATATATATATATATATATATATATATATATATATATATATATATAAATAACATAACATCAGTACAAATAAACAGGATGAGTGATTAAACAGAACCCCTAATAAGTTCAATACACTCGGAGCATTTAGGCTTCAAGACAGCAATTTCATGCTGAACCAGGTTATCAAATTTAAGAATTGTGCAATACTGACTGTGGCAGTGGATTAAATGGGAGGGACAGAGTAAGTTCAAATTAGAGTGAAAACTCATTGAAGAGCTTTTCCCGATTCCTTTCATGTATGTTTATTTTTTTTTTAAATAAACTATAGTCCCAAGGCTCCTGAGCTTCTTCCAGGTAAATAACACTTGGTTTATTTAAAATGAAAATAAAACAGATCTCAGTGTTTGCCTGTTCACCCTGAGCCTAAAGCCTCTAATTTTCATCCAAGCCAGCCCAGATCACTTGAGCTCACACATCAGTACCCATACACTGATCCAGCTTTGGGGACATGGGGGCAGAGCCCAGCACAGAAAATGCTAATCAACAGAGTAGACTGCTGCAATAACACAGCACAGAGCTCTGGTTGGTCTGGCCTAGTTCCTGCTTACCTACAGACAGCATGTGCTCTCTAGTTTCTGATGTAGATCCCACACCCTGAGACATCGGGTTAGTCACAGTAGAGCAACAGGAAAATTGGGTTCACACAATGCTGTCAGACACCTGAAGCCACTACAGTATTTTAAACAGGAAGCCAGCCTCCTCTCAGCCGTGACTCAGCTAATGAGGAACAGCGCAGGATTTAAAAGCAAAGTTTAGAGACAGAAATTTGACATTTATAACTGCCATATAAACATTTAATAAATGGTTAAAAATACATCACAATGTAACTTCACACAAATGTAAGTTACTTCAGTTGCTGCTAACCTTACTGAGAAAACCCATCAATGAACAATAAGGGAAATCTTTGCTTTAGTCAGCTGCTTAAGTTTCAGACAAAGAACAAATGTTTTTAAATTCCAGTTTTTCCACATTTACCATATCTGCTGTAATTTCACTGCTGCTGTCATCCAAAGGCCCAAGCAACAAAAGACCATACACAGAAAATCACTGATCAAAACCAGGTCATAACCCAGTATGTGGCTGGTTTCTGGGTCTCTTGGCAGATATTTTTTTTTCAAATTAATTTATTGATTATAATTGTTGCAACATGACAAAACAAGTGCCATAAAACAGAGTTAAACTATGTTACACTAAGACGAGACATCAAAACAGTTTATGGCATTGAAGAGTGTAGTTACCTTGACAGTGTCGGAGGTTATGTTTTGTCAATGAGTTTTTATATAAAGTTTTTTATACATAATAGTCTCCAATATTAAGTGTTATCAATAAGTTCTGCGCTTCACTGGCACCGTTTTTTTTGTGTTTTGTTGTGTAACGACTACATTGAAGAAAACGAAACCGAACTTCTTTCAGCACATGATGCCATATTAATTACAGGGTACTCTGAGTACTCCCATTGTTGCAGATAATACCTCTGCACCTTCACTTGACAGGGATTCTCAAAGCAGGACTTTCACTTGAGGTGGTGCATCTTTCCATTTTTATTCTGATACCCTGAATGAAGTGGAAGATCTGAGCACCTCCTCCACCACTTACCGGTAATACCTTAACCGTCTTAAGCGTAACTGGGGCTTAGCACACTTTGAGTAACTCTTACATAACGTCCCACAACAGGTACATGTTGCCTCCCCGGGCCGCCTGTTTACAGCCTGTGCGCCATCGCGCCGACGACTCGGTTTCCCAGAAACCCCCACTCGGCGCAGGCGCAGAGCCCGTCGCCTGACAGTGGTAAACAGACGTCAAAAGGGAGTCTTCGCCTCGAGTCAAAACAAAACAAAACAAAACAAGTCGAAAAGACGCCGAAGGAGTGAATATTTGAGGAGCCACGACGACGGAAACTTTTACAAAACCCGCCGCCGGTCAAAAACGCCAACTTGGACGGAGTTATGTGAGGGTTTTCGCGGACTTTTCCACGGATTGTAAACTCTGGAGTAGCAGGGAGCTTAACCAGCTAGCGTTACGGAGGCTGTCGGGCTGTTCTCAAAGTGCGGCGAGTGGGAGCCGACGGACCCGTCTTCGCCCGGCGGCGCCCGGAGGATCCGCTCCGTAGCCCCGCGTACCGACACCTCGGGGGAGGAGGAGGAGTAGTAGTAGGAGGAGAGGGGGGAACCGGCGGCGGAGGTCGGTGGAGCGGCGGGGGCCCGCGGTCGAAGGCTGGTCTCCGTAGCCGCCTCTTCGAGCATCGTGTGCCGCGGCAGGAGTGTGGAGAAACATGGCAGATGGTGACATGCGCCCGGCCGCAATGTGGCGGACCGAGCGGACCTGAGGCGCCGACTTTTTGGTTTTTTTTTTTCTTTTTTCCTTCCTCCACCGCTTCTCTCTCGTCCTCGCACGTTTTCTCGGCTCAGACGCTTTTGAGCCGTCGCCACTCGTCTGTCTGTCACTTTGTTTTTTATTTTTTTTTTTTATTTTTTACCAACCCGCTCGACGTTTCTTTGGACGTTTCTTCAGTTTATTTACCACAGAGGCCAAAGAGACGGCGGCCAGCGTCTCAGCAGCGTGTGTGTGTGAGTGAGTGTGAGTGTGTGAGTGAGTGTGTGTGGGTTTTTGTTGGGTTTTTTTTTTTGTTTGTTTTGTTTTTTAAAAACCCCTTTTTAGACAGTCGAGTACAACCTCAGCTCGGGTAATCCGCCGTTTTCACACTTTGATCTAACGGATTTGCGTGTGACTGTCTGGTGTCATTTTTTTCTAAAGCTTGGGAGCAGATATTTTTGTCTTGTGAAGAGCCCAGACATCACGTTGTTTACAAGTGGAGACGGACAGGGGCTCTCCTGAGAAGATCCTTTGTAACAGCAGCCGGCTAATCCCTGGTTGTGGGCTTCCAAAAAAAAAAAAAAAAATTCAGGGTTTGCATCAGAAAAATTTCATTTCATAGTCCTGGTACGAAACAAACTTTAGGATGAACTGTATCTTAAATCATTGCCTGGTTTCATTTTGAGGAAACTGTAAAAAAAAAGTATACTATTACATCATTTACCAATTGACAATTATAGAAATTGAGTGTTTATAAACTGGAATGACATTATTTTATGTCCATATACGTGCATGGTTTTGTAACTCATTCCCTAACCAGCCAGGACCTCTGTAGCTCCAGATGTTTTGGTGCCACACTGCCACTTTTGTTTTTATTTCATTCAAACAAAGGAACTCTCATCCCAGCCCTCCTTCATTCTATATAAATCGGAAGGTTTATGATAGTTACTATTAAGGAGATTATTTGGGTTCCCTAATCTCCAATCTGAGGATTAACCGAGGCTATTGGTGTGTCCAGATTATTACGTCTCTTTTCTAGGCCCCTCGGTGGGTGAAGCATCTTGTTTTTGTTCAGGATATTTTAATTTTTTAATTTTTTTTTTTTTTCTGTGTGAAAGCACCATCCGCTCAAAGTTAAACTTTAAAGGTAGATGTTCTAAGTGGTCCCCACCTTTTCTGGTTGAGTGGAAGTTCAGCGGACCGCCATGGAGGAGTCGTCGGTGCCCCCGATCGACCCAGATTTCGAGCCGCAGAGCAGACCCCGCTCCTGCACATGGCCCCTGCCGAGACCCGACATCTCGGCCGTCAAACCGGAGGGGGCGGACGGCGCCGAGTCGGCGGCCGGGACCCCGCCCGCCGACGAGGACAAGCCCGAGCCGCAGCAGGTCGCGTCCGAGCCCGAGCCGGCCGCCGCCGCCGCCGAGGGCGGGGTCGTGGCCGGCGTGGGCGGAGCCGGCGCGACGCCCCGCAAAGGGTCGTCCCGGCGCAACGCGTGGGGCAACCAGAGCTACGCGGACCTGATCAGCCAGGCCATCGAGAACTCGCCTGAGAAGAGGCTCACCCTGGCGCAGATCTACGAGTGGATGGTGAAAACGGTGCCTTACTTCAGAGACAAAGGAGACAGCAACAGCTCGGCCGGCTGGAAGGTGAGTAGGTGGGCGGGGAACATCTCTACTGCACCATTTAACGAGGTGAACTCTTAGTGTTTTGAGTGCCTGAAGTCCGAGGCTTTAAAGCTTCACAAGTCATGTCTCATCATAGGAGCAGAGCCAGGCAGGGGAAGCTGAAGCCCAGTGCACATTAGATCGCTTTCACTACTAATCTGCATGCAGCCACGTTTATCTGTATGGTCCCGGCTAAATAAAATGAGCTAAAGGAAAGAAATCCCCATAACTTTTTCCCCCTGGATCCTTAATACTGATTGACATGATGGTGAGAGGCCTTGCTGTTCATTTTCATCAGACTTTCGTTAATATGCTGTTCGGACTGTCTTCACTTTTCACTATCAATGAACCTGCCGGTTTATTTTACTGATTAATTGTTTGGTCTATAAATCATCAGAAAACATTGATAAACGACCACCTCAGTAACCTACAGCACCAGGTGACATCATTTAATGTCTTTTTTTTGGTCTGTCAACCAGGCCAAAATCCAAAATATTCAATTTATTATAAAATAAGGCAAGAAAAAGCAGCAGATTCTTACAGCTGACACAATGGAAGCATAAAAACCTTACATTTTTGCTCGAAAGTGGCTTAATCACTTACATAATAATAACTCAATCTTTTACGATATTATTCAACTTTCATTTCAGTTCGGTTTTATTTATATAGTGCTATATATAACAGAGGTTATGTGAGGGCAGTTTTCATATAGAGCAGGTCTAGACTGTATTCTTTCTAGTTATTAGTTAGAGAACCAACAATTCCCACGATAGTAAGTGATTATTTTTCTTTCAGTCGCCGTATCGAGTAGTTGAATGATCAGTGCAGCTCTATTTACTGTCGCAGCACTTTGAATGTCTTTAATTATATTATTGTGTTTTTACTGTGTTCATGCACTTAGGCTTCTCACGTCTATGTTTTTTCAGATAATGAAGATTTGACCTGGGGTAATTCTGAGTTAGTAAATACTTTTGTAGCACTTGCTTCATACCAGTAGTTCCCAACCTTTTTTTTTTTTTTTAGCTCGTAATCCTTTGAATCAAAAATATTTTTTGTCCCCTTTTTTGAAATAATTAAACAAGAAAAGAAAATGAATATATAGTAATTTGAGGATGTAAGATTATCCATTGTGTCTCAACATAAAATGTGTAACAAGTGTCTTGTTTTTCCTACCCTGTTATTCATTTGGTGACCCCTCAGATGGATGTTGGGACCTTGCAGGGGAGTCCCAACTCCCAGATTGGGAATCAGTAGTTTAGACGACAAAATACTGTCATGATTCTCAAAGACAAAAGTGTTCTTTGGTATAATTTATGTCCAGGTGTTCCCATCCTAAGGGAGGATAATTTAAAATTTGGCAGTGCTGAAGCATGTTTACTAGTAGTGATTAATCTGTCCATTAAACAATGTTTAACAAATAGAAGACCACTCTTAATCTTCATAAGCTATGTTTGTCATAATTCCCTTTTTTTTTTTCATGTTTTCAGAATTCCATCCGCCACAATTTATCACTCCACAACAAGTTCTTGAGGGTACACAATGAATCAACAGGAAAGAGCTCCTGGTGGATGCTCAACCCGGAAGGTGGGAAGACCGGGAAAGCTCCTCGACGCCGGGCCGCCTCCATGGACAACAGCAGTAAACTGCTGAAGAGTCGCATGAGGGCCAAGCAGACCAAGAAGCAGGCGGGAGTGGCAGGCCTGGGGGGCGCCGGAGGGGCGCTGCAGGGTGACGGCAGCACGGGGTCAGCAGGCGCAGACAGCCCTAATTCATCCCAGCAGTTTCCCAAATGGGGGGTCAACAGCAGTAGCCCCTCATCTCGCGGCAGCCTGGACGACAATGACATGTGGACCACCTTCCGTCCCCGCACGAGCTCCAACGCTAGCACCCTGAGCGGACGTCTGTCCCCTATCGCTCCTGGACAGGAGGATGACGATAACCTGCCTGAGGACGGACTGCTGGGAAGATACACTGCCAGCAGCTTGACCCCCACCCTCACCGAGACCCTCATGGAGGAGCTGGATCTGATCGACGGCCTAACATTGATGACCGGGCAGCAGGGAGGGGCCAGTCCCAGCACGGCCCCTCCGGCACCTCCCACTCCTCTGCCCTCTGCGTCCACCCTGCTGCCGCGAGGCTCGAGCTTCTCCTCCTTCCATCAGATGCAACCATCCAGCCTCCCGCCGGCCCCCACCCACACCGGGACCCAGGCCTCCATCTCTCAGTGCGGACCCAGCAGCAAAGAGCCTTCGACCTTCAGCAACTCCCTCTTCAACCCCATATCCAGCTCTGGGTCTCGTGGGAGCAGCCATTACAACACCCATGTGCCCTCCAGTCTGGAAGCACTGCTCACGTCGGATTCCCCTCCTCCGAGCGATGTCATGATGACCCAGGTGGATCCCCTCATGCCTAGTCCCGGTGGGGTGGGCCTGATGGGCTTGGGCACGTCTGTGGTGGGCGTGAGGTCCAAACCCAATCAGCTACTGTTGGGTAAAGGGCTGGAGCCGAACACAGTGGCCCCCATGGCGCTGCAGGCTCAGATGCAGCCCCAGCAACACCACCTTCACCAGCAGCAGCCGCACCAGCAGCAGCAGCAGCAGCACCAGCAGCACCAGCAGCAGCAGCAGCAGCAGCAGCAGCAGCAGCAGCAGCAGCAGCAGCAGCAGCAGCCACAACAACAGCAGCAACAACAACAACAACAACAACAACAACAACAACATCAGCATCACTCTCAGATGGGGCTGGGGATGATCCTCTCAGGTATGTCTCAGGACCTGTCACAGCTCTCTGCTCTCAAAGCCCAGCATGCCACGGTGCCGGCTGTGAGCTCTCATCACGGAGGGCCCGTCGCCTCAGCCAATCCCGGCGTGAGTCTGCAGGCGATGGGTCAGTTCGGAGCTCCATCCTGCTTCCCCGCTGGTCAGGACCGACTGCCCACAGACTTGGACATAGACATGTTCACGGAAAACCTGGATTGTGACGTTGACTACATCATCAACAGTGACCTCATGGATGGAGATGGCATCGATTTCAACTTTGACCCCATACTACCTGGAGGCCAGGGTTACGCAGGCCCGGCCACCACACAGGGCTCTGCTCACAACTGGGTCCCCAGCTAATTCCTCAGCTGAACACACAAAGCCAGGTTCGCTGGTTGCTCTCCTACTTTCATCACACAAAGATACTTAATCCACTTGGGTGTTAATAAGTGATTATTTTCATTATTTATAAATCTACTGTTAATTACCTGTTAAGTCTGTAAATGTCAGGATATAGTGGAAAATGTCCACGATTTCCCAGAGCTCAAGGTGACGATTTCAGATGTCTTTGTTTCGTCTGTTTGTTGCTCGATAAGCAACTTATATGATGAAAGTTGATTTGAAAGAAAATTAATTTTCAACTATTTTGGTAACAGATGAATTTTTTCAGTCACTGATCAAAGCCAAACATTGGAATTTTTAACTTCTCAAATGTGTGTAACACTGTTGTTTCTCTATGGTTTATATCATTATAATCTGAATATTGCATAGTTTTGGCCTGTTTGTTGGAAGGCACGTTCAGCTGTGGGAAATTGTGGTCCGCATTTTTCACAGTTTGCCGGAACATTAATTCGGAAAAAGAAATGAAGTTTCAATCGATTCTGGAAAAAAAAACTGTTTGTTGCAACTCCAAAGTGATTACCGAAATTGTTGCTGTCTAATTTTACGATCGACCACCATGCACAGCATTCAAAAATGTTAACAACTTACCTCAACTCAGTGAGACTGTTTTAATACACCGTCAATGACCTTTTTGTCATCTTGTCTCGCAGGAACTGATCTCCAATCAAGATGACCTCAGAATATGACAAAACAACTGGTGCATCCCTCCTCCCCGCTGGCTGATTATCAAATACAATGACTTTCCCTGGGACTCTAAAGACAAAACCAGACCTCACTCATGTCACGTGCCAAGACATGCAGAGGACGGGGAGGGAGGAGATTCAGGCTACTATGCACAATTTTTCTCCCGTTTTTTTTTTTTTTTTAATAACACTTGCAATGATTTGGCTTCAAGCCATTTTTATCTTTTAATCCAAACTGATGATTTTTTAAAGACGTGTGAAATAATATTTTTAGAGTGAAAAGACAAATCATGAATGCCCCCCTGCTGGGAGTTTATATTACAGTTGCGATTCACCAGAATAGCTTTAGGGTTGATGCGGTACCCCTGATCTCAATGGCTTTGGGATTGAAGACTCAACAGGCTGTGCGGTTGTGTTTTGTTTTCTTTTTGTTTTTTTTTGAGAAATGGCCAGTTTTCTATCAACACTTGCTGAGCATAAAATGTCTGGCCGAACGCCGGTCGGTCGTCTGGATGAGGTGTGCGTCCTCTGCTGCATCAGTACCTCACCTAAAGAGGAAACGTTTCATCGACAGAGGTGGTAAAAACCTTGGGGATGACAGATAAAAACTGGACGACTGGAGGCATGAGATGTTTGATTGAACATTGGCTACACATCTTGCCCAATTGTGTACTTGGACTACAATTATATGTACGATTAAATTTCTCACTTTAGAGAAAAAAAACATAAAAGATGATGGTGGGGTTTTTTTTCGGTTATATTTGGTGATTCAGTTAAGAGGGTATGTATTTGCAGTTTGGCATTCTTGACTTCAATCCAGTGTGTTAAGGTAGTTGTCAGATGGTGTTTTCTTTCTTTTTTTTTTTTTTTAATTCCCTGACGTGCAGTTAAACTAACAAAATGAAGAAATGTGATTTGTGACATACATGGGGCATTCAAGGGTAAATTTATTTGCCAACAAGTGATTGGTTGGTCAAGTATTATATTGTCTCAGACAGCAATATGCCTCCACTGTCAAATTGTCTACCTGATTTTTTGTTTCTTCCTTTTTTTTTTTTTCTCTTTTCTCCTTGAGCCTGTGCATTTTCAAAGCACTTAGGTTTCCTGCAACCCAGGGACCCCAAACTAAGATAATAGATCCACATTAGGGTTATACCATTTCATTCTAAACGAGCTTAATCCTGTTAAAAAAGCAAAAAAAAAAACAAAAAAAGAAATGTAATGTACACGTTGCACATGTACATGATGACATGCTATGCAGATTTATCAG
The DNA here is from genome assembly GCA_016859345.1 of Istiophorus platypterus. Classification (NCBI taxonomy): domain Eukaryota; kingdom Metazoa; phylum Chordata; class Actinopteri; order Istiophoriformes; family Istiophoridae; genus Istiophorus; species Istiophorus platypterus. The sequence continues at coordinate 12,195,859 of CM029134.1, forward strand.
GAGAACAAAATGAAATCTTGAAGGAAATTTGAAAAATCGCTTCCTTGAAGGGTTTTGCTATTTAACATTTTCCTGATATTTTTTTTTGGGGGGGGGGCAGGGAAATGGGTGTTTCATGTCAGAATATCCTCTCACATTTTAATTATTCAGTACTAATGTTCAAGAAATTAATTCACTGTGTGAGAAGTACAAAAAAGAATATATTTGATTATAGTTTTAATATACAATTTAGATGGAGTTAATAAACGAGATATTAATACATATGGATATATTACTAATTACAAGTGATGTCTTTTTTACATTGGAGGAAGCATTTTCAGATAATTTTTAACGGTAATTTTCTATACTTTTATTTTTGTAAAGGATGAGATGCATGTAGATTTTTTTACATAACCAAAGGAACACTAATATTTGCATTTGCATGGCATTTAGGGTGCGCTTTGGCCTGACAGTATGTATCGATGTACATAAGCTTTGCAAAAGATGCCTGTAACATGAAATCTGACTTTGAAAGCGGCAAAGTGCATCAATACTTGACCATTTTAACTAAAAAAAAATTCCCAATGATCTGCCTCATTATTATGTTATGCATCAGTGCATTGTGAATCCAAGTAAAAAAGCAAAAAAATAAATAAAAAAAAAAAATCTGCGCTGAAACGTGGCACAATGACAAGAAAAACCCTCTGTCTTGCCACTTTCTCATCTCAAAAATGAGACTAATGCAACCGTTACCTCTCAGGTTCACTTGGAAGAAACGCAACAGGAAAACGACCCTTTACAGACGTTATCAGAAAACGTGACAAAAGCAAAAAATGTTTATTTTTACTCATTTTGCTCTGTTATAACAGACTGGAAAAACCAACATGCCGCATCTGTGTTTTGTTTTCCTGGAGATGTTTCTGTCTTAAAAAGAAATTTGACTTTCCTTTCTAGAGAAAGGTATTGTAGGTCTCCAGCCATGTTTATCAGTCCTAGCCTAGCCCATGTTTTGTTTTTTTTTTTTCCTGCCAATATTTAAAACACTATAGCATGATGTTACTTTGTAGCACAATGGACTTTATTTTATCATCTTCCCCCACTTAAAATTTTGTGTTTTGTATTTGTATATTATTACTTTGTTCATAACTGTCAACTTTTTGTTATCAGAAATAACACCCCAGCAGTTTAAACTCTTATTATTCATCATTTCACTGTAGCTATATGAATATGTTAGCCGCCTCTGATTTATATAAAGCACTCTCTATTTTTTTTTTTTTTTGAATGGTGCTAGAGGTCTCCTGTGACATATCCCGGAACACGCCATGATGCAGTGGGTGCATATCAGGGCCTTTTTGTCTTTGAATTTTCTGTATTCCGCACAAGGATCTTGATTTGGTGTTATGGCAGAAGGTAGCACACAATCAACAATCCTTTCCCCTCTTTGTTTATTAGTTGTTTTTTTTTAATGTATATGATTAAACCCCTCCCCTCAGCCTGGTCACATGAAAAGATCTGGAGACCAGCTTGTTAAAAATGCATGATTTTTTTTTTTTATTATTATTTTAAATCCTGACGTAATTATTTTAGGAAGTTGTATGTACAACAACCCCCCCCTCCCAATTTTTCTTAACTAATGGTCACGTGTTGGAAATGTTATTAACAGCTGATAGGACAAACTGTGGCATGTAAATGTGGTTGGTTTACTGTAGTGTACTCTTGCCTTAAAAAGGGCAGGTGTGGTGTTACTACTTCCCTTGTATCTCCCCCTCCTCCCCTCTTTACTTACTACTATTTTTTTTTTTTTTTTTTTTTTTTTTAAGTAGCAGTTAGTAGTCTGTTTTTTTTTTTGAAAAAAAAAAAATTGCCATTTGATACATATTTTTTTAGCATTCAAGGATTTTTTTTTTGTTTATATTATTTTTTTCCATAGGGGAGGGTGGTGTGGACAGGGAATGATAAGTTTTGCATAAGCCAATTATGTTTATGATTTTTGATTATGTCAATAGCTTCTCTCTCTCTCTCCCCCCTCCCCTCCAGTCTTTTTCTTTCTTTACACATTGTAAAGTCAGCCAGAGATGACAAACAGTTCTGAAAAGCAGAAATAAATTCAATAAACTGTTTAACCCACTTTGTCTGAGACGCTGGTTCAAAGTTAGTTCTGATGCTTCAGACATGAGTTGTTTTATGGTTTTGTTATTTTTTTTTCCAATGTCAGACTATGTTCTATTCTGCAGGTCTGTCACTAGGGGACGCTGCTTTCCAGGAATACTGCTGCTAAGTATTTAACCAACCACACGAATTCAGTAACCACACATATACAGTAGCAAAAAAATAAAAAGTACTTTTTTAATTTACGTCTTTAAAACGCACTAGAAATGAAACTGGAGCGTTCAAGTTCATTCTTGACTTTGAAAAATTTTTTTAGAAGGTTTTAACTCAAGGTCCACTTACTGTAACTCCATCTGCAGATTAGGACTTTGAGATGTGGTTGAAAGCTCTAGAAAATGTTTGTAAGTGGACTTAAGTTTTCAGAATATAAATGTGAACTCCACTTTTTAAATATTGCCTGTTTCATTCCTACTAAATGTTCTTTAAGGACCATACAAACATTTTTTGCAAGCTTTTGCTTACTCACAACAAATCACATGTGTTTTAAGTCCTGCCAATCATTGTGTTTATGGTTTTTAAAGGGCAGGTTCGCATGTTTTTTTTTTTTCCAATCTGTCTTGAAACTGTCTTCGGTCACTGTCATCATTCCTCCTCTCCATACTGGCTCTGAAGAGACCCCCCCCGTGCCATTTCAGTGTAAGTGACAAGAGTATAAATAAATAAATAAATAAATAAATCCATATTCCTTGTTCTGTGCAAAAAAACAAGTTCCACCAAATCTGCAGTGAGGCTTCGGCAGTCAGAATGTTAGAATGAATGTCATCCTTCCCAAGTTACTGTTTTTATTGCAATATTTCTTTGTGTTTACTACCGGTCCACTGCAGCTCAGCAAGGAGAAGCTGTCCGAGCAGACAAAAACAGCCTTGTTGACTGTAACTTTAGTCATTTTTAGGACATCATCGTACATTGCGAGGGTTCTCTTCACTGGTATGGGCAGGAGGAACAGTTCATGAATCTCAATGTACATATTGACATGTGAATATTGGCTTAAGACAGACTTGAAGAAATATCAACTTATTCCTTAATACATCTTCTTTCCTCCCTGACAGCTTGTGATTCCCATTCATTTCAGTATGTCAAATCATTATAAATCAGTTTGCAGACTTGTAAGCTTCTGAGATCAGTGCATTTTTCCAAGTCATTCTCAGTTAAGACTGTGTTACCGTGCCATGCTGTATTCATTTTAAAGTGTTTTTACTAGATAGAGGCAAATTTATCATTTGTAATTTTTTTGGAATACAAATAAAATTGTCAACAGGTACTGTGATGTACTGCAATAAATTGGCTAATAAAAAAAAAAAATAAAATTAAATTTTTTTTTTTTTAAATCCACAAGCAGGCTTTCATGTGGTCAGATAATTGAGTCTAAAGATGTCTAAAAATGAAGGGATTGCTTAAATCGAAAATATTAGATAAATAATTAAATATGGTTTGTGACTTTTTTACATGGACAAAATACCTGGTATGGTTCTTTAAGGTATCCTGTAGAAGAAAGAAACACAAAAGTAGAAAGCAGTTATTTTCATAGAGCATCTTTATAGAAAACATTTCTTCACATTTTCAAAAAACATTTTTTTGTCTTTTCACTTTGTTCTCTTTTTTTTTTTAAGGTTGTTTCATTTTTAGATAATTGTCCATTTTTTAATCTGCTAAAGTTGAACATATTTAACATCCATCTGTGTCAAAGGCTCTTGCTGGGTTGCTGGGGCTAGAGTGTCTGATAGAAGACACAGACGTTCACAGCCGCAGTATTCATCAGAAATGTTGCTGACCAACATGAGAAAAAAAAAATGGTTCCCAGTCATGCTGGAAACACCACAAGTTTTACACTTGTCAGGTGGAGGTGTTTCCCAGCTGCAACCAAAGCCCACATTCAGCCTCCAGTAGTCACATCCCTTAACTTCAGCAGCACTCAAGTTTTAGCCTGAAGGCACCTGTGTTAACAGCGCTTTTGCTTTTGTCGATATGCACTTGTTTCTTTTCTAAATCTAATGTCTAACTCTAAAGTCTGTCACACATCTACATCTACCCAGGCTGCAGCACAACAAGCAGGTCCTACTGTCACACCCAGAAACAAAACAAAAAGTACTCTATAGTTTACAAAAACTGTAAAAATAAAATTAAAAAAAAGACAGAGAAAAAGATACAAGTGTTTTAACATCTAGTTTGCACATTGTTCTGCTCTGCAAACTGTACCGTGTATTGTGACATGATAATCAGCTTTGATATAGCTCAAAAAAAAAAAAAAAGCTTTCGCAAAAAGCTTTGAGCAAAAGTATCAAACCATGACCAATCTAGATCTACTTCTACTTTTCATCTGTCCAATTTTTTTTCTTTTTAAATGACCTTTGGTCTGAAATTCAGTCTCTGATTTGATCATTTCTGAAGCATGTCAGTACAAAAAAACAAAACAATCGTTCTGCAAATGGCTCAGCTTAGTCTTTGCTGTTGGAAACAGCTCATTGACCACTTCAGTTTAATTACAAATTTTCTGATCATCAGGTCTAAATTATGTGTAATGCAAACATCATTACCTTCAAAATCCTTCCAATAATTTACTGAAATATGTTGGATTAAGAAGAAACTTCATTCTGAGATCTTGCGTTGAGCACGAAAGCAAAGTCTGAAAGTCTGAGGACAAACAGTCTAAAAACGCTCTTTACACGTCGTACAGTGACAAGAAAGGCTTCAGACCCACAACACTGTGCATCTCAATGTCTAGTAATGAGCTACCTTGCATTATAAATATATAAAGTTTTAAAAAGTGCTTATTAAAAGAAACTATAGTGATGTGATAACTTCCAGCAGTGTCACCGTTGTGTTTGTTCTTGACCAGCATTAATACGAAATGTTAGGGAGGGCAAAACAGTCGTCCTTCTCAGTCCACTTGATGTCCTCCAACACTGACTAGGATTGTCCAAAAAGAAAAGAAAAAAAAAGGGGAAAAAAAAAGGAAAAAAATGGCCCTGGTCTCACATCAACATTCACCCAACTTGTACAAAAAGATATCTTTTGGGAAAGCATAGTTAATACAAAAGGGGACTGATCAAACTAACAAGGAGAGTATTGGCCACTGTAACACATTGCTACAACCAAGCAGTTTCTCATAGGCTGAGCTGGAACACATGACAACAGGTAAAAATTAAAACAACGCTAGTAATAATTGCACATAACCTTTGAGAGCCGAGATGTTTGATAAGAGGACTTCACAATAAGAATCTGCAGAAAGGGGGTGAGGAGGGGCTTGTGGCACACTATGGTATAAATACATTAACTCTGAGATAAAGAGAAGCACATTCATGGGGCACAGCTACAAAACAATGGAGCTCTGTGTCCTTAAAAGTGCCGCTCTCGTCCCACTTCACTGCTTCTTTATCCTCGTGCCTCTGGGTCTCTCTGTAACGGCGAAGAGTTTTGACTTTGTGCCTCTCCAAGTACTTAGGCAATCATGTACTGAGTGATGGCTCTCAGAGCGTATAACAGCTCTGCCTGCAGCCGGGCCTCCATGATTAGTAAATTCACATGTATCTGAGGGAGAGAACATGAGAAATGGGTCCTGAGGGTTAACACAGGTAAAGATGTTATATCAAGTAACATGTTCTATCTCCTGTTTCCTTCAAAACATCATATTATTCCTATTGAAAACAAAAAAGGTCCATAAAAATCCTTCTTACCTTTTCTGAAGTTTTAAGTAGAGCCCAACTCAGCGGACACACCGGAGTTTTGGTGGCATCTGGAAAACAGGCCACGGCTTTGATGTACAGCTTCAAATCCCGCTCCAGCAACTGGTTCACTTCCCCGTAATCATAATCGTCATACCTGTAACCACAAACAAACATTTTTGTTTATCAACACTTACAATGAAAAGCAGGGTTTTGTGTGAGTATAAATAAAAAGGGTTGTTAAATTGTTAGCATGTGTATAAAATGAAGTGGCAGTCTCACCGTATTCCTAACACACAATGGATGTAATTCCAAATCGCCCTCTTCAGGTCAGGGCTGTGCAACGAGGGGAGGGTGGTCACACTCCTGAATCGGTCGTCCAAGAGGTGCCCGATGTCTGAATACAATCTGTTGACTAAGGAGAAGCCATGGTCCTCCCATGAATAGTCCTGCAGGGTCAGAACAGGAACAACATGTCCACCATTTTAAATTTGTTCAACCAAAGAATTACCATTTGTTCCCCTTTTTTTTTATTTATTTATTTTTTTAAAAGAGACTTAGGTAGGTAAAGTGGTTCTGAAAAAAAGTAAAGTGTGAAAAAAATAACCACAATTACATTTTCTTACAGCATGAAATCACTTTGACGGCACTAAAATGGCCACCAGAATATTGGCATGTTGGTAGAGTAACAGTAAAAATAAAACAAGTAAAGCTCCACTCTCACTAAGCATATGAGGTTGTAACATGAAAGAATCACACACTAAACTTCATTTGTTTAAACAGCCATGTGCACTTTTTATTTTTATCTAAGAAACACACACACACACATACACAGCGCAAATAAGGAGACAAATAACAATAAGACAATAAGAATTGTAATTTTCTCTTGAGAAACTCATTTGAGTTTGGTTGGCAAATAAATGTCTTAAAATTGAAATATCAATATTGATTAGCTGGCTCTGCCTTGGGCTGCCTGACTCCAGACACCTAATTTACATCTTAAATTGGCCCCTGACATCTTGGACGTCCACTGAAACTGTGTCTGACTGCGGCACTTATGCAGTTTGGACTTGGGCCATTCAAACACCCAACTTGACAAACGCTAGACATATGACAGAGGGGTACATCATTCATGCTCGTTAAGTGTAGATGAACCGATGAATGAGGCATGTTGTAAAATATTCAGTTGATTTCTCAGGTGATAGTTTGCAGGCTATTACACAACACAAGACAATGGATTTAAAACGGTGTTAATCTCCTGGATGTTCGAAGTGTCCTAATATACCGATTTAACAGACACAAATACGTGCACAAATTCGATGTCCTCACCTGCACTCTAAATACTTGGAAGTGGTCTTCCTCCCTACGGGTAAACTCTTCATAGCAAAAGTCAGGGTCAGTGATGAAACGCGACGGGTCTGCGAAGCATATCATTTCCTCCTCCTCTTCCATATCTAAAAAAGGAGACGTCGAAAGCAAAGGAGATGGAGAGAATGCACGGCTGAAGAGCGGTAATTGCTCAAGTTTCATACCATGTGAACTAAATTTAACGCTCGAGAAAACCATCAGAAGTGAGTTGGAACATCTGAGAAGTGTGAGTTTGTATGTGTGTGCCTGTGTTCACTCATTCTGCCAAGTAGGTTACCTGTTTGTTGGAGTGTCTGGGTCTGCAGAAGGCGCTCTTCTCTCTTTTCACGCTCCTCCTGGGATTTCTGAATCCTCTCTCTTAGAAAAACCACGTCACAACTGGAGTCCAGGGACTGTCAGCACAAATACCAAAGTACCGTTTAGGTTAAATTAATCTATAGTGGCAAGAAAACCAAATCATACATGCATAAAATCCCGTTATTTCATATTTACAAAAAGATCTCTTTAAAATTAAAGTGATGCTAAGTTAGTTCAAATTTAATGCAGAGAGATGGCATATTCATGGTCTTAATTTCACACTTCAGTATGCTGTATTTTAGTCTTTCCTTTAATTACAAATCAATCTTCAGAAATGCCATTTTCTCAAGCCAACACAAATCTAAATGCTAAAAAATTCCCTATTAAAAAAAAAAAAAAAAAAAAATCACCAAAACTGTACAATAATGCAGATTTGTCAATTAAGCGGTTAGTCAATGGAAAATTAATAAAGACAACTTATCACTGAAATTGTTGTCGAGTCAACTATTACACAAAAACACCAAACAACCGCTGGTTTCAGCCTCTGCAACGTGATAAATTCCAAGTGTTCTCCATTTCATATCATTGTATATTAAATATTTGTGGGTTCTGAACTTTTGGTCGATCAGACATGCAATTTTAAAAATTCATCTTTTATTATTTTTCACCTTTTTTTAACATATTATAGACTAAAAGAATAACAAATTAATGGTAAAATAATAAACGTTAAATTGAATGATAAACTGAATTGTTAGCCGCAGCTCTTCTTATAGCCTTTGTACTTATAACGCGTAATGATTTCTTTATGCATGTCTCCCCAATTTATCTCAAATAAAGCAAGGGGAAAAAAAAAAAAAAAAACAGTGTCAACGTGGTATTACACTAAGCATAAACCTTCATGTTAATTTCTACAGCATAATTTCCACTTAACAAAGTTGGTGTACAGACACAGCATTAAGAAAAACCCAAGCAGAAGCAGTTCAAAGGTTATTCAAGCATTATAGATGTTCAAAAGGTAAGATGGTAGGAATTCATTTGCAAGACAGACTGCATTTCACTCTTCAGTTCTCTGTGACCTCTATTATAATTCAAAACAACAAAAAAACAAAAACAGTCTGATTTGTTACCCGTCTTCGCGTTATGTGTTCAGAGGGAGTGGCGAGCGACTGAGGCACGTTGGTGTTGCCGTTGGCAGCATCAAAGGGGCAGAAGGTCGGCGGGGTACCGTTAGGAGATTTGGAGAGAGGGACGAAGTCCGAGTCTGTGTCGCATCCAAAAACAAAACTGCAGAGGGCATGGCAGTGGGCCAGGATCACCACGGCCTGCACCAGCTCAGCCAGCGACCAGCACTGCTCGCCTGACTTCAGCAGCGTCTGGAGGGAACGGAGACGAGAGCTCAGGATCACACAGGTCGGATCAGTGGAAAAAAAAAAAATCAATAAAAATGACATTTTACCTCTTTAATCACCTAGTTCTAATTTTAAGGCTTTTCATACTTGTTTATCTGCGTCCTGAGTGGTCTAATGATATAAATAATTCCAATCTCTGCAAGTGACAACTGGTCATCATTTAATACTGGCTTCATACAGTTAATGTACCATTTGTTTTGTGACGTTTGTCTGTGTTTTGCTTTGCTGTACCTGGATGTGTGAGCAGGCAGTGAGCCAGGGTTGGTGGGCCAGCACCTTGTTGATGTGGTCAAGGAGGCGAAGGCGAGGGGGCGCCGCCTCCAAACCCTGCAACCACAGAGGGTCCCCGCCCACCCTCAGAAACTGGGCTGAGTGCAGGTACATCAGGTAGTTGCAGTGATGCCGCGCTGCAGCCTGGAGGTCATGGGAAGAGGAGGATTTAACAGACAGATTTTGGAAAATGGCCAACTCAAACATTAGAGCTTGTTTTTCTTTCATTTTGAACAATACTAGTATGATCCCTGGTGATTCTTGCTGCCGTAGCAGAATGAGAAACAGCTTCCCAAACTATTATGTGTTTGTTTAGCTCAGTGTACAGTAGGATGACAACTGGTGAGATCCTGGGTGTGCATTAACAAAAGCAGGCAGGTCACTGACCATGATGGCGATGTAATGGCGGTATGGCAGCGGCAGGGGGCCGTCCATGTGCAGGATGTAGTGCTGTGTGCGAAGGAAGCTTTCCAAGTACTGAGGGTGAGAGGCCATCTGCTGAGACACGGCGTCCATGCTCCCCCTGCTGACCAGAGCCTTCATGAACAGCAGTGACACTCGCTCCTTCTCACCATTCACCTTCACCTACGGAAAACGGGACAAAGAGGGGGAAGAAGGTTAGTTTCTGTAGGAAAGGCACGGTTGGATATAACCAGCAATCGAGGACATCACACCAAAAACTGTAGGATTTTTCTGCCATTTTATAGACATAACTATTACTTTAATTGAGAAAGTGATCAGCAGATTAACTGATGAAATTAAACGATAGTTTAGAAGCCATGGTGATAAATGTCTTAATTGATATATGTGATTCCTCAATAATGATTTAGAGGAAGCATTCTGAGTGTGGAAAAGCTTCTATCAAAATAAGGTCAATACATATAAAACGCTCCTTCTAAATCCAATAGGAGGATATAAAAATCAGTAACGCGGGGCTGACTGTCCTTTGGGAGAATTATCGGAACTCATTTGGTAGCCAAAGCAGGTTGGCTCAAGATAAAGTTGGATTTCAGTGTCCACATCATGTGATGACAGGCTCAGACTGTGCTATGTACTGGAGTCTTTTTCCACACCTTAAATCAGCCGGGGAGAGGCAGTCTTGGAAGAGTAGCAGCGGCGATGCTGTGATACTGGCGCCACTGGCAAGTGGGTGCATTCCTTACATTATTCTCTCTCCAAATAAAAACAAGCAAACAACAGAGCTCAGCTGGGAGCTCGACAGACACAAACACTAAATCATATTGGCTGTAGAAGGGTCTTCTGATTCAAACAAGTCCTCTACAGTTTTATTAAATGTAGATGAAGCATCCTGCATTAAGAGGTTTCCACTTTGATGAAAAGAAGTAAACAAAAACAAAAAACAGACTGATACACAGCTGATCCCGGGAGAAAGAAAAACACCCAAAACTGTCCTTTCAGTAGGGGATTTACATGCTGGGAGGCACCACAGATGAAGGAACTAATGTGAAAGTTGGGCTTAGGAGGCCTTAAAGAGGGAAGCTCGACAGCAGCATAGAAGTGGATGAGACCAAACACACAAACATGAGAACGATTGGGCCGAGGAGCCAGAGGCCAAGAGAAACAGACCCATGTGGAGAGGGAAGCTGGCCTCCCCTCATCTGCACAGCCATTTATTACCTCTCTCGCCATCATACAATAGCCTCTAGGAAAAGGTGTTTGGGATCTCGGCCATGAGTGAGGACTCAGTTCCCCTGTATGTGAAACCTGAGTGCACAGCGCCGATCAAAGCCAAATGGTTTCTTTGCAGTTTGCGCTGTAGAGATCTTTGCCAAGACATCTCCTTTTAAATAGCCGAGACTGCTGTCTAGGATTATTACTGTCCTGTCAAATCACAGACACCTCAACTTATGTCACAGAGATTCGAAGCAAATAGTGACTACTTGGTCTTTAGCCCCATACAGCTCTTTGGCATTCAGCACCGTGTTTATCTGGCTGATAGCTCAATGTGATATTTCACTTCTCCCTGCAGTGGATGAGGGTTTCCTCCTGATCCTGCAACAGGCTCCACCTCTCGACCTATATACAATCCATGCTCAAATGTAAGAAGACATGTAAACATACTACACATTGAACAAAATGCAAGTCTCATTCTGAGATTTATATTTCCTTAATCTCAAGGTTTATAAAAAGCAACAGAGAAGAAGCCACGAAGGGAACAGGGAGATTTAAAAAAAAAAAAAAAAGAAAGAAAGAAAAAAAAAAAGCAGGGAGTGGGCGAGTGGTGTTGGCACTAAATGAAACAGGCTCGGACACAGACCCTGACCTGCTCTCATCTGTCAGCATACATGGGAAGTGGTGTAGAGGGAACGTTGAGCACACAGGTGCCTGCCAATCAAAGACCCATTGACGAGAGCACATTCACACAAGTATCTCTCTGCAAACACAAGAGCTACTGATTAGTATGCTGCACTGCAGAATCTAGGTTACTGCTCCATCAAGCAAGGAACAAGGCTGTTTAACTAGCCAGCATTTCAGAGACCTAGACCACACAGAAAACATGCTTTTAGCACAACTTATTAAGGGTTTAGGAAGACCATGTAACCTATTTTTCGTAGTAGGTCATTGTAGAATAAGATAGGATTGCAACATTAACAGATTACAATTTCATCTGATTTTAAATGATTGATGTGAAACTGTTCAAAAACTGCTCACTCTTCAGTTTGTGCCTGTTGAATTTTTAGATACAGTTTATGTAATATTAAAAGAAAAAAGTCTTATTATAATATGTTGAGCATATATTAACTTTTAACATATACACTTTTGATAAAGATCCATTAATATGAATTGTGCATCACATTTGACAATAGCAATGTGGGACAAACTATTGTAATGGCAACAACAGTGTTTATAAATGACCATAAAGGTATCTTTGGCATAATGGTCCAGCAATTTCTTCTTAGTTATTAGTTAACCACTGTTCCAGTAATATCAACCAGCAGATATATTGGTCTAGCTCTAGTATTAACATGCTTTTCAGTGGGCTTTTTAGAATCTGAAGCTGACACAAATCCTCAATTAATTGGTGCGTTAGCCGACAGAAAATTAATTGGCAACTATCGGCATATATTAATCGTTAATGCTGTTTTCATTAAAAGACTCCACTGATTCTATTGGCTCAGCTTGTCCATTATGAAAAACTTCTGCTATTCTAGTTTAGATCATTGTAAACTTAAAATCTTTGGGTTTAGGAAACTTGGTCAGCCATTACAGGATATACTTTTTAAATTATTTGTTTCAGCTTTAAGAAACTACGATGGAATTTTTCTATATTCTTACATTTAGACTAAACAATGTCCCAATTAATGGATAAAATAATCAGCGGATTAATCAATAATGGAAATAATTATCCGAATCATACCACTACATATAATGTGAATCCACTGAATGAATGCATTTGTCTCTTAGGTTTCTCACCTGCACCAGACTTCATAGAGATCTATGGTAAATATTTCAGGCTGAAAATATGAGAGGTTGGCAGTTGCTTATGAAAAGCCAGACGACTAAAATCCCTGCGAGGCTATGACAAAACCTAATCAAAGTGGGACATCAGGGACAACCTGGGCTTTCTCCCTGCTGAAGTGTCCCTAAGCAAAGCGCAGATGTCTGCCTGCTCCAAGTAAACACAGTTTCTGTACGAGGATGAATTAATTAATAGGTTACTTCTGTTGTTAGACCCGTAAAAGCTGAAAAGCCGACCTCCTGGATTTTAAAGGGGACCCTGTTCCCACAGAGGACACTGTCTTAGACTCCACTGCTTAAACTGGGCTACACAGTGAGGTGAAAAAGATGCTGCAGTTTTCATCAGGAGAAAAATACACATAATACTGGAAGAAAAGTGAAGACAAAACACAACAAATCCCTAGAGGCCAGTGATTTAACTGACTAGCTCTGTCATTCATTAAATCTACAGCTGTGACAAGGACAGTAAAATAAGTGACAGCACTTACTTTTGTCCGGACTGAAGAGATGGGATTTGCTAAAACTGGCATCACACAATCAAAGAGATGAATGGTCCCACAAACATGCCTGGACAAATACTACAGCAAAAATCAAATCGGAACAGGAACTACAGTTGGTGTGAGCAGTCTTTCTGCAGGAAATGACACATCCTACAGTTTTAAGTCTGCTGACACCTTCACATGAAAGCATAATTAAAACTGAACTAAAACTCCTGCTCAAGATGAAATGCAGTATGTGTGTGACAATACTTAATATAAGTTTGTTTATTGTAACTAGTCGGAATTTCTGAGCTCCCTTTAAAAACTAGGGTCAGGCTAAAATGACATCTCTTTCCCTTTCTCATGGTTGCCAGACTAAATTATAGACGCAATTTTCATTTCAGTGATTTACCACAAAAGTTATCCATTCGATATTACTTAATTGTCATCTGAACTAGTCTGCACTTGTGGTTTATATGGAAGGAAGGTTTAGGCAGAAATCCTTTGTCAAAACTGTCCAAACAATCATCCACACCGCTTCGTCTCTATTGCCTGTTAACAGACCACAAAAGCTGCGCACAGAAGTACTTTTGATAAGGCGATATATCTTACCATCCACCCACATATAAAAACAAACAAAAAAACAAACAAAAAAAAACCCCCAAGAAAAAAAAAACACCTGCATGAAAGAAAAAAAAGCTGGTAACAGGCATGAGTGGGTGGATGTATGAAAAGAAAAAAGGAACACATCATTACTTAGGTAAATGTGTATGGTATTACAAAAAGCCTATTTTGGTTTAACACAATGGCAAACAGTCTAATAAAGTACAAGCACATTGATGCTTTGTGGACATGAACCTATTAATTAATTCTACTTACAGTACGCCCAGCAGCAACTTATTTTGAAAAAGAGCCTTTTTTTTGGCAACAATGAGCCTGAAGGGGATAGAAGTTAGACGACAATGTTGATATTAGAACTGCAATATTCAAATCACAAGATGAATTCAAACTTGTGGCCTGGCTGCAAAAGATTAAAAAAAACAAAGTCTCTCACAGAGGGCCTGTTGAGAGCAAAAATTTGCAAGTGCAGCTCATTTGACATTCAAAAATAAAAATAAAAGATAAATTTTTCCAACAAACAAACCCGCCCTTTCCAAAACAGGAGAGGTCATTTGTTTATTGATCAGAGAGGAGCAAGAGGCAGTGATAAAATGAAATATAGGGGTGATGTCAGTGTGAGGAGGAAAGGTAAACGGAGACAAAGACGGGCTTTGATTGCAGGCTGACAGACAAAACAGCAGCACTGAATGTGCAGGAATATGAAGGAGAGTGCAGGACACACAAAGAAGTGGAAAAATGATGCCACCAGTCTTCCAAGGGTAAATGTGTCAGCTTGAGATGAGATGTGTATGTGCGCATGCACTGTCTGTATATATGTGTGGTCGTATGGGTGGGCTGCGGGAGGGGGGTGACTGCAGATACAGGAGAAGGACATTCAATCTGCATTCCGATTGAGCCTGGAGGGGGGTCCGTCCTTATCGTGTGCCTGCGTTCTAGTGGCATTAACCCCCCCCCAAACACACACACACACACAAACACACACACACACACACACACAGACACACACACACACACACACACCCCTCCCTCCATCACCGGAAACACGGGCAGCCGGGACAGATTTTGGCTCTGCAACCTGAACTCGGGGAGTAGCACAAAACAAACCAGCTGCAGCCCAAAGAGGTTTTGGGGGTGGGGTGTGGGAGGTATTTTTGAGGGGGGGGGGCGGCTGGGTAGGACAGTACATAAAACACAACCAAGACAAACAAAATACTGTGCTGCAGGATGAAAAAACAGGCTGAACGCCGAGGCCACGTACAGCTGATGAGTGACTGGATCCGTCAGAAAACATGGCAGGCAGGTAGGGTGAGGAGGAGGTGTAATTGCAAAAGACTTTCACTGATAAAAGGGTCATTCATTTCTCATCTCATTCTCAAACAAGCCAGGGGAGTGTAGGTTAACGCATCATAGTCAGGTGCCCCAATTTGGTGGCGCTTAAATGCCTGATCAACATTTGGGAAACCGGAGCTCTAAGGTGTTATATTTACAGGGTAAATTTCCTTTGCAACAACATTTCTCTCATTACAGACACCGAATGTTTGTCATCGGTTAAAGGCAACCGTGCAGCCAAATACACAAAAGTACAATAAATAAAAGGAAGACTGAAAAGTGAGAGGTGGTGGTGGAAAGTGACACAAATCTGGACTTGAAACCAGGGTAGAGGGGTTTGAATCCCTTGCTGCTCGCATTCCTCCCTGGTTTTTTTTTTTTTTTTGCTCCATTTCTGAACCCGAATCTGCAGCAAACATGTCTTTTTCGGACTGCTCTCGAGACAGCGCCCCCTTTCTGTTGCAAAACGAAAAAACAGCGACGGAGGAGAAAAACAACTTTGATTGGCAGTCCGGTTCAGCCAGAAGAAAAAACACACACACACACACACACACTCAAAAACAGCACAATAAAAAAGTCGCCAACCTTTAACGGGATCGCCGGCGGGAGGGGACGGTACCGTCCGCGTCGGTCCCCCCGCGGATCGAAAGCCTTCACCCCGCGACGAAAGGGTCCCGTCGACCCTTCCTTATGTTTTATTTATAAGTAAATAATGGCACCGCATTACTTGAGACACTTTTCTCTCCCCCAAAAAACCCCTCGGATGATGTCATCCTCACCTACGGCCGCACCGACCTCGGCCCCCGCCGCGTTATAAAAACGCTGAAAATTTAAGCGAGGAATCGCCGCAAAAAAAAAAAAAAACAAACAACTTGAAATAAAACCCGCATTTTTAAAAGGAAGCGCTTCAGTCGCCCTCGGTGGGGGCGAACAAAAGCGGAGTCTCCGTTGCGCCGCTCATGCAGTCACCGTGATGTTGATCTCGGAAAACACTTCTTTAAAATGTAAATGTCAAATACGCATCTGATCCGATTGGAGACGTTCGCGTTTAGTTGCCCCAACGTTGATGTGGCTAAGAATCATCAGCGGCTGAAAAACACCGAGGAAACGCTGCGAGCTTTTACGTGACATTTTTACGGCTGAGTATGGAAACTACGAAATGTTTCTTAACGCCGAGGAAATGTGGCAGTTCCCGACCGTCGGACCCGATCGCGAAATAAACCCGTTTTGACCCGAATACGTGCGGCGTGTGTGTGTGTGTGTGTGTGTGTCCGCGCGTTAAACCGTGTTTTATCACCTGTGCGTTCGCCCGGTTGACCGTTAGCCGGATTAGCCAGATGAGAAGTTTGGCTGTTTGCTAGCTAACTCCAAAACCTCCGGGATTTTTTTATGAGAGAAAAAAAAAAAGTTTATAGACACCGTATAGAAACTATCAACCTCAACCTTTATCCGACGTCGTCGGCTATTCGCTTCCCAAATATTTCGACCGAAGCTGAAAGAGACACTAAAACAAAGAGCTTGTAAAGAGCCTAGCTTCTTCTTTTTTCTTCCTCCCCTCTTTCGCGTATAACGATCCCTTCGTCAAATGAATGAACGTTACCCGGGTCCCTCAGTTAGCCGCTAGCTTTGACTGTGTTAAAACTAAGTGGTTTTCGGCTTTAGCCCAGTGTCAGCTTTAAACCTACCTGTTTCTGGACTCGCTGGCACTGGGTTCTCAGGGGGTACTCCATTTTATTCGTGCAGATGATCATTTTCCAAAAAAGTGTGCTATTGCATGGATGCGGCTCTGTCTTCTTCTCGGTGGCTTTTTTTTTTGCTTTTTTTTTTTTTTTTTTTAACCCGAGACGGCTAACAAAAGGCAGAGAGGCTACCGCCGGCCGCAGTCGGCCCGTCGGTGGGTAGCTGGAGACCGGACTGAGGAGAGAAACGCTTCCCGGAGCGTCGCTGACAGCTCCGGTAACAGCGCGGCCAATCAAGGCTCGGGAGGCGGAGCGGCGGCGGCCGAGGGTCGCGTCCGAATGCTAATGAACATCTGCAAACAACAGCGCAGAGGCGAGAAAAGATAAAAAACAAAAAAGAAAAACAGGCCGAGGAGCGGGGGCTGTAAAAACTTAGCAATGCTTAGTGGGACCGAGCTCGTTTAAAAAAAAACAACAAGTAAACAAACAAACAAACAAAACAAAACAAAAACAACAACAACAAAAATAACCAGGCCAGGGCAGGACACCTGTCCGGCAGGACCCCCAGGCCCCCGGAGCAACCCCACCACCACCCACCCTCCTCCCTCCAGCTCTGCTCTATTTGTGTCCACATAACTTAATTATTATAATAGTTCGCACCGCTGAAGAACGATATCAACTTTAACGGGTCCTCCCTCCATCCTCCGGCCTGGGAACAGGGGCCCGGCGTCAATATCCTGTTTTTAAGACCTGAACTGTTTTAGTTTATGTTGTGGTTCTTTTGTTACATTGCAGATTACGGGAAATTCAAAGACCGGGCAGTTACGGGTAGAATAACACCCCCCCCAACCCCTTCTGTATAGCAA
This sequence comes from Istiophorus platypterus, assembly GCA_016859345.1. Lineage (NCBI taxonomy): Eukaryota > Metazoa > Chordata > Actinopteri > Istiophoriformes > Istiophoridae > Istiophorus > Istiophorus platypterus. The sequence goes on from CM029134.1 coordinate 12,213,467, forward strand.
AAAACTCAAGGGTTTTTCTGCTTTTTGGCAATTTTTCATCTTATTGTAGCCGCTTTGTGTCAATCTTCTTTTTGAATCTCTGTGGTCATTGTATGTCCCCCTGTGCTTGTTTTGCATCTCTTTATGGTCGTTTTCATCCCTCTGTACATATCTTTTAACTGAGCTATTTGACTTTCAAACGAGAAGCAATACCTGTCCTCAGAGACAGGTGCTCAGGGGATAGCTGGGCTTGTGTCCAATAGGACAATCAGTGATCTATTCATAATCACAGAAGTAATGTGAGGCTACAACCAAAATCTTTTCCATTATCAATACATCTGGCAATAATTGTCTTTCAATAAAGTGTATAAATGTCCATAGTAATATCTTGAGGCCCAAGCTAACATTCAAACCACTTTTTTTTTGTCTGACCAACAGAAAACAAAAAACAAAACAACATGTAGAGTTCACTATTACAGAAAACTGAAATTAGCAATTGCTCATATTTGAAAAGCTGGTATCAGTGACTTTCTGGCTTTTTTTGGGGGGGGGGGGCATTTATTAGAATTGTTGCCTTTCATTTCGTCAATCCACTTAGTGACCGATCACCTTATCGTTGAGAAATTTCCCCCCAGCCCCCCCCGAGGTTAATCCGGCTGTGACTGGGACGTGGCATTTGTCAGGAGGGAGCAGTTTGTAGAGGGCACAGTTGTTATTTTTGTGTACATTCCATTTTGTGCTTGCTGCACCGTTTTAGCTACAATATACACTTCAGTTAGGAAATGTCGTGTCAGACAGCCATTGCCACATTTCCTGGATATGCTGAGTAATACCTGGAAGTCCCTGAATCTGCTATCTGGACTATAAAAAGCACCAATTCCAGGTTTGGCACAGCAAAGTCATACATTATATACAGTACTTCTTCTTGGTGAGATAGATTCAGGTTTGTGGGTTCAGAGATGTGGACACTCCTGCCTGCATAGTTTTGTGTATTAATTTTTTTTGAAGCACAGCAGTTGATACAGCAGAGCAAAAACACTGGATCCTTCCCTTCCTGTGACGCAATTTGTTAGCTTCTTTTTGTTACAGCCTCCCTGCTTGATAAAACCCTATGTCTTTTAAACTCTGTCTCTCTATCTTTTAACACCAGTTTTCAGTTATAGGCTCCATGTTCAAAATGAAATAATCGTATTGACACAATCAGGGTTTTTTTTTTGTTTCTGAAAGCAGAAAGGCTCATTCAGAGACACAGGTCAAAAGTTGACTCCCTATGATGAGTAAACTCAGGAGTAAAATTACTTTCGTGTGCTCCCCAACTTTGTGGCAATAGTTTGGGAAGATAATTTCCTGTTTGAACAATAAAATGCCTCTGTACACAAGGCCAGGCTGTACAGAAATGGTTTTAGCAGTTTGGTTTGGGAAGAACCGCACTGTCTTGCACAGAGCTCTGACCTCAACCCAGAAAGGATACAATTTCAAACTGGATTATAATGTTAAGGCTAAAACAGTGATAGACCTGAAGTGGAGATGGACTGATATCTGACTTTTTCAAAGCTGCAAGAAGTAGTTAACTGAAGCGTAGCCATACTTAGATCTCATTGATAAGATTGATAAAATGTGTCTTTCTGGTCATAAATCATTTAAATACCTTAAAGGCAAAGTAAAGATGCATCATGCATGCTTGTATCTTGATCTAAACACACAACAAGCACTGAAAATAGTCCCTCTTGCCATGTGATGTTTACAACTGACCACTGCATTCAGACTGGCTTGATTGACCCTCAGCTTTGTTACTTTTTCTATGGACTTATTCAGTCAATTCTTGTCTTAATGAATGGGGCGTTTGTCTTTTATCAGAAATCTTGGTATTGCATTGGTTCAAATCAGGTTGTTTTTTTCTGTCTGAGTGCAGGAGTCTTGACGTTTATTTCATTTAGTTGCACTCGAGTCTTCCCTGTATTTTTGCACTTTCCTACTAACTCCTTTGTTAAGATGATCAGACATGTTTAGAAAACTTTTCTTGCAAAGAGTGACCACAGACAAAAAAAAAATTCCTATGGAATCTTCAGTTTTTTTTACTCAATATGCAAGTTTAAATTAATTGTTTAGCACCTATTTAAACTACAGATATAACCTTTTGCCACCCTGACACAGTTTAATGTGCTTGTAAATTAACCTTCTGATCTGGAGATAAATATCCACCTATGAATTGATGTGCAAGGGAATCATATTTGCTAAATAAAAGCAGGTTTTCTGTGAATCCAGTCCAAGAGGGGCTGAGGACTGATAATGTATAATACAGCAGTTGGAAAGACTGCATTGAAGTAGATAAATTTAAGCTACCTCAAGGCACAGCTGCCCATAAATCCACTATATTATTACAGGTAACTCAATGTATCAAACAACACAAGTTTTAAATGAAAGTAAAGCTGGAAGACATGCCTCAGTGTGAGGGAAAAAAAAAGCAAAACTAGACTAGAGTTTGCATCTCTATTAGATTAACATACGTTTTGCACAAACATCATGTGAATGATACTGGAGTCACAGGCAAAGTCAGTCCAAACCAAATAACTACCCTTGAATTGAATCACAGAAAAGCAGAAAGGTTGTGACTTTGCCTAAAATATCCGCAATAAGGTTTTTCAGTGAGAGATTACGAGGGGCCTCAGACAATATTTAACAGAAATATTGAATAAAGAAAGATCAAAAGAAGATCAAAGATCAAAAGTGTTAATACTCAACCAGGAAACTCAAATTACATAATGTTATTTTGTGTCCTCTGTGAATTTAGCTGGAGCCTATTCAGTTGTTTAAGTCAGACGGGGGTTTATGCTACCAAAAAATTATAATAGATTTCAGAGTTAGCATTATAGCATAATGGCACATCAGTAAGTATTTTTAAGTGCTGTGTCTCTATTAACTACGTGCTGTCATGACTTGACCCAGAACTTTCTCTTGGTTTGTTGTTTGCGAAAATAACCACTTCCTTAATAAAGCTCAAGTGGTATAACAGCTGTCTGGTGCAACCACAGAATCAGAAAGTAAAGCTATTATGCTTCAGAAGGATAGATTTTATCTTTGCAAGCTGTGACACATTTGAATGGAGGGAAGTGAAGACAAGCATCTGTCCTGGTGAGTTTCCTATCACTGTGAATCCTCCGTTTCCATGTAAGTTCTTCTACAAACAAATAGGAGGGACTTTCCACTGTAGGACATCTCCTGGTCTTCTGGGTTATTGCTCATGTACAACAGTGATGTGAGATTTAAGATATTAAATATTTCCTTCATTAAACTGTCTGAAAGGCCAATTATACTTGAGGCAAGTCTGGGAAATAACACCCATAGTCTTATAACAAAATGCTGGTGAGACTGGGTTTTCGTCCTGTTTTACCAGTCAGTCATGTTTGTAAATAAATTAATGTTTCTGGCGAATCTTTCTGCCTCTCCAGCCTTTGTAGCATAAAGTGGACCAAAAGGTTTCTAGTCCTGGCTCTAGACACTAGAGGATGAACAGCCAAACCAGACTACGTGCTACCTTTCACCCAACATATCCTGTTAAACAACTCTCCTAGATCTCAAAAGAAATGAGTCAGCAATGACAGACCAGCTTCAACAATATATCTTCCTTCATAGCAGTTTTGCAAGGATTTTATACAAATAACTTAAAAGAACTCCCACCATCCCTGCTGAACAAGAGTGAAAATAAACTGTCTCCAAAAAAAAAAAAGAAAAAAAAAAGGCTGTTCCCAGGCTTTTCAAATAAACACAGCACGCACCTCAGATGGCTTATGAATGCCTCTGGTACACTGATCACTGCAGCAGATGGTGGCACCTCCTATCTGAGCAAAAATATATTAAGATGCGTCTTCTCTCCTGCTGTTTCGCAGAGATACACAGACACTGAGGTAGACACAGCAGAAAAAAAAAGGTAGTCATGGAACACAGAGAGGGATTTTAGGCGACAAGTTCCCCATTTAGCATTTACAGTGGGTGTATAAACATTTGATACATGTTTTATAACACACTATCCTGAGTTGTAAGCAGATAAACTGCTGTTTATTAAGGTATCTGTAAACAAATATAACTCCTCCTATGTGTACAAATAAGTGGAGGGCGGTGTATACACTGAATGAAAGACAGTATAATAAAACACAAAATATGTCTTTAAAGGAGAAATTACTCCTTACACTTAAAATGTCCTTATTTTTGCAAACAACTGCGTTAAGTGTGTTATAAACCAGCCATTGAATTGTTATATCCTGCTCATAAATGCTGAATAGAGGGGCTTAAAGTAAAGTGTTACCAGATTGACTGGAAGTGAACAACAGGACCTGATAACATGGTAACCGGAGTACTGGGTACACACTCCACTACGTGCTGGAAGGGCAAATAATAATCAACTCACAAGGTCATAGATATAAACATCGTCTCACTCTTGTGGCAAGAGTTGGTACAACTTGACTCACTGTTATACAGCAAATTCCTTTATTGTCACCGCAAATCAGTGCTGTTTACATCACAGGTTTTTTTTCCTGCCTTTTAAATGAGTGGAAATAAGACAGAAGTGATGTGAATTTATGAAAGGCTATGTTGATGTTATGTTAAATTATGTTAATGAATTATACAATATGACCTATATTTACATAAATCTACATTGGGATCACATAGAATCAGATAGCAACAAAAGAATTAGAGAAATGCAGGATTAAAGGCTAACAGGCTGTGCGACTTTGGTCTGAATCAAGACACCTGTCCCCTTGACAAATACACAGCTGATCATAAATAAACCATACACATGCAACATACAAACCATTATAAATGGATAAAGCAAAAACTAGTAGGCTACAGTTTATACTCGCTGTCTACTAGTGGAGTGCCAGAAATATAAGCTCACATTGACCCAAAGATAAACTTGGAAAGAGCTACATGTATGTACAGTAACGGCACCGCTTCTACCTTCCTGCCACAAAGCCTAACGCTGGTACGGACTTCATAAACCAGATTCCATAAGTTGTTCTGTCTAATATTAGAAGTTGGCATTAAGCATAAAATTTCCATCTCTAGATTTACAAACCAGCTGTTTGGAGGAAGACCCCAAATTGCCCTTTGATGTATCATCGGTGTGCGGCTGTGTGTAGCAAGTGCTGTATGTATAGAAAAAAAAGGTTCTGTATGAATGTGTGTGTGAGTGAATGGTTGAATGCGTAGTATAAATTGCTTTGAGTGGTTGATAAGACTAGAAAAGCGCTGTATCAAGTACAGTCCATTTACAAGTGACATAATAAACTTACTGTGGATTGGCGCTTGTGTGTGAGTTTGTATATGTTCAGGGAAGATCACAAAAACTGTATTTCCCTTCTGGGTTCTGGCTTTTTCTGAATCCGAATCTGAAAAAAGAAAAAGGAAAAAAAGGAGCAACAGCAGAGACACTTACCTGGCAGTATAATATGGATGAAAATCACTGAGCAGACCTAGAGATTGTAGATTATCCAGGTCAATAGTTTTCAATCCAGCGCAACCTTTGTTCCATCTCGAAGTGTAGCAATATCTTCAACTCTCCAATCTGCTGTGCATGATTCGAGTCATGGTCCCGAGGTTGGTATATTATTTTTTCCTTTCACTTTTATAAAACTAAAAAAAATTAAAAATTTAAATTAAATTAAATACATATAGAGAAATAATTCTCAATACACACATGGATTTGAAATTGGATATATTATTATTGCATACAGAAACAGAGAAGAGTGAAAATTTTGCCAGTATCACACTTCAGCATAACAAAAATAAAGCAGTGTTGTAAAATCAAACTTTCACTGAACCCCGAGGACTTTGTCCAGAAAGTCTGCAAATTTTTGCGGCTGTCCAGGCAAGAACGGCTGAAGAACAGAGAGATCCATGGTCCTAAGCATTTCTGTCAGTGTGCTGAAAGATTTATTGAAAGAAAAAAATTTTTTTTTTAGTGTTTATTTTCCTAAATTTGTTCTCATGTAGAAACTGTAGCAGGTCTGTGAAAAACGTGTGCAATACCTGCATGTGCAGTACAACAGGTGGGAGTCCATATGTAGCTGTCTGGCAAGCTCCAGTTGGTGGTTGTTCATCAGCTTGTCATTGACCACGACCAGCAGAGGTTTTCCTGCACCAAGTGTCTCCAGACAACTCCCTGCCCCTGATGAGAAAAAAGAAGAATCTTGTTTATGATTGGAACTAAAGTCAGTCTGTGTTTTTGCAGCTGCTGGTTTCTATTCATTTTACTAAAATATACAAAGAGATTTGAAACAAGCTTTAAAGTGAATTTATTTTCTATTTTTTTATTGCTGGTTGCAGCAGATGTAGGATTAATGTTAATGTAGGATTTTTAAAAAGGGTTTTTTGGTGAATTTATTGTAGTGTGATGTTATTGCTCTTTGTTATGAACAGGACAACATACATCATCCCTGTAAAATCCTTTGTGGACTTGTAATGTAATGATCTATATTAATTATATAAAGGGAAATGTTCTATGTTATAACACAAGTTAACCCCATTGTCTTATTTTAAAAATTGTGCATGGCACACCTCATTTTCGGACTTAATAAGTGATGTTAAGTTACTGGAAACAGGTAGGAAGTGAATGTGTTGACATTTTTACAATTTTGAGCTAAAGTTTAATTTATTTCATGCATAAATTTGCTAATTAGGGGAGAAGGTCGTTTAGGCATGTGTGCAGCAGGGCTGCATTGTAGTTTGCTAGTTCAACTGCACTGTTGAAACCACATTTGACAACTTGGGGCATTTAGTGAATTTTCTGATGATGTTACATTTATCCAACAGAAACCCACTTAGTGTTTTGTTTCCTATGGACTTTGCCCTGGGAAGGTGCAGAGGGCATTTATGCAAGAACAACCCTGTGAATGTTATTGTTTCTTCAAATCAACAGTTACCTAGAGGCCTGTATATGTTTTATTAACTACTCAAATATTGTCCTGCAGTCAATATCCTGCTAAATGCTGTCTGATGCCTTCATGCTTTCAAAATGTATTAAACATCATCTTTCCATTTAATGTTGACACTCTGAAATATCTCTGTTTGCTTTTCCTTTTATTTCAAGATTGTCATGATTGTCTTCCAGACACGCAGAGAATAAAGAAACTGCACGTTTTGGCGCAACACTTTTAAAAAACTATTACAAGACATTGTGTTTTTTTTTTTATTAGAGAACAGCATTTTGACTTATGGAACAGCATTAGATGAGTGTTATAGAATAAAAAGATGTTAAACCAATGTGTGTCCTCCATTTACTCCCAGCAGAGTCAACACTGAGTGTATTGAGTGCAGAGGAGTGTGTGTCCATGTGGCACATGCTTAAGGTTTTTGATGTTTTACTCACCTGCGTGGCTGATGACGAGGTCAGCCTGCTTTATGTCCTCTGCTATCGAGTTTTTGAATCGAAAAGTCTCCAGTCTGATGTGTGGACAGTTGTCAGCAGCTGGAAGGAGAGATCCTCTTCCAACCTGAAGAACCAAACGCTCATAGCCACGAGCCTTTAAAGCCTGTGAGGAAAAGTTATTATAAAACTGGTTTAAAAATTGATGCTTTCTAAGAGTAGCACTAGTATTCACTGCCATTTTCAAAGACCAAAATCTGGGGGGAAACATTAAATACAACTGTCAAGTGTTGAACACGTATCCTCATGTATCCTCTCTGTAAATTAATTTCCTAAAAACCAGCTTCAAAACTTGGTTTTGACCCATGAGGAGTTTGGTTGCATATTTCTTATTTAGTAGCTGTTAATTTTTACACAGACTTTCTGCACACAGACAGGGTCATGTCCCTATTTCAGCCATTTATAATATCTGCATAATATAAAGTTTTTACCTTCATAACATTGAAAATATCATCTTAACCTTTACTGTATCATCAGTACACCGAGTGCAAACCTTCAAACCTGAGATTTTTTTCTTACTGATTCATCCCATCAGTTTTAAATATACCCCACGTCTGGGGCACCAGAATCCACCAAACTAAGCTTGGAAATATTTTGCATTTTTGGAAAAATTTGGGATCTCCATAAATAAAGATCTTCAAAAATTTTAGCCACTAAATTTTCCTTTGCATTACGATATGGGACAAATCAAAAATTTCTATTAATACGACACCAATTTAGTATGTATACTGCTACTATTAAATATAATAGACAATTCTCGCAGCAGAAATTTTGACTTTAAAAATCATCTTAATCAGTCCCAGTTGATATAACATTATTTGCCAAATTCCATGCATTCCTAGGGTCCAGGTAATGTGCATGCTGACAAATCTAAATGAAGTGGAGCCATCATTAATGTTATTAGTTACACGTGTAAATGACAAATCAGAGCACCGGAGGAGGAAATGAACCAATAGTAGCAAGCAGTAATAGTGGGTAATAGTAGCTTGGAATAAGGCTGAAACTATCAATTCATCTTTGTTTTTTTCCATGAACAATCGATGAATAATTTAGATGAGAGATTGCCAGAAAATAGTGAAAAGCGTCTACTACAATTTCCCACAGTCCAAGGTGATGCCTTGTTTTGTTTTGTTTTTGTCTGGCCAAGTGTCTAAAACCCCAAGATATTCAAGTTATAATAACGTTAAGACAAATAAAAGTGGCAAATTCTCACATTTAAGAAGGTGGAACCATATTTGGTATTTGATTAATTATTAACACAGTGACTAGTTCATTTTCTGTTGATCGACTAATCAATTGATCAACTAATCTTTGCAGCTTCAACTTAAGCTTATTCATGTACTTAAGTAAATGACTAAATGTCCTTGTCACTTTCCCACACTGATACTGTCCACAATAAAACTTTTTGCAGCCTGATCAAAGACAAGATTAACCAAAAGTGAAAACAATAAGTGACGGACACATTTTAGGTTTACTGCACTGACACGTGGATCCATATTTTAACTTTCACTTTAATCGCTTTCGGGATGCACGTTAAACTAAGTAAAAAAAAAAAAAGACTGGAAATAATCAAAATGGAGGGCGAGGGGGGTTCTTCGCCTGCGGCCATTCAAAGACAACACATACACAACACCACCACACAGTGGCAGTGAGTCGTAAACAGCGAGTGTTTTATGAACATATAATAACTTATTTCAGCGACGGCCGAGCCTCGTTACGCGTTTATCCGGCCTCTCTCACCTGAACGGCCTCCGAGGATGTGATTCTCTCGATGAGCTCATCGAAACTCGTGGTGCCGACGGTCACAAACACCGTCCTCATGCCTGGAACCTGTCGGTTTTTGCAGCCTCCTCGTTGAGATGTCGCCGGTTGTTTGTTTGTTTGTTTGTTTGTTTGTTTTTAAGCAGTTTGCCGCCGCCTCCTCTCACAACAAACCTCCATCCCGCTGCCATAGATTTCACAGCCGCTTCCGCTTCACGCTCCGGTCTCGCTCTTAGGACGCCTCACAGCGCCGCCCGCAGGTCCGGAGGTGCACCTGCTTTCGTACGCGCTATAATGTGTCTGAGGCTGCGGCGTGGAAAAATACCAGTTTACAGCTTTTTGTGACGCACCTGTCTACCTGCAATCACCGTTTTAGACTTCTGAGCTTCACAGGGATACATTAAATATGACAGAAAAGCAACACGACTCCTTTACAATGCAATAGAAATGAAATATCCCTGGAGATGGACATACTGGCTTCAAGAAATGATCGATATAACAGTCACTTAAGAAAAGAAATAAATTCAAAAAAGAAGAAAACCAATATTTTTAAAAAAATTGTGGCGGATGTCACTCCTTTGTTTCACGACCATTGTGGTTTTTTAAAATTACAGTTTGTACACAAGGTATACAGTGGCTAGATGGCTGATAAACAGAAAAACCTATATCAATGAGATCAGAAAATATTATGATTTTGAATACTTCTCATCTTGCGCCTTCATCTTCATCAGGACCTGTGATGTGGTTGATATTCCTAAATTAATTTATGTGCAATTAAAAGATCGGTTCTCCACAAACCTATGTCTCACAGTTCAGTTTTCTGGGTCACTATGTCACTCCAGATGTTTTGACACCTGGGACACAACACCTTAACGCTGTGACTGAGAAAAACTGTCTGTCACAGGACACATCACAGTTGAGCATCTGCTCCTCATTTTGAAGTGACATTGAATAAGTGCCTTGTCTCTTTCAAAGAGTTTCTATCCTTTCAGTTTATGCCACGCAAGCACACTTGCAAAGTACAACGTGAAAGCCTTGGCAGAATGTGATGCAGAGACCTCCTGTACCTGGAGCGTGCAAGTGTCCGGCACCGAACCTGCTGACAGAGCTCCACAGTGGAATCAGCATTAAAGGTTGTGCTTGACACTGAAAGCTGGACTACAGAGGCACATTATCACCACTGGTAAGACTTTCACTTCATATGCCCTCGGTGTACTTATAATATCCAAAGTACAAGTACTCATTATGGCATAAAATGGCCACTGTGGGCGACAGGCCTCCATTCTCATCTGCTTGCCTTAGTAGGGATACAAACACTGATTAACATGGTCCAAATAATAAAAAATGTCTTGTAATTTAACATAAACAGAAACAACATTGTGAGCACCAGAAAACACAGAAATGCCCAAAAACTCCCTGCGCTTCAACATAAACCAAGTACTTCCTTTCTAGGTGATAATCAGGCTTTTGTGTGGGATGAGTGTTTGCAACTTGCTGGATTTTACGGTACTTTCACTGTACAGCAAAGGCGGCTGATTACCTAGTAACATGTGATGTTTTTCTTTGAAGTATCTCTGCCTACATCCCTTTTGTGGTATGCGCACACACACACACACACACACACACACACACACACACACACACACACACACAGAAGATGCTGCCAAGTCAGTGGAGTGTGAACAGACTCACCAAGTGCCCAGCAGCTCCACCTGACAACCGCAGAGTCTGGTGAAGAAGAGCCAGATTACTATAGCAGTACTATGTGTGACAAATCCAAGAAAAGAAAAACTTGCAAACTGCACAGCTACTCGACTGTGCTCAGCCAGGCTGGTGCATGGAAACACAGACATGCAGTTACCATGGACTGGAAGGTGAAGCAAGTTTCTAAGAGCTAGTATTTTTCGACATTGTAGCTTGAAAAACAGTTTAAAGTCTTTCTTTTCTCTTCTCCATCTTTGGCCATGAACATCATACATGATTATGAGGGCTCATACTACTCTATATATGGCATCATTGATGCTGAAAAAACAAAAAAATAAACTTTAGGAGTGGCCACATAGCAATATGGTAAAATCTTAAGGGAATGCACTGGTGAGCTCAGACACACGAAAGGCCTGGAAGACCACGGAAGATGACTAAAGTGGGATGATTGCAGAATTCTTTTCTTGATTAATGATATACCTACATCAAGGAGGTAGTCGCACCATTAATCAAGTCTACAGATTCAAGACCACAATCATAAGACGCCTTCATGAATGTGTAAACCACTGGTAACACTCAAGAAGAAGAAAGGCCAGATGAGACTTTGCCAGAAAACATCTAAAAAGCCAGTAAAGTTCTGGAACAAGATTTTTTTTACAGATGAAACCAAGATTAACTTGTGCCAGAATAATGTGAAGAGAAGAATATGGAGAAGGAAAGAAATGGCTCATAATCCATAGCTCCCACATCATCTGTCAGACATGGTGGAGACAGTCTTATGGCTTGGACATGTATGGCTGTCAATGACACTGGGTCACTGGTGTTTACTGATGATGTGACTGCTGATAGAAGCAGCAGGATGAATTCTGAAGTAAACAGGACTCTATTATCTGCTCAGATTCAGCCAAATGCTGCAAAACTGATATTACTGTTTCACAGTACAGATAGACGATGACCCAAAATACAAGTGCAAAAGTAGCCCAAGAGCTTTGCATTGCAAAGAAAAGGAAATAATGTTCAAAGGCCAAGTCAGTCACATGACCTCACCCCAATTTAGCAGGCTTTTCACTTCCTGAAGACAAAACTGAGGGCAGAAAGACCTATGTACGAGCAGCAACCGAAAGCGGCTACAGTAAAGGCCTGGAAAAGCATCTCAAGGGAGGAAAATCCGCATTTGGTGATGTCCATGTGTTCCAGACTTCGAGCAGTCATTGACTGTAAAGGAATTTAATCCAAATATTGAAAAAAATATTTATGTCTATAATCATGTTGGTTTTTCCAATTATTTTTGAGCCTCTGAAAATAAGGGGCTTTTTATATAATTGGCTGTAATTCCTAAATGGTTATTGTAAAATTTTTGGTCAAAAACTTTGATTTAAAGCAGAAAGTCTACACTTTAATAGCATCTTGATGGTTTAATTTCAAAACCTTTGTGGTGGTGTACATACAAAAATTACGAAAATCGTGTTATTTTCCAAATACATATGTACTTAATTGTATATACTGTGTTAAACTAAAAATAATACATTTTAGTTCAATTAAAAGAAACTGTGAAAAATGTGGAACTGAGATTGAAATGCTGAGGAAATAGGTTTAGTTATAAAATCATGAGATGGGGATCTACTGTTTGGTTAAAAAATTTCCAAAAGAGGACAGAGCTTAGATAGGTTCACATTTTTTTTTTCAAGCCTGCCTCAAAACATTACTCACATGTTTTATTGTCAACTGAAAAAGCTATTGATCGCAACACTCAAATCTCTGTGTCCCAACACTTACAATGGAATCATGTTGTGAGGGGATCTCTGTACAGTGAGTGTTTCAACATATGTATGAGCATGTGAGTATTGAGTTCTGAAGAGGAAACAGGTGTCTTTTCCCTGCACTAAACTTAACTCGGATGCTCTGCCCCTAAAAATAGCAAGGTCTTCTTTTCCGAAAAACAATTTTTCATTAGCACTTCATCTGACAATTATTTCCATGACTAATCAATTAGTTGATTTATGAATGTCTGAAAATAAATATGAAACACCCAAGATAACATCTTCAAAGGTCTTTTTTTTAACCCAACCAAGAGTCCCTGCACATAAGCGGTGGGAAAAATGTGGCATGAAAATAAAAGAAATTGAATTTGGCTCATTTTGTTCCTGGTTTTCGAAGCTAAAATGAGAAATCATCAGAACAAGGTCAACAAAAGGAAAACCAGCATTGGTCACACAGACCTGGTAGTGTATCAATCAAAGATGTAACCCTGTCCCATGACGAAAGCAGAAAGGTCAGGATGTTTATTACCAACGACAGCTGTTTATCTTTGAGGAAACAAAAAAAGAAACATGAGACCAGGGTGCAACAGAAATTATTTAAGGCTCTGTTAAATTCTCAACTTAAAAAAAAAAACAAAAAACCCCCAAAAAGAACAAATATACCATGAATAATGAAAAGTCACAAAAAGCAAAAACTATTATAAAATTAAAAGTTTAAAACTGGCTACCCATGTCATTAGTTTTTAATAAATAGGTCACTATAAGAAAAAGAAAAATACAAAGTTAAATCTGATTAACTGTGCAAGAACTTTTATCAAACCACATTGCAGCGGGAGTTATTTAATGACAAGAAATCAGCGTCTCCTGGATTTAAAGCAACACACATCATGTAGTCAAACACAAATGTTCAATTTGAGCTTCCTTTGGTCGTTCCAAAATCATTCTCCTACAGAGACTCCTCAAGAGAACTGAAAATGGAAGACCTGCGTCCATGCGATTCATGCCTTGTAGAGACTGACAGAATTCTGGCTAAAAACAGTAAAATGGCTCTTTCTTATCACTTCAAGTGGATTTAGTAGAACATTTTCAATTTTGAGAATGCATATTTTCAGATGAGTTTGGCTGCTTCAGGCTACTGTGATAATGAAAGTGGAAAATTTTAGAACAACAGAACAGCAGAATGGACTGGTGGATAGAGTGATTGTTTAATCCAAAAAGTTGTACATCCTGTTTAAGTTTCCTGAAGGTAACGAAGCTCATAATACATACTCCTGTAGTTTCTGTCAGAACAACTATTTTAAACAAGATTTTCAAAGTAAAACGAGTAGTATACCTGTGCAGCAAACTTGTCGAAGTATGCATGCTTAAAAGTCAAAATGTTTTGCATGTGTTACGAAATACTTTGTCAAATTGAAATCTTGAGACAATACAAGTAATAATAAAGTCTATTATAGTGATTCAAGCAGCTTTAAAAAGCAGCTGCAACCTCACAAAAACTCCTGCTTATTATTTCTGGGATATTTCTGACTAAAAGGGAAAGAGGGGAAAAAAAAAAAAGAAAACAAAAAAACAAAATACAAAAAACAGAGATTTTCACAGATGGCCAAGTCCGTCTGTCTGACTCCATCGTGGGTCATCGCGAAGGCCGTTAAGGTTGCAGCAGTAATGTCTCCTAACAGTTATGATATCAAAAATAGGACTGATGTCTTTCCTGTCAGATCCTCTGTGATCGACAGTCAGAAACCACTGTGAACAGAAACTTTACCAGCTGCGGTACGTTTTTGTCAGTTGGGTCAAAGTCAGGTTGTCCCATGGTTCATTAAAATACTTGTGGGGATCCACAAATGGTGCATCTATTAATAAAAAGAAGAAAAACACAAAATAAGTGATAAATACAATAGGGTTAAAGGGCTAAAACTGTGATCTGTTTTGGCAGTGGTTTACAAAGGCAACATCTCTCACAGAATCTAAAGTGAACTTCCTGTTTTGGAACATAATGTCTTTTTCAGGATGTTACATTTTCCTCTTTCTATGGCTCAGCTCACAGGACTCTCTGCTTCATTAATCTCTGCTCTTTGGGGTCTTTTTTTCTCTCCCGGCCCTGAGCTGCTCAGACAGTTGTGTTCTTCGTGCCACATATTTTCTGCAATCTTATCATAACAAACTAAACCAACGGTTCACACGGAGCAGCACCCTCCACTCATCTTTTGCACTTCCAGCTGAATCTTTCGTCTCCCTCACACTGCACTAAAACGCCACACAACCATCCATGTGTCACATTTCTCCTCAGCTTGTGAACCATTTTTATGTGGGCACAGCAGGGACATTTTAACACATTTTGTAAAATTAGTGAGTGGCCAACTGTGCTGTGCTTATGAGTTCTTTGGAGCTGCCCAAGTATGAATGCAACCTTACTAACGTGGATAGGTATGACAGAACTCCTACCTCTTCCTCACTGAACCACACAGGCTGTGCAGCACTGCTCCTGCTTCTCCGGCAGCGTGGAATAATTCATCTGACGGACGATCTCTGCAAACAGCTCGTCCACCATGGTCTTGCTCTTAGCAGAAGTCTCGATGAAAGGGCAGCCCCACTCCTGAGCCAGGGCTCGTCCATCAGACCCAGCGACCTCCCGTTCAGACTCCAAGTCGACTTTGTTCCCGACCAGGATCAATGGCACCTTCTCAAAGCGCTTCACTCGCACTATTTGGTCTCGCATTGGTCTGATGTCCTGAAAATGAAGAGGGAGTTGGGAATGAGTGTTGTATCTTTAAAAAACACTTGGCTATCTGTGAGAGACAAAATCGAGGATGTCACTGTAGTTGTGTCCCAGTTCCATACTACTTTCTCATCAGATAATGTGGAGAAACGAAAAACTATAAGCAAAAATTGTCAGTATGCATTGAAAACTGATTTCTCTTTCCACAAATTAATGCATAAAGAAAATTCAGATGTACAAATAATTTCTAATTAAGCCCTAACATAAATACAGCACTGACTCCTCCTTTTTAGAATTACTCCAACATTTTGAGCCATTTGCTTCTCTTCAGTTACAAATACATTGCAGCATAGAGTTTTGTTTGTTTTTGTTTTGTTTGCAAAACACCAGGTACAACAAAAACTGCCTAATAACGACGCCAACTGCAAATTTACCATGGCAGCATTATATTATCCTAAGATTCATGCAGCACCACTGGCTTCAAACAAATGTGCTGTAGAGCTGCAAAGATAAACCAATTAATCATTACAGTCATTTATTAACAAAAAACCCAAACATTTGCTGGTTCCAGCTTCTCTAGCGTGAAGCTCCCTGGTGACATGTGATGTTAAATGAAATAACAGAGTTTTGGATACCCGGACATTTGAAGATATCACTTTATGCTCTGGGAAAGAATTTTTCACGATTTTGTGTCATTTTGTAGATTAAATGACAAGTAGATTAATAGAGGAAATAATCTTAAATTTCAGCCCCATGTAGAGAGTCACTAGGTTACATTTTTTGCGTTTTGGGCCACAGTGTGCTTCTGTTTAAACAGTGATATTAGGTGTGGAAGACTCTGAATAGCCGCAATTATAAGATGTGTTGCATGGACGAAAAACGCCCCGATTGTGCACCTACAGCCGTGAACCGTTTCCACGCGTGTGTGTGTGTGTGTGTGATTAAGTCACATGAAGCGTCCTGCACACACAGGTACCTGGAAGCTCTGCTGGTTGACCAGGCTGTAGACCAGGATGAAGCCCTGCCCGTTCTTTATGTACAGATCCCTCATGGAGGCGAACTGCTCCGTCCCCGCCGTGTCCAGGATCTCCAGCACGGAGGGCGACGAGTCCACCTCGATTTCCTTGCGGTAGAAGTCCTCGATGGTCGGGTCGTATTTCTCGATGAAGGTGCCGGTGACGAACTGGACGGTCAGCGCGGACTTGCCGACGCCGCCGCTGCCCAGCACTACAACTTTGTACTCTTTCATTGGGGCGGTAGAGGCAGGCTAACTTAGCAGCTAACGACTTAGCTACACGACTGTGCTCGCTCCAGGAACATTTATCAGGCCTTTAGAGGAACTAACAACTGACAAATGTCACAAGATGTAAAATGACCCCTCTTCATTCACTAAAGTCTACCGCTCACGCTCGAGTGAGTAAAAGTTGACGTCCGTAAACTCCGACGTTAGCTAGCGACGAAGCTAGCTCGCAGTCCCATGCTCAGGGCTCGAACCTCCGCATCGGCCACCGGTCCCGGGGACCCGCTGCCCAGCTACAGCCAGCAAGCCGCGGTGAAACACGTTAAACCTCCCCCTTCAGACAGCATGCCAGTTCCCGACACACGCCACCCGGCCCCGCCGGCGTCGCCAAAAACCGCACCGCTAGGGTTACGTCCGTCCGCCCGTGCGACCGGGCCTGGTTCTGGTTCTGGTTCCGACCCGGCCCCGGGTGCCCCGGCGCGCTATCGACGGGCCGCCCGCAGGTTCGACGATGCGATCCGAGGGTCCATTTGCCGGAGTTTTTTGCACCTCCAGTGTGTACGCGTTTGACTCCGTGCTGGGCAGGTTTGGTTACAGAAAGAAAAGGCTTTTCCACCAGCGCGTTTCCTGAAGCTAACAGGCTGGTTTCCGCCACCGAGGACCAGACTTCCGCTGGCACAGTGTTTCAGAATAAGAGCCTCCTCTCGGGGGGAGCTTTACAAACAGTGACAGAGCAATGGGCTCATGGATACTCAGATGTGAAGTCACTGAGCCAAGAGACATTGATTCTTTGTCAAGCATTACGGCTAAATTTCTGGTTAGGTGTTTCTTTATTAATAGCATACGTATTCATAATGTCAATAAAAAGAACATAACTAAGTAATTGTGGCATGTGCAACCGTTTGGGGACCCTATGAAGTCGGCGCTTAGTTACTTAAATTACCAATAACTAAAGCAACAGTAGACACAGACTTGTGTGGCAGGTGCATCAGCGGTGTTTATAACACATTTAAGAGAGTCTGCACGATCTGAAACCTCAGGTTCTTCTCAACCTGCTGTAAAGCTTTTCACTGCATTATCTATGTCATAGTTTTTCCAGGTCATCATTCTACTTACACTGAACATAAGATGAAAAGTGGAAAGCCATCTTACTCTGGCTCCTACAGTGAGAGAAGGTTACTGAATTTAATAACTGTAATTCGTGACTTCACTGGAATCGTGTTTTATTCAAAGAGAAAAGGTTTCCAACAGGCCAGTCTGCTGCAACATACGATGAAACTTCAGACACTTAGACACAGTCCATATACCATGGCATTAAAGGTTTGGGTTCCCCAGCTCAAAATTTATGTTACTGTGAATAGTGATGTGAGTAAAAAAGGCATAAAGTTATTAGACACATTTGTCTAACATTTTAAGCAAGAGCATTTTTTCTATTTCCATCTTATACAAGCCCAAAATTTAAAAAAAGTCAGGCCTGAAACAAAAGTTTGGCCACCCTGCATGGTTAGCGTCCAGAAAACCCACCTTCGGGCAAGTATCACAGCTTGTAAATACTTTTTGCAGCAGTTGAGACTCTTCACTTCTTGTTTTGGGGATTTTGCAAAAGGCTTCTAGTTCTGTGAGATTCTTGGGCCGTCCTATATACACTGTTCTTTTGAGGTTTATCCACAGATTTTCCAATGATGTTTAGGTCAGGGGACTGTGAGGGCCATGGCAAAACCTTTAACTTGCGCCTCCTGAGGGAGTAAGTTGTGGATTTTGATGTGGGTCTAGGATCATTATCCTGTAGTAGAAGCCATCCTCTTCTTATCTTCAGCTCTTTTACTTATTATTTCCACTGAAAACACAAGATTAGAAGTCAATCACTTTCAGAATTAACTGGCCCTGAAATAGGGAATAATGTTACACAATAACTCAAGTTGTTGAACTTTTCTAAAGGTGCTGAGGGCTTATATTCACCAGTAATATTTGTAAACTCACTAGTAAAAGCCGCGAGGTACCTCAAGTAAACGGATTATATTTTAAAAGTCATTACCTGATTCATTAAGTACTCTAATATTAATTTAGATTCAAGCAATGTTATTTCAAACTATTTATTCAACCAACAGGAGTAGTTTACTTAGAATGCTAGTAATGTAAAATTGCCACTTGAAACTTTGAATCAGAGAGGCTAGTGAAACAGTTTTTTTAACCTGTTATGTTACGCTACAAAATCAAAAATCTAAATCTAAAATATAGATCTCAAGGTATGACTCATGTTTTGTGTCTCTTGGTTTTCTTTTCAGAACACTGATGCTTGGAAATGTTACTCTCAAAATTACATACAATTATTTTGACACAAAAATATAATTTTTATGCAAGAGAGAGAGATATGCAAAAGCCACAATCTATCTAAACATTGTAAATCAGCAGGCACAGGAAGGCGCAGGTGTTGGCCTACAACTTTTTGACAAACAATAATCAGAACACTTGTTTTGACTGATTGGAATCGCAGTGGTTATGCAATATTCCAAGTCTGCTCATTACACACGAACTGCGAATGGAACCTTCATTCATTGAAATATCAAGTCATACAAAGGTAAAAGGTAGATGTCTCTTTAAAGCTGTGACAAAAAGATAAAAAAGAAAACACACTGCAAGAGAATCACAATTATGTGTTTTATTAAAGGTCAAACAGAAACTCATCATAGGCACAGTAACTTACTCTTAATAGCGATACACTGCAAAATAAATTGGCATGTAGCACAGCAGCACATACAAGCACCACAAGCAGAAAACAGAGTGAAGCGATAGGTGACAGCGGTCACTTTCAAGTCTGTCCTAGAGTGTCAGACAGAGTTTTTCTTATGGCTTAGTCCTGAACAGTCTTTGGCCCTCGTCACCCTTCACAGTTTTGTCATTCAGTATGCGACTGTACCCAATGAAATACGGACTCACCAACAGAGCATCTTGAATAAAGGGAGAAGTTTTCAGCAAGTTGGACACATGCTGCTTTAAGTCAATTCAAATGTAGAAGGTAAAAGGGGACCTACATTTTGCATGATAAAGGCACAATTATGACTGAACTGTTTTGAAATAATGGTAATGACAAATCATATTCAAAATCAAAAAGAAAATGGTCATATTCCCTAATGGGTGACTGGAAACCCACGGTGTGTTAAGACCACTCCACATGTACTTATCCCCCCATACTGTATATTGACACTGCAGTGATGATGGTAGCTGGTGAGTCACAGTAGAGGAGCTTTGGTGAGTATTGGGTACACGTCGTACAGAGACATGTCTCTGCGAACAGACACTTTAAAGTCAATATTCAACAGTCAGAGGGCTGTGAACCGATTCACCAGGATGACTCAGTCAGTCCACCACTAGGACAAGTGCCATGGCAACAAAATCGCTGGCTTTGAGCGCAATCGAAGAGCATCGAATGTCCAAATCTGCAGGAACAGGGTCGCGCAAGGATGTCGCTGCTACAGGAATAACATTGGAAAACCAGGTTGTTTGCAATTTTGACTAAAATCCTGAGGAGAATTCAGATTTATTATTGTTTTGGATAATGACAACAAGGGAGCAAAGAATAACTCATTTCACAAAATGACAGAAATAAAAGTGAATCTAAACTGTGAACACATCTCACATTCATGTCCCCCTAAAGTCATATTTTTCATATCTGCTCCTCTTTTTTTCTTGGCTGTTTAGCAGCCTTCAGTTGGAGCTACCCTGTGCTTTATTTTGGTGCATTACCGGAGAGAGGAATAATGACAAGGTTAGTACTGGTTTACTACATATATTCCAAACTGACTTTTTCATCTAATCCACCTCTCTTGTTGCATGTCAGGGTCAGATATTACTGAACCAAAAAATGCCCTGTATATGAACAGAAAAAGCTTTTTTTTTTTTTTTTTTTAAATTTTTAAAGCAAACCATTCATGGTTTGCAGCTCGGCAAAGTCATGCTTGGGGAGGAACAGGGCTCTAGCAAACAAACAAACAAACAAACAAACAAATAAACAAACAACAGAACAGATCCCTATGAGCGATCTTTTTATACTGTAATAAAAATGATAGACATATCATTAACAATACATTGATTTGATTTTTTAATCAACTCTTTTATCTATATTTATTCAAAATAAATTTTGAGTATTTTGACATAGTTATGTACATAAGTGCAAACAAGGTGAACGTCACACATTCATATACACCTCAGTAAGGATCAACATCACCCAGCACAGCTGGGCAGGAAGAGACTTCTGGACCACCTTCTTGGCCAAAACCGAAACAGAACTCACTAATGAAAGCTCAAACCTCCGTACAGAGACAACTGAGGGAAGGCTGTTCAGTCTGCAGGCAGGAGGTGAACTGTGAGGATTACTGACTAGTTTGATTTTACTGAAAAAGATGAAGATTTCTCAATTAGTCCAAAAGCCTCTTTACCTCCCTGACAGATAGGTGTTTGCTTTAAAAGCCAAAGTCCATTCTTTTTTCTCAAAAACACCATGTACAAGAACGGGAAAAACAAAACAAAACAAACAAACAAACAAACAAATAAACAAACAACAGAACAGATCCCTATGAGCGATCTTTTTATACTGTAATAAAAATGATAGACATATCATTAACAATACATTGATTTGATTTTTTAATCAACTCTTTTATCTATATTTATTCAAAATAAATTTTGAGTATTTTGACATAGTTATGTACATAAGTGCAAACAAGGTGAACGTCACACATTCATATACACCTCAGTAAGGATCAACATCACCCAGCACAGCTGGGCAGGAAGAGACTTCTGGACCACCTTCTTGGCCAAAACCGAAACAGAACTCACTAATGAAAGCTCAAACCTCCGTACAGAGACAACTGAGGGAAGGCTGTTCAGTCTGCAGGCAGGAGGTGAACTGTGAGGATTACTGACTAGTTTGATTTTACTGAAAAAGATGAAGATTTCTCAATTAGTCCAAAAGCCTCTTTACCTCCCTGACAGATAGGTGTTTGCTTTAAAAGCCAAAGTCCATTCTTTTTTCTCAAAAACACCATGTACAAGAACGGGAAAAACAAAACAAAACAAAACAAAACATAAAACAACAAAAAACCATTAAGGTCAAATAAACAAAACAAAATAAACACCTGATCTCCCCTAAGGACCTTTGGATATTACAAGGATCTAAGTTTTCCATACAAAATATTTAATAATGTTGCAATAACAAGACGTACTAATTAGACATTCCCTTTTTGAATAAGTTAGTGTTGTATGTTATTTCAATTAATGTGAAAAAATTCACAATTAGGATAATAGCAAGGTAGCCATGTTGTCATTTTGTTGCCATAGCAACAGCAACTATTACCATTAACAATGACTCCATCATTGTATACAAATGATTTTCATATTATATGTTTTCTTCTTGTTGGTCTACACAAACTATTAACTATGTATAAATTAGTTGTTTTATTTTCATGCTGTGTTTTTTTTTTTTTTTTAAACTCAGATTAAAATAAAAAGCTTAACTTACCATTATTACGTGTCATTTTCATACACAGCTATCACATCTTTATACAGTGATTGAGAAATAAGGCCCTTTGTTTGTGCCCCGGGAAATAGAAGTATGCTCAGGACTAATTCAACTCTCCACATGCTAAAGGATCTGGTCACTGGACACATTGATCAGATCATTTTGCATATAAGGAAATCAAGTACAAGAGAATGAGAAAGGGAAAGAGGTAAAATGTAATTTTTCTTGTGCCACACTGCAGATCCCCTAACTAACGCACTCTTTCGCATCAATACATATGTCTAAATATACTTAAAAATTCAAATGCCCTTAACAGGCACCATTTAATTATCAAGTATTCTGTTGGTGGTTTTTTTTGCCCCCACCCCAGCTGGACAGAGGTTAATGAAGGCATAATGTTTGTGATGGGGGGAGGAGATGAAGGCTAGAGGGAGGGCTTTTCTTGGCTGGACAAAGCTAGTCTCTCAAAGCTGTAAGATTTAGACAAATAGTCTGGACATTCTAATCATCAGTTTCACAGAGCAGGAGAGGAACATTTCAGATTCTTCAAAGACTTAAGAAAATGTGGTGGCTAAACACACTCAAAAACAGAGGTAAAGGAGAAGTATATGTCTGTAACAAGAAGTATGTTATTTTACAGACATTTTACATGACACCTGGCTTACACTTTAACAGGTTACATACTTTTTGATGCACTTGTAGACATAAAGGAAAGGATAGCAGAAAATACACAAATGAACTTTCTTTCCGAGGGTTAGATGAGAGGATTGATATCACTCTCATGTCTGTATGGTATTATGAAGCTTGAACCGTAATGACGGGAAACAGGGGGAAATATTATGTTTGAAGCTACTGCGTGTTCATAACTAGAAAGTGCATTATGGAAATGCCAAACTAGGTTTGAGGTTATTTAGAGACAGTCTCAAAATAACAGCTTGTCCACCAGAAGGCGATGACAAGTTGATTTTCTAACTGTAAAATGTCCTACATAGTATGAAGCTTGGTAACATTTATTAAAAAAAATAAAAATACTAATAAAAACAAAGATATCTACATCAATATTACTATTGGACTATAAAAACATAGTAGTTACACTACATAACTCTGCCTAAAAATATAAATAGTTGGTTTTATGTTCCTATTTGTGCACTGATCAATACAAAAAAAGATACAGTGTGTTAATTACTGAGCTCTAGTGGTGCAATCGTCACTTTGTCTGTAACTCATGTTACTTTTAGTCAATTCCAGGCTGTTTCGCAGTGCCTCCACTTTTTGTGCTAAGGAAAATGGCTTCATATATACGTGTGTGTATCTCTCTCTCTCTCTCTCTCTCTCTCTCTGTCTCTCTCTGTCTCTCTCTCTCTCTATATATATATATATATAGATATATATATATATATATATATATATATATATATATATATATATATATATATATATATATATATATAGATAGAGAGAGAGAGAGAGAGAGATACACACACAAACGAACAAACAAACATGAGAGCAGTATTGACCTTTTCATCCAACCAAGAGAGACAATGAAAAGTGTACTGTTCCTTTAAGGGACACATTTATAGCAATTCAGCATGAAGTGCTGGTTCCAACTTGCCCCAACTGAACACAGCTGGCAATTACTTTTGGATGCTGCCTCCCAGAACCCAGGAGTGGGAGTTAGCAGAAACGAAGACTGCAGCACAAGGGAGGAATGGCCGATACACATCATGTGAAAAAGTAAAAGAGAGGGTAGCATGCTGATTTTCTTAATTTTGCCCAATGATAATATCATTGTTACAGGTTTATTTTGGGCACTTTGGGTACTTTCGAAAGGTTGGGGTACAAAAACTGACTAGCAGGAAATGGTACTGTAATGTACCTGAACAGTGTACATTTGTACTTTAAAAAGTACAATCCACCTCAAACATTTCTGAGTGTGAAAGATATTTCTAAAAGTAAGTTACACCACTCATTGACATTAAATAGAAATCTATATAACAATACACATACTTTTATGTTTTTAACACAGTAACAGCATGGTACCTGTGTGACCTCAGAAATAGCCTATATATAGTGAATCATTACATTTCAACATGCCTGTCTTTTAGAGGGGCATGTACAGAGTTTTTGCATTAGATACATTCACAACACAATGACATTATTTAAAATGACTGATGTTCAGTGGGAAATTTTGTAATATCTGCAGCATTTACAACTAACCAAATATGTGATTCATCGTCTCTTTCAACACAACTTAACTATGTACACAACTCACTGATTTATTTCCTTACATTAACAATAGGACAGCACAGCTGTCTCAGAGATTTACTATAATAATAATGTATCAAATAACACATCTATCTTTGAGCACTCGTCTGTTCTTACAGTGTATTGACAGCGGTGGTTTGAGGAGACTTGAAAGAGGCACATTTGAATTTGGATAAAAGTGATTTCAGCCCAGTTTCCAAAGCCGTTATGTTCAATTTTACATGCTTACAGAGCAATTCCTTGCAGACATTTCAAAACCAAAATCCAACTGGTTTGTAATTTTTTTAACCATCAGACATCAAAAGGGTGATTTATTCCTCCACCTTCTGACTTTGCCAAACCTCAGTTCTGGTTATAACAACTGTCACTGCGATGTTTAGAGTCTGACGACTTTTGACTAATAGGACACATCAGTAGAAAAGAGGACACATTTTAAAGTCAGACAGGACATATTCAAGTTCTAAGCATTCTCCCTGAAGAGCCTTCAAACATAAAAATCTTGTGCCGCTCATTCAACCCAAAAGCCACATGAAAGGAGACAATTACAAACAAACAAACTGCCTTTTTAAAATACTTATCTGTATATAAGAGGGAGACATTTATTAGGAGGAGTTATTCAGGTATTGCACTGAACAGGGCAGCTCATTGCATATACAGTACCACCACTTGGCACACAGACTTTAGGCACAACATCAGGAAACAAATCCAGCTTCCATCTCTGACATCAGGTGTAAACTTTTAAGATTTTAAGTGCCAATTCTAAAAGTCTGTAATCTTAGATCTGACTCTCACAAGTATCATTTTATCTTGATTTCAGGGAAGGGAAGTTGGACACAAGAAAATCATTGTTGTAATAAGAAGCGAACATGACTGCGCCTGAAGAATTTCCCCTTCTAAATACACCATGTTTTTCATGGTAAAATCTGGACAAAAAAAAAATCTTCCTTTTCAGTCATTAGACAACTAAAAAACAATCACTGATCAGACATCATGAGTATAGATACTTCATCACTCCAATTTGACAGTTTTAATAATTTGAGCTCTCTGGTCTTTTAATGGTAGAGCTATACAGAGACAGGCCTTCACATAGAGAACTTACCTACTTTAAGGCAGTTTGTGTCTTAAATCCAGAGATTAAGAGCCACGTTCTGAAAAATCTCTCAACTCAGCCTCATCAATACAGAAGTGAATGTATGCCCAGTTATATATCACTCTGTCAATTTGTATTCTTTTTAAGGTTGCTGCATTAAAAGTGAGTAATGACACAAGTAATGTCTCATTTGCTGCTATTATCCATTAAATACAAGACACTGACTATGAAACCGGAGGACGAAAATGGATTAAAATCATACGAGTGATAACTGTAATTACTAGATTTTCTTACAATAGGAACTATAGAGTAATACACAGTATTTTTGTAACCACAGATATTGCCTTTAATTACAAATAACAACATCCTTCGATGTATGCTGTTAATTGTTTTGAATTACTTTGGGAAACTAAGTCTCCTCTGCAGCTGAGCTGGCAAATCAAAGGCACACACAAATGAACAACAAACCACAATGTTTCATCAGACAAGATGAGACCATGAAGACAAACTGAATGGTATACATGGTACAACATGAACGTCACATTTGTAGCCATCTTGAAACGTAAACATGACATGAAATGAAACACTCTTTCATTTTGACAACAGATAATGGTTGTAGACCACGGGTGCCACGAGAAAGGTCTGAATGTCTAGAATTAACTTTTCATAGTTTCTGACTTTGAAACAGTCAAATGTGTTGGGTCACCACATGTGATGGCTCCAACCCATAAAGGGCTTTTAGTCTTAAAAGTGTATATGTGTATTTGTGTGTGTGTTTTTGTGCATAAGTCTACTGCACTTTTAAGGTGTGGGCATGTATGGCTGTAAGAACGAGGGAGCTCTATTGCTCAGCCTGATCAAGTCAGTATGCATCAGGATGGCTGCTTTAAAGCAACAGTAATACATCCAGGTTTGTATTGCATGAACCGTCGCAGCTTTCCTACTTTCATAATATCTTAGAAGAAGTTTCACATTGCCACTCAGTCAGTGTGCACTGTAGGTGAGGCACATGTTTTCTGCATTCAGAAAGATGAATGCCCTGGTACTGCGCACGTTTCAGGGGCTTTAACTAGGGTTTCGGGAAAGGCTTACTGAGTTCAGCCCCACTGGAGCCGCCACCAGCAGTTTGGGGACGGGACAGAAATGGGTTTCCATGGGAACGCACTGGAGCTCCACCGGATCAGAAGTCAGAATCTCTGAGGGATCTACTGGAAGAGAGAGAGCGGGGAGAGAGGAGCGGTGAATTCAGACTGACACAAACATCTTTCAATAATCTTCAGTGGATTGTTCCATAGATACAGTTGGTGTGAAAAATATTTGTAATGTAAAGCCAGTATTTTCCAGATTTTTACCAATTCAGCCTAAACACGAAAATATTCATTTTTAACATCATGACCAAAGCAAATGGTCAGGTTAGTGCTGAGGTTGTTTTCATGGATATCACTATTGAACAAGTATTGTTATCATTGTTAGACTGAAGCAGTCAGCAACCAATATTTTTGCAATATTTTGTACCAGGCTTGATCAAAATGTCAGCTAATGAGGATTCAGGACCCCCCCCCCCAAAAAAAGCCTTTCTTTACTCTGGTTGGAAAACTCTGTTTTTTCAATTTTGCATTGAAATTGCATTAGTGATTTATTTCCTGTGGTTCTCGGGTCATTTGCAGTAAGCCAGGATATTGGACATTGCAAAATAATTTAATAAAAGAAATACTGACAAAAACAAAAGTGAAGCTTCAAGTGTCCTGTGATATATCATGGAGATTAGCCAATGTGTGGGTCTGTTGAAGTTGTCATAATATACTAAAATGAACAGTTTTCCAAATAGAAGAAAAATTTGCTCCATTGTCACAAACCAAGACCATGAAAAGAGATGAGCACAGCTAAAACAAACCACTGTTATAATGATGTGATGGGGCAGCAACTAAGTAACTTTTGAAGTAGTAAAATTGAGAAAATCAAATATTTGATTACGAACACCAATCTTGGCAAACTAATAAACTGAACAATCCCCAGTAGCCATTTACATTAATACATAAGCATTTTACTGTGACAAAATATTACACTAAGTTTAATTCCAGTCAAAGTCATGTGTCCTGCATGCCCATTCCAGACTAATAATAGTATTAATCATTTTATTTAATCTTTTGAAAAGCTCAACTTCAAAAGGTTTAGCTTCTGTAGAAGGTCAAAGGTCACCTCTGGGAAAAAGAGCTCCATTTTAATTTGAGTGTAATAAATCAAATGTCAGCACGCTGGACGTGCACAATATATTGTTTTGGCAGCACAAAGGACTTATGTGTAATATTTAAACCACAAAAGATGTAATGTAATAAGGTCAGTTTTGCATGTCACTGTGTATTAGAGAAAATATATTAACTGCTTCCAAGAAAATTAAAACTAACAAGCTTAATTTTTAAATGGCTCATATTTCAAGTTTGGTTCAGCTTATAAATAACATAATTCAACCTGCATTAATTACATTTTTGTTGCAGGTTTTGCATACCCTCTCTTTGCACACAATCCGTCTCAATCCAGACCATTTCACAAAAAAACAAAGTCAACAGGCATCTCTTTTAGATTATTGCATTTAATTTAGGAATAAATTAATAAGATGAAACAAACAGTCATGAGCTGTCGCTGAAGAAAGGTTATATCTGCTAAAACGGGTTATTTCTTTTAAAAGAGAGCTACGACATCTAAAGGCTGCATATGTTTGGGTAATTTTTGTAACATTACCATTTTAAAAAATACTCCAATGAATACTGCAATGAACAAAATATCAAAGCTTTTTTTAAATGTAACTCAGCTGCTAAATTCCCCTGCTGTTTGTAAAATTTTTTACCATGAAATTTTAACAATTGTTTGTAGAGGGAAATTCACTGAAAACAAAGAGGGGAGTTACCGTATTTCAATTACAGCAGGGCTGCCAGACCACACACTGCATGTCCATAGATTACATAGAGCAACAATGAAGACTGGGACAGACAGTGAGTAATGATATGGTTCAACACCAAATTAAGACGTTTAGATGAAAACAGTTACCCATTTTAAGATTCCCCGCAAAATAAAATCTGTTTTCGGTTGTTCACATCACAAAAGATTGAAAAGTGAAGAAGGATGAAATGTGAACATAATAAATGTGACACTACCAGCAGTTGTTTCTTTCATTTGATGAAAAAAAAGACTGAACAGGACTCAGAACCAACAAAGCTGAAATAAAAGAGAACTGAAATGAAAGAGCAAACCTGATTCGAGGCGGCTGATTCAGCGAAAGGAACATTGGTGACTGGGGTCGAGGCCGACGAAACAGTGGAGGTGGTGGCACCGTGCATCATGGGAACTTTTATTCAGGCGAGTCAGACGAAAGACAGAGGACGAGGATGTGGGCGGGAAGGAGGGGGAACAGGAATGATATGGTTACCATGGCAAAATGTGTAGGATCATAAAGTCATGGCACAAGTCAAGTGATATTGCCAGGATGAATCTGAACAAGTATCAAGACACATGCAAATGAAATAAGAGATAAAAAAAAATTACATATTTAATTAGCCAACCAGTTACAAAATAAAAAGAAATGCTTTGTCCACCAACAAATGGTAGTTAAACAAACGAGAAAGTACAGTCATACAATCTAATCAGAATGGAGTATCTGATAATTGTATTCAATGGACAGAGCATGTGTATGGAGGGAGCAAATGACCCATAAGACAACAAAAACTTTTTCAATAATGTCGCGGCTATAATGAAACACTAGTTTATCTCTTCTTTAGAAATCGCACTGTAAATTGATAATCATAATATCAATTGAAATCTGCTGATAAAGGTGCTTAATTTCTCTGAAAATTTTGTGATTGTGTCAGATTTAGGGAATGCTTTTGCAAGATAAATTTAAATATTTCACTTTGCACTCAACACATCAATGTCCACAGCATGTGAATGGTCTGTGGACAAAGACGGCGCAATTATATGAATTGCAAAAGGAGATGTCTGCATAATTTTAAATTCATGCAATCTGCTTTATTTCAGCATCCTTAATTACTATCAAAAATAAATAGGTGAAAGGAGTTAACAAAGATAACATCTAATTTAGGGACAAATTATAAGAAAACTCGGTTTAGTTCACATATAAAAGGTCAGTTTACTATTCACTGGGAATACTACTAAGCTGAAAAACAATTTAATAATTGTTTTCTGTGTCTGAAAGAGTTTTTGTCATGTTTGAGATGATAAACCCTCACAATGTCAGCAAGGCTTATCTCAGCTTAGAGACAATAGGTTTGCCCGATACCCACACTTGCAGTATTTGCCCATAGTCAAGTGCCTACTTGTGTGATGTAGTGGGTGTGGGGTGTGCAGAGCCTTTAGATGTGTGTGTTTTCCAGGAACGGTGTAGTGAAATTATGCTTTTGGTTGCATTATGGGAAATGTGGAATCTAGTTTTTTTCGGGGCTTCAGCCATATGAGGGACTAAAAGTCAGGATATTTCAACCTCTGCTGTGTCAATTCCGACCATTTGAATCTATCTCTAGTGAGTCCCCCAACATTATGGAAGCGCAAAACTAAATCACTGACGTACTAAACCCTTTAAGCAGTAGAGTTCCCATCTGGACAAAATGAAAGAAAAATGACAAAGTTGGACTACAATCCCAGCAGCTGCAAATATTCTGTTTTCCGCACAGCAGCACAACACATCCTGGAAACGTATTTGACTGTGGTTTATAACAGCAACAGACAAATGAAAACATTGTTTTCTTTATTCTATCTCTATTGAGTTGAACTCTATTGAGTTCTACTTTTACTGCTATTTGAAATTATTTTCAAAACGTTGCATATCGCTGTTATATCATCAGTAACGTAAACAGAGTGTGGATGGAGAACACAAAGTCATGGTGTGCATGAAGATGGGTGGTCACACACATTCAGACACACAAACATGACACCAAATCTTCATGAAGGCTTTATGATGACAATCTACAAGATTCTTTAATGCAGCTCTGATCAGCATCACCACAAATGACACTGTATCTTTCTGATCTATGTGTGTGTGTGTTAGTTGGAGTAGATTCATGATAGAGAGTATTATACTTCAGAGTATTAGAGAGTATTATACATCTGTAATCACTGTCAACATCTCCACAGCAAACTATCACAGAGATTTTTGCTTAGGTTCACATATACTTTACTAAATGTACTGTCAGGCTTAAATAACCGTGTAAATTGAGTAACTTGCCCAAAAAGCCACTATATTATTCTGATAATTTTGGTATCAAATTTGTGAGTATTTTCATCACACAGCTAAAATAAAAACTGGGAAACGCTATTCTTCACTTAGGTCCTTTAGGACCTGTATAGCTTAGTTTTTGGGAGTTTGAAGGAGGCTGGCACTGGTGTTGTCTGGACAGGGATAACCTACAGGGAGTCCCCTCACCACTGAGTCTGGGTACTGATAGTAAGCGGCTTGGGTTTGGCCTGCAGCTGCTCCAATGCCTCCTTTCCCAACAGCCCTCAGCAAGTAAAGCCAGGGTTTTCTTAAGCCCTACAGCAGACACGAGGAGGTTCACAGTATCGACTGCTGGCCCTACAACTGCTTCCTCGAGCTACCAGAGCTGGCTACTCCTGCATGCACACCTACAGCACATACACAAATGCACACATTTGAAAAAATCAGACATGCTTGCAGAGTTGAATCAATGAGCTGCTTTTACAGAGCAGGACTCCGTAAAAAAATCTTGTTAATGTGACTGGAAATAGGCAGACAGGAGGACACACAGACATGGTGCAAAGAAAAAAAAAGAAAAAACAACCAACGAACAGCTCCAAAATGAGGGTATATAATATGGTCTCCAGGATCTGACACAATAATCTGTCGTTAATTGAATGTTCCTCTATATCGACAAACCTGAAGGACCATAGCAGTTTGAGCTCATCAAATATCATATACTTCACATTAATGCAGACCAGCTGCTGGTTTCTTTTCAGTACAGGATGGTGTAAAAATAAACTCACACACACTTGAAGCTTGTTAGAGAGAGGTGAACCAACTTTTTGCCACCTTTACTCTCCGTCACAGTAACATTATTGTCACACAATGTAGCTGTAAGCAACGACTGCTTTTAAAGCTCCGTGTTGCTGGTTTGTTAAAAAGATCTGTCACATCATAGATATGAAGGCACACACCACCGTGTTGCAGAAAAAAAAAACAACTATCACATCCGCATCTGCGTTTTGTTTTCATCTATGTTCTGAATGTCATTTTCTGAGCTTCAGATTTTTTAAGCATTAAAACTCATATTTTTAGTATAAGAACTTCTTTGCATGCATAAGGGAGAGTTTTCAAAACATTATCTATCCTTGTGGGACACCATGGTGGCCTAAGATTTTAAGGCACCAGCAATGTAAATTCAACCCCGGTATGATTTCCACCAGGAACGTTAGTTTCACCTCATTCCCCATGTCTTTCTCCCCACATTTTCTGCCAACTCTCAAAAGTATATACAGTAATTTAAAATAAATATTAAAAAGACACTAGCAGTTCATGCATAGAACAGAGCCTATAACATTACATATAGACACGTGTACTAAAAATAATATGATGAAAGCAGACGAGAAGGACAACAAGAGAAAAACAAAAACAAAACAAGGCCAAAAAGTTGGGGTAAAGAAGCCTTTACCTGCTTGTCAACAGCAGGTAAAGGCAAGTAAATAGGTTCAGGTAAAAGCAGGCAACACAAGGGACATTGAGGCTGTCATATAGTGCACAAATGGGCCTACACACAAAGACACACAACAAGAGAACGGGTTTTGGATAAGTAAATAACAAGAGCACAAAAGCCAACTAATTTTGAAGCCCTGATCAGTATTAGTTTTGTGCAGAAGTGGTTTATCAAAGCAGCAAGAAATGAAGATCAAACTTGTGTATAAAAATATGTATTAGTATCCAATATATTCTCCCTTCAGGACAGAACACACCCACAAATCATGTGGGTGTTTTGGCCTGATCTCTATGCTGTATGATTTAGACATGTGGGGGTATCAATTAGGTCATAATTACTAATATATAAAAAGAAAAAAAAAAGAAAAACAGCACATCCTCACATTAGAGAGACAAGAACCTGCAATTATTTGATATGTTTATTGGATAAATTAGTTGAACAATAACGTGATTTTTAAAGACTGATAGCAATTAATCCTCCTGCAGTCAACTAATCAGTTAATTTACTAATGGCTTCAGCACTAACTTCATCAAATAAAAATGAGATTATACACTTCTAGCCATTATGTCCCTCTTCCTCAAATCCAAATTAAACCTTTTAAACAGGTCTCTCCCAATGTCAAGTAACAACCAATTGTCCTGTTTAATACACAAACACATGAAAACCATGGAAGAAAATTTAAAAGTCAAAATCATGTCATAGGACTTATACATGGTTAGGAAGAGGAGAGTTTGTTTTGGCTATATCCTTTGTTCTGCCTAACCTTGTTTGTTCACACAGCCAGCAGCTACTTTCATCCAAAAAACAGACAACTCCACTTTTTAAATGGAAGGACAATCCCAGCACCAACCATGTTTTTACCGATTACTGTAATATGTGTTCTCCAATTTTTTTTCACGGCTTCAACAACTCTCACCACACGTCAAGCTCGAATGAATCGAATGCAAGCAACACAACAGACAGTAGAAGGAAGAGAAGCACGGCCTTGCACAGAAACAGTAGGTATAAAGTTACCACTGCAGCTCTAACTCATCCCACAATATTAACCTGTCTCTTAACATAAAACCTTTATATCTGTCATTCCATAGCATTTTTGAATCAAATTCAAAGGGTCCCTTTTAACACTAGATGGACTGTGTCACAGTGTTGCTGATGTGTGTACAGACTCACCAGTTGGGATAAAGGCTGGTTGCTGGAGCTGCATATTAGTCAGGGCTTGGTGGTAGTGGAACATGCTGGGGTTGAAGACGGCGGCAGCAGCTCCGTTGCTCTTCTCTAAGATCGGCCTCTTTGGTAGCGGCTGCAAGACCCCAGGCGGCAGAGCCTGGCCAGGAGGAGAACCAGAAGAAGGAAAGAGATTTTTTTTATTTTAAGGACTGGCTCATGTGGGCAAAACTTGCCCTTGCAGTATATAAATGCTTTCCCTGAAACAAAAAACACATTATCAGATGTTATCACAGAGTAAATATACAGTTGTATCTCAAAGCACGATTTAGACTCAAAATCCAATTGACGTGGATGTTTCTATTTACCACCACAAGAGGACACTGCAGCATCTAAGATTAGCCGAGGTGATGTGGGACAGCTCAGAGGTCAGGCCAAGAGCAAAATGGGATTGCTATGATTTCATTTTCTAATGGGCCCTGTGCTGAAACATCATACTGCAGTGGAAGACAACCAAGACAACTTTTGAACCATATTAGACATGTAAATATAACATGAATATGGGAAGGAAAAAATTGAACACACAGAACACCATTGTAGAACGTGATGCGAGGCTGATGCAGATATACGGTTTTGATTAAATATGTGAAAATGTGAATGGTTACTATACAGAATAGCACTAACAGCCACCTTGACCAACTCGGTTTGTAATTCCTTATATTTTATGAATTTTTATTCATATTTTGTATTTGATTCCAATACTGTGCTTTTTCTGCATCAGCACTGCAGATAGACCTGATTATGTTACAGCTGCTCACTACACCAACTTTAGCCCTTGCAGCTTGCTTCACTGATAGAGCTCAAACACATGCCCAGTGGCAGAAATTAAGTAAAACATAATCTCCAGACCGCATTATCAAATTTCATGCTGGCTGAGGGATACTGTAACACCCTGATCCTTCATTGCATCAGTAAACAATATCCAAGGGCAGAACAAGAAAGTCTCCTACTGTTTCACTGCAGTGTTATGCAGATATGATAAAAGTTAACTTGTAACTATTGCGAAGGTGAGTATTGGCTTACACCTGTGTTTTTCTGTTGTAAGGTTCTCTATATCACAGAACAGGAGTTGATAAAATGTTCAACCCCTTGCATAATGTTGACTTTCTGTCAAAAGAAAATAAAATTCTCAGCGTTTTGTCCATGTCACAGTGTTGAGAAGGACTCACCAAGCCTGTGTTGGTGATTGAGTTTTGACTGGCTTGGTGCTGTGCAGCCTTGATCCTGGCCTGCAGGTGTGCAGGGGGATGGAAGTACTTGCACTTGTCTCTGCTGCAGCGGCCCTTGATGTAGTCCATGCAGACAATGACCGAGTTCTCACTGCAGTCCACCATGCCAGCCTCCAAGGGGTGAGCGTAGCGGCAGTCACTCTCACCCCGTGTGCAATTACCGCGCTGGAACTCTCGACAAACCTGCCAGGGCCAGTGGGAGCACTGATCAAAAATTACTTTTCATCACACTTTGGTTAGATAAACAAACATGTCAACTGCACGCGGGCTGCATACTTCCAGCTTGTCTGTGCGCACATGTTTTTGTGCGGAGGTGCCGTTGCCCATGGCGGCTAGGCCGGTGGGACTCCCAGGGACCAGCAGGGGAGTACTGGGCAGCAGCTCAGGCATCAGGTTCATGCCTGGGCCCATGTGGCTCAGGTATGGACTGAATGCCATACTGGGACTCGTTGCCAGGGAGGGTGTCACCGGGAACGTTGTCTGACAGAGGGAAAGAACAGCCAAGAGAAATAAAACCACAGGTTATGGCAGAGCTTTCACCAGCTTTTGGAGAAGATTTGATGGTAAGTGGAAGTGTAGGTCTTTTACAGTAATGAAAACACATCCGTTACCTAGAGCCACACAATTACTCTTTGTAGCAAATACACATTAAAAGAATATATGATGGATAATAGATAGTAAATATAGATTCACATGTTAGTTTTGATATCCAGACAATTGCATATTTCCTTTCAAAGAGTTGAATTTTTGATTTAGTTGCTTGTTCCAATTCTACCTTCACTATGGCTGAACAAAATCATAATGATCTAAAGGGATTTTGATTAACGAGAGTTTTAACAAAATAAATGACAAAAAAAAAAAAAAAATGCAATATGGCACTAATTAATTGACTATTTCATTTTATTTGGAAATACCCAGTGGTTGCATTTGGCAGGGATCCCTAAAAATTATTTTCACTTTAAATAAACAGTAAGTCAAGGCAAGTAGGTTTGGCTTACATCTTTAAACAGAGAGAAGATTCCTATTTTTGTTTTTGTTAAAAGAGAAAAATTCAGCCTCTGCTGACAAGCTCTACTTGCAGGCATGCCCAGTAGCACTTGCATTATTTAAAAAGTCCCAGTTTTAGTGTGGCCTGCTCACTATAGGCTGCAGCTGTGTTCCAGGCAGCATGAACTGCATCTGTTGGGCCAACATCGCTGCCGCGGCCTTCTGCTGGATCAGGTTGTTCCTCCCGTTAATCTCCAGCTGGGTTTTCAGGTGTGGAGGTGGGTGCAGGTATTTACAGTTCTCACGCGTGCAGCGCCCCTGAGGAGGAGAGAGGAGGGAGGAAAGATGCCTCTGTGAGAGCAGGCAGACAGGGTCACACTTAATAGTGACTCTTACTGAAGGGAGATGAGGTCACATGACAGGGAGATGAAAATAATATGATCAAGAGGTGAAATCAGTCAGGAGTGTGCTTTTACAAAGTTGACAATTGCCACTGAAACCTAACATAAAAAGCTCCCCTTAGTACAATGATTGATTTGACAAGTTTAGCAGAAGACCTATCCATATAATCAAGTACAATTTGTTAAACTAACTATCAAGAGTCAAGTGTGTTTTCGTAACAGTCTAAGCACCATGCCTTAGTACTAAAGTACTAATGAAGTCCCAGAAGACCGTATGTTGCATAATTCATGCAAAGCTTGCTAAAAGTGTTCATCACATTGAAAGTACATTATGTTGAAATCAACAACAATCCGAGCAAAAACAGAAATGTCGAAATCACTAGCACTCGTTTGAAGTTGTTTCTTGTTTCTATAGACATAATATACTTAGTAATTACAAATTTGCTCATTTAATTTGAACTAACTTGGCCATTTATTTACAATCAAACTGTACATTTCATTTTATACCACACAGTCTTTTTCTAAAGTGATGTGAAATGACAGGTGTAGTATTTGAGCCAGCTTTGGGTTTTCCACAGTGGCACAGCAGAAATCAAATAAACCACACTGACAAGAGATAAAGCTGGAGAGTGAAAACATACGCTCGACTCTCACTATCCCGTATGACTGATTCTGTATCTATACCTGGCCGCTATCAATAAATAATCTACTTTCGAGCAGGAGAAAAAGCAAATATTTCAGAATATTTGTGCCTGACTGCAGCGCACACACTTGTTTAGTTCAGAGAAAAGCTAAAATGGGATTAGATCGAGAACAGTAAAATTACGTTCTTCAAAATAATATGATATTTGGACTTCAACTGTTACAACATAACATATTGTTATATAAAACAATGAACATATTTTATGCATTCATCACATATTTTTAAGAGCTGAAAAAGTAATGTAACTGCTGCCTGGAATGTCAAACAAATTTAGAGGTGTAAAAAATATAAAATGCCCCGTCTGTGTTTAGTTAATATATTATATAGTATTGTTATATTCTACCACTGGACTGTATATATAATACATATTGTTTTCAGGTAATGATCTTTTCACGTTAAAGGAGGTCAGAGCAAGGTTAAACAGTTCACATGAAGCTGGGAAGAAATGTCTTTCTAAATGATACATAAGCAGGAGGTTTAAACTCCAGTCACATGATGACCAGTTTTTAAAACCCACACACACAGAACCAGCTGTTGCAGCTTACTATTGGAACAATGTGTCCCAGTAACTACTACTATTAGATATTTTAAAAAATACCTGCACTAACTTGACTTTCTTAATCTAATGAACACAGAGCACCATTTATAACTATTCATTAACAAATGCAGAGACATGTTGGTTGAACAGTCAGATTTCTGCTGTTGCAATTATATGCATAGTCCAACTATTTCTACTTGCCCTGTATACAAAACTTAATTCGACACATGTAGGCTTAAACAATGACAGCAGACAGATTGCATGACTATAACCAAAGTGTTACACTTTATAATAAATGTGTATGAAACTGCAAGAAATTTCCAGAGGTTACATAGCCAGCAAACATTTTGCTATTCTAAATTAAAGATAATTGAATGAAAGTTGAACAAAGTAGGGTGATGAGACTATAATTATCCCTATGATATGGGAATCTGTATGTAAACACTGTAACCAATGCAATGTTTTAGGGATACAACTAATAATTAAATCACTACCCAGTAATCCACAGATTTTTTTGACCAATCAAAAACTAAAAATACATTTTTCCCAGAGCAAAAAACGACTCTTCGGCTGACTTGTTTTGTCCACCTAATAGTCCAAACCCCCTCCAAGAAATCTCTTTCCTATAATTTGAGACAAGAAAAGCAGCAAATCATTAGATTGAACCAAACAATGTTTGACATTTTGCTTGAAAAGTGACAAACAACGAATCAGTGACAACAATATTTGCCGATTCATTTTCCAATTTGTCGATAAACTAATCACGTAATTGTTTCAGCGGTAAATGTTTTACACCCAAAATGAAACTATGGCTCCAAAACAAATCTTTCAATTAATTAGTACCAACTAGCTTGATATACAGTATTTCTGTATTTTAGTCAGCCAAAGCTTTTCTTGCTTTTGCTACTGCAAAACATTTATATCAGAAGTATTTCTTCCCTCTCCTTTTTACTTGTCACTTTTGGCTTCCTGACAAATCCTTAATCAGATTTTGATTTGTATCTAAAAGCAATTCATTTTGCCCCAGAATGTTTTTAAAGCCGTGTCCTTCATCCCTGCCAGAGTCTGTGGGGAAGGTGAAGATAGTGCTGCAGGAACACTGCAGGTCAACACACACTCAGAGGAGGAACTGCAGTCTCCATTAAACCCCTGGGCAGACAGCAGCTGTCTGTCCCTGCAGATGAGCTGTTAACCCGCTAAACTACCATCACTGAGTGTCAGCCACAGACTATGTCATCAAACCACACCCACAAAGGATGGCTCGCAGTAGATGATCACGAGCATGCCGCACAACTGACAGAGAACCAAAGCAATGGAAAATAAAAAACTCTGAGGACAAACTGACGTCATGGTGCAGAGACTCTGATGTTGATGGATGATGTCGTGCTGAGATGAGGATACATAAATAAGGCTTTAGCAGTAGGAAAAATTGTGTGTATAGGAAAGGGAAAAACCGCAGTATCTCCCATGCCAGCACACAAGGGGGTTTCACACCAGCTCACACACCAGACAAAAAGCATACAAGCATACAACATGTGGCAGTTAGAAAAATGCTGACAGTGGTACACTGGCTTACACAAACAATTTTATCTACACTGGAGATGTGAGCAAGCTTTGCCTTAGTGAGCTTTGTTTTTATGGATGAGTCTGTAATGAGGAGTGAGGCCCATTAGCCCAGCAAGCCTGCTCAAGCTCAAGAGGAAAGGAAAGTACCTATAAATGAGCCTAATGATGAACTTTATGCATTGTCTCCTCCAAAACACAAAAGTTGGACCAAATTACTGTCTGAATTTTTGTCCTCTGGTAGCATGATCATTATTACAGATACAACACCTTCATAAAAGCCATAAAATCTAGGGTAGAGAAGGCAGCCAATGACAAGCGGTGTAGAGGAGAGTATTGGGTCTGGAATATCATTTTGGTAGCCATAGCAACACACTGCACAACACAGAGAAAGTCCCTGTAAGTACAGTGGCATGTTGTTGATGCACTCTGTGAGAAGAGAGAGATAGGACACTGATAAATAGGATCACTTTACAGACATAAGCCATTACTCACATCTTTAGAACTGTATTATTTTGCATACTAATATGGGACAACAACCAGCTGTTCTCTGCCATCAAAGGATCAACACACTCAAGTTTAGGCTCATTCTCATATATGAGAATGGTGAAGATATCAAAAAATTTGTATCTTAATAAATTAGTTCAATAACTCATAAACTACTGGATGGATTGAGATGAAGTTTTGTACATATATCCATGGTCCCGAGAATATGAATCCTACTGACCCCTTTTCATTTCATTGTGTCAATGTTAAGGTTGGCCTTTCGGGTTTTATGTGAAATATCTCAACAAGAATTAGAAAAAGATGGCAGTGAAATTTGGTAGCGATATCCATGGTACTTTTCATTTATTCGTAACAGCACTTTTCATCTAGCACCGCTAGTTTGGTGTATGACGAAATACCTGGAAAACTAATGGCACTATTATCATCCTTAGCTGTATTTTATGTTTAGTACAA
Source organism: Istiophorus platypterus (assembly GCA_016859345.1). Taxonomy (NCBI): domain Eukaryota; kingdom Metazoa; phylum Chordata; class Actinopteri; order Istiophoriformes; family Istiophoridae; genus Istiophorus; species Istiophorus platypterus. The sequence continues at coordinate 12,253,244 of CM029134.1, forward strand.
ATGAGGAATTTCTAGCATGCTAACACGCATAACTTCGGTGCTTTGATCTAGATCAAGTAAACTCCTAGTCTTGTTCTTAGACTTGTTCATGGCAAAATGCAAATGCTTCTCAAATGTGAAGATTCCAAGCTTTCCTCATCTTACATGATAGTGAGTGTCTCTGGGTTTTAGAATTGTTATTTGGAAGAAAGAAGCAACTTGAGTTTGCCATTTTTTAAATGCATTTTCTCTCATGTGATACACTGAAAAAAGGTATCTGTGGGTAAATCGATAATGACAAAATCTGTAAGTTAAAAAGCCCTTACCATGATGTCATCCAAAAGTAACACTGCACTTGATTCTAATGTATGTTGGACAGATGTGATGTCCGCACTAATCATATGAGATGACAGCAGCACTCCAGTTAACAAGGTAAAAAGAGCTTGGAGGTGAGCTCCCCCCTCCCTCCCTGCAGCAGGTTCTGACCAACCAGAAAGAGCTAATGGAGGAGCAAAAGGGAATGACAGCGATAGGCTCGGACCAGGCTGAAGATGCCAAATATGGGAGGGACGCTGAGGAGGGAGGCCATTAGCAGATAAATCCATGACATTAACAAACACCCTCTTTGGGCAGGCAACAGGAGGAAGTAATGATGCTGTAGAGCAGCTCTGTTAGGGACAGCATGTGGTGCTTCTTTGTTTTTTTTAGTCAGTCGACCAAAAACAACGTCTGTCAGTTGAGTATAATCCTGAACAACAATGAGGATAGAAACACTGTTGTAAAGAGGTGATTGCTGACACACTGTGCTGGCAGCAAAGCCCTGCTGCAGCTCCTGATAAAGAAAGCCGCTTTGACCTTCAGCTGTCACCAACTTCAGTTCTTTCTCAAACTAACAACATGACCCCAGGCCTTCAAACAGCCAAATGTGCCCTTAAATGCTTGTTCAGTGCCTTTGGTACAAAGCAGTTCACCTCTTTCTCCCATCAATGCAACCAGTACAGAGCCAGGCTGTTGCTCTGTGCTAAAAACAGCCGTGCCACTCAGGAAGATCAAACTATCCAATGGGTACGCTCTCCTGTGCTGTTGCTAGGCCCCCCTCTCTTTTTCTCTCCCTCTCCATCTCCCTCCTGCTCTGGAGGACATAACACAGAAAAATGGCTGAATAATAAATTCTAACTCAATAAACGAGGAGACAGCAGCTGCACTCAGACAGAAGGCCCCTTGTCTGGGTCTCACTTTTTCGCTGCGGAAAAGCTGGTCAAGCAAAACCTCTTGCAAACACACATGCATCCAGATGCGAATGCACAAACCAACACACCAACAGTCTATTTTAAATTTTAGCACAATTGGCCATTGATAGTCAGCGCTCTTCTAAAATACAGTAAAGCATCATCACTTGTCACACTGTTAGTTTTTCCGCTGTGTATGAGTAGTGCTAGTGTTGTGGTTTTGTGGTGGAGGAGAGAGGACGAGGGTCAGAAGAGCAGCTGTAGCGAAGATGAATTGGCACGACCGACTAGCCCACATCAGTGGTTGAGAAATAGACCATCGGCAGGGCAGCAGATTACGTCTGGGCGAAAATGAAAACAATAAATATCTTAAAAACAGAAGACATTTTTCTGACACATACCTTACACATACCTATTCTTTACCTATGTTTAGGTATAGAGAGTCCTATGTCAGTTTGCCTGGTTTAAACTAGGGTTCGGCAATATCACAGTTTAAACCATGGCCACTGAGAATCCCTGGTTCTGATTTGCAGAAAGGTGTGGATTAACTTTCACTAACCAAACAGTATAAGTGGACCCCGATGTATATGTGTTTGATTTCAGTTCTAAATTAATGTGGCATTTTTAAACTTTAAGTTGCGATAGCACCAATGAGGCTTAGCTAAAGAGCTTAGAGCTAGGGTCATATCTGCAACCATTAAAAAAAATAGCTAAATAGCAGCACAGTGAGAGCCACAACAGTTCATTTCAAATGTTTAATATTTTTGTGGGTCTTGACATCTGAGTAGACTAACTGTAGGAGGACTTCTGAAGTAATGTTAGCTATGGAGGCAATTACATCCATTACAAGCGTAGAATGTAAAACTTGTCAGAAGTTAATCCCTTGCAGCTACCGTGAGACAGAATTTGTCCACCATTAGATACTTTTCAACACCATTTGTACGATGGTAACTATTTATACACATGATTGTATTACTATCAATATTAACATTGAAGGTAATGACGCAAATTGGTTAGCTTGACTGCTTTATGGCAATATTGGAATTACAGATTTTTTTACGGATTTACAGATTGGACGTCATGGTAACCTAATGGTATAGGATACGTACCGTAGAGCCTCATTGTTACTAGTTATAATCTGGCCTTGGTATGCCATCCTTGTCTCTCTAATCACATTTGCTGCCTGTCTCTACACAGTATTGTATCTGGCAAAAATCACCTTCAGAGAAAATTTATTACATTAGATATTTTATCTTCAAGGTTTTTTTTATGAATATAGAATGACAGTAAAATGTATTGTTATGAAACAGATTGCTTTAACTGTACTAAAAGATTGTATCTACATCCCCCAACATTAGCTGAAATGTATTGCCTTATTTCCTTACTGCATGATGACAGATCAAAAAAGCCAATTTCAGCTGATATTCTCAAGAATTTAAAAGCCGCTCTGAGATGATTGGGACTTTTTCTAATGATGAACGTAGATTATAAACTTGTTTATCATAGTTCCCGGTTTTAGAAAGCCACAACAAAATCAAAAAGTCATAAAATAACAATAAACATTCATGAAGTGCTCTGTCCCAGATTCACAAGGCTATATCGATGGAATTAAGAAAAATTCTGACAAAAGTGGTGTCTAGAATTGATAGTAGCGGTGAAAAGGGTGGATCAACTGACCAGCTGTCATAGTTCGCAAGGTTTTCTCAAAAATATTTAAGCTGTTTGTGACACATCTCCCTCTCTTGAACAAATCAATTGTCAGATGACTCCTTAAACCATAGTTATACTCATTAAGAACATGGCATTGGATGTGTGAAATAGTACCTATAGCCGTAAAGGTGGGCGACCTCACCTGAAATAAAGACCACATCGACTATAAACCTCTGTGGGTTTGTTTGTGTATAAGTGTCAAATAAGAGGGCACCATCTTAACATCAGTATTTATGCAATACTACAAAGAGCCAAAAGGCATCAACTAACCTGATGTTAACCATAATACATGCATCTAAACAAACATGAGGTATAATGGCTGCACTGATGATAAGTAAGTTGATTTTTTACCTTAAGTGAGTCAAAGCAGGCGATGACTCGGCCGTTCTCCACATGGCAGCTCCGGGATGGGTGGGCAAACTTGCACTCAGCATCAGACCTCGAGCAGGTACCTCTTTGAAACTCACGACACACTTCCAGAGTCAGCCATTTGGTGTCCCGTCCCATGGTCATGCTGACAGCCATCAGAGATGCTCACGATCACAGAATAGTGGTGGGAGCAGATGGACGGAAAATTGTCTGATGAATAAATAAAATATTTTTCTCTTTAGCGCAACGAGGCAGCGAGTCCTTTTGGTTGATGTATTTTGGGGGGGGGGGTGTCTATTAGTTCTTCCTGGGAAATGTGGCAGCTGAGGTTTTACTGGAGTGAGATAGAGGGGCTTGGCTGTGAGCAGAGGCCAGCTCTGTCTCGAGAAAAAAAGAAAAAAGAAAAAAGAGAAACTACTCTGAGCACATCACTCTGGCATGCTTGGATATGTTGCTGAGTGTCTACGCCTTCACCTAAATCGAATGACACCCACAGTAAGTCACTGTTACATTCACGTCAACATGGCCAAGGTTGTGGCAGTCTCTGTAGAGCTAGTTATGTTTGAACAGCCTGAAAAGGAAGATATCTGTGGAACGAAGGAAACAGAACCTTATAGGGATGATCTCCTTGCACTGATGAGATGAGGTGGCAGCTCAGCTTAGGGTATATGGGGACTGCAGTCCAGCAACATGGGATGGATAACTCTGTGGCTGTCGGGATAAAATATAGCCTCTATTCAAGGCCAAACGTACACTGAGCCCCGTCCTGCTCTCATCCAGCCACGTCAGACGGCAGCACACGACCCCTTGCAGTATGGGCAACTTCAGAGTTCCACTTCCTCCTCTTAGTTCAGTCTCTTTCTCATCCCTCCTTCACTGTCCTTTATTGTTCTGTTGTCATCCTCCTCACTGACTTGTGTTCTGCATGTCCTTGCTTGTTGTCTTGCCGTTGACTGTGAAAACAGAAGGGCAAACATTAATCCGAAGCATTAACAAAACAGCAGCCTGTTGAAGAGAAAATGTTGTTAATGTAAAGCTACAACCTTTAATAGAGCTTGTCTCAGCGATGGGTGATGAGGACCACGAGGCAGGAGGGTGGAGGGGAAAGATCCAAAAAGAATAAAGACAAACAAATAGGGGAGCAGAGCATACAGGAAGGAAGGAGGCAGCAATGAACAGCAAAGGGCAAGCTATGTCTTGATTAAGTGATACGAGAGAGAGAGAGAGAGAGGGAGAGAAGGGATGGAGGGAGATTGCAGGCAGGACAGAGACGTCACTTCAACTCCCCTGAGCTCCACGGAGCAGAAAGTAATTGACTAACTAGACATGAATCATGCAATATACTGTGAAAAGCTGTGTCCTTGAAGTGGCAGAGGCTGGCACGTGTGGTCGACACCGATGATTCCCAGACAGTAATAAATGTGAAGGGAGGAAGCAGGAAAGAGAGAGACAGGGCAGAAAGAGAAGGGGTAGTTCTTCACAACTGCAGCTGCTGCGCTCAATGCAAAGCAACGGCCAATTGGGCAAACTTTTGCAGGCAGGCAGATCACATCACCAACCAATGACAGGTCAGTTTCCACAAGCAGCTCCTCCCTCCACAGAGCCCGTCCTTGTTCCTCCCAGCCTTTTTTCACTGGTAGAGCACAGTCATGGCTGAGCCACATGTTAATATTCAAACTGTACAACAACTCTGAGCTGACTCCGAACAGCTTAGGCTAAATACAGAAAAGTAGGAGGAAGTTATGTCTTATTCAGAGAGTGGACGATACTGCAGTGTGATGCAAGGAATATGCATGCTGTGAGGGAGCAGAGTGACGTGTCCAGACACTAACTGAATACAGATAACAATCAGTGAGGTGGCTCAATAAAGATAAGCATAAAGAAGAAACTAGAATTTATCTTCCCAGGGGAAGGCAAAGTCCAAACTGCATTTTCGACATGAGGGAAAATTAGGGAGAAGGAGGGCTACCTTGTATGAGACATGGTAGTACATGAATGCACAAAGTGAATAAACAATAGACGGGATGCAGGAGAGGAGTACAAAAAATAGGAGGAGGAGAGGGGGGTTGGAGCAGATATTATCAGTCCCTGTGTCTGATGGCGGCAGACACAGACGGAGGAAGCAACGGGGGGGAGCATGTGAGGGAACGAGTGTGTGGTTGTGTGCGCGTGTGGGTGTGTGTGTGTGTATATTAAAGCATGCAGCTAGACAGCCCAGTAGGAGCACACTGCAGTGGAGTGGAAGAAGGAGGGATAAGAGGGAGGTGGTAACTGAATTTGATACACCCACCTTCAAACACAAGAACAAAGACACCCCCCCCCTTAAAAAAAAAGGCAGGAATGAGAGATGAGCAGGTACAGCAATTGCTTTGCTTGCTTAACCATTATGCTTGTCTGTACCTCTTCCTCTGCCCAGCCTACCTACAGATCGATAGAAACTTTCCTCAGGGGGACAAGACAAGCGCTTCTCTTGCAGCTTTGCCTGTCATGCATTCAGGTCCACATCGGTGTCAAGCACTCTTGCTTACGCACGCCATGATGACGCAGCTCAGCAATATGCAACCCGCATCATCAAAATGCTCCTCAGCAACGATTCTCACTTCCTCTCCTTGCTCTCGCCACAACTACACACCAAATGGCGCACAGTTGCCATTACAACCATTCTTGGAAAGCTATGTGGCAATACTGGCTTCCCTCAAAAGCCAATCCAGTTATACTGCACCCTTTGCATACATAGTAATAACCTATCGCTCATACATGCTTTCCAGCTGTTTCACCCCTTCAAAAATTTCACCAAATATTTAACCAAGTCATTCCTTGTTAGCTTTGCCTTTGGCCTCTATTAGGGCTTTGATGGCTACTGGAAGACAATGGGGACAGTTAAAAATAGAGAAATCCTGCCATGGCATAATGTGTAAGTGGGTTAAATGTGACATGCCTACTTGGGGGTTGTGTTTGTTACAACATGTTCATGAAAAGACAGAGCGACCCGTGAGAGCTATTAGTAAGCTAGTAGATCTGACACTCAGACAAGACAGCAAGTTTTTTAAGTTTTTATGAATTAGATACTCACAAGTTGGTGCAGCCACTTTATCCCTGAATACAGGAATGTAGGGACAAGAACATGGACAGATGACTCAGAGTACATAATTTATACTAAGGAACAAATATCCCATAAAGAAAACAACATCATTCTGTAGGCATACTAGCACCTCCAAGAAACTGTACTTATACAGCTTAAGAGCTTTGATGTTTAGCTTGTAAGCATGCAAACATTTGCAGGTGTTTGGTCATAAAACAAATTGCTGGATAAATTAAAATTTTGACCTGATGATGACTTGAGGAAAAGTCAAGGGATAAGGAAAGTTGTTACAGTTCATCCTGAGGGAGTCGTGAATGTGTTTACCAATTTTTCCCTCTTTAGGTCTTTAACTAGTATTAGGCTATGTTTCCACAGGTGACTTAAAAGTATGCCCTACAAGTAATGGTTCATTGTCTGTCTCAAGAATAGGTGTGAAGACACTGATAAGAGTCAAGATGGCCTAGTCCCCAATGGCAGTTGCCGTAAGCAACCAAGGTCTTAAAGATATGATGGACCGCAGGAGTGAAAAGTCATAACACAGGGGCCCCGTCATCCCTGGGATAGACTGTCTTTCCTTGATAAAGTGAATGAAATATACAACCTGACTAGGAGAATGTGATCTAACATTTAGGATTTGGTACCCAATGTAATCTTCACACATGTAAGGTTAGGTGCTTGTGTTCCATGAAGAGTATCCTTATTTGGACATGCAGTAAGATTTGTTTGGGTTTAAATGTGCTCTGGAAGGAAGACAACCTTCAGATCTGGGTGGCATTACACAGTGTCATCTCTGAAACTGTCTCTCATCTGTCTCTCCATAGGCCAAGCTTCAATAAATATTCCTGCTTAAGACATCTATGTCTCCTGAAACCTCTTCCATCACGAGTTTACCAGCTAGCAAGATTTCCATTAGATTAGCAATCTAACCATTATTCATCAAGGTACTCAATTAAAAAACAAAAATGTCACCTTCATGTTTGCACTGGAGGAATAACAAGGAGATCACAAAAATTAGGATTCAACATCTGGGAACCATGAATGCCATGACTGTACCAAGTTTTGTGCCAATCTATCAAGTACATATTCTACAGGATAAGTAAAAACTCAGATTTACTGGTGGCACTATATGAAAAGTCAGGGGGTCATGAAAGTGATTAGGATTAAATGTCTGAGGACCATGAATGTGTGTCCAAATGTTCATAGCAATCTATTTGAAAGATGATGAGAAATTTCAATCTGGATCACAGCAGACTGATAGAAGAGAGCCTGACATTGCCTTCCATAGAGCCATGCCTCTAGCATGTTTGGAAAGCTGTCATGCTACCAAGTGTTCTGATGGACTCCATTGTGTGAGTACACCTTGTGACTAATCTGCACATTAGTCAATTAATAATTCAGCAACAGCTGTAGGCAAGTAAAACCACCAGGGGTAAATCAAACACTTCATTGCATCTTTATAAACATGCAGAACGTCACTCCAAACATATGTGCAACATATCCACCTAGAGTAACCTAAAACCCAGGGCTCAGGAGAAAAAAAAACATACAGATGTGGTTGTTTTGGGTCTCTTTGTGGGCCTTTTGTGTTTCTTTTAATCATAGTTTTGGTCCATTTTGTATACAATTTGTTTTTTTTTTAACTAAGTGCTGTGATTTTCAAAAAAGGAAATATCACCAGTCATTTCACACAGAGGCTTAGCCCCCCCCCCCCCCCCCCAAGGTCCAGGAGGCCCTGGGGCTGTGTCCCTGGTAGGACCATTCAGTACTTCCAATATAGTACTGCCAATACTGCCAATATTGCACAATACTACCTACAACAGCAGAGATAAAACATAAAGGGAACAGAAGATACACACACTGAGGAGCTGAGGAGCAACTAATTAAAGTGCAGATGAAGAAACAGTAGAAGTGGGAAAAAAGAGAGAGGGAGAAGTTTGGCTTGAAGTACTCTAATAGCTTAATATTTATCAAGAACCCTCTTCGAGAGGCAAGGGCTTTATGCTACATACTTGAGGCTGCATGTACAGTTATAGCCATCACACCACAGCTATCTCACGGTTGTCTCTTGCAAGATGGATCAATAATATAAAGCCCTTTAGTAAAAGCAAAATATATACATAAGAAAGCATGAAAAAATGATTTAGCTATACTGCTAGGACAACAAATTTAAAATAAAATGTGTCATTAAGACTTATGATATACAATACAGCTGCAAATAACAAGGATTTTCATTAACAATTAATATACTGGTTATTTTCTAGATTAATAGTTTTCTATCTATAAAATGTCAGAAAATAGTTTAAAATGTCTGTTACAATTTCCCATAGCTCACATAGATGTATTCAAATTGCTTTACTGTGAAATAGGACAAATAACAAGAGCAAATCCTCCCACTGGAGAAGCTGAAACAAGAAAATGCTTAGCATATCTGCTTAAAAATTCTTAAAATTATAAATCCATTACCAAAATACTTACAAATTTCTATAATTTCTATCAACAAATAGATTTTTTTTTCATCTGCTCATTATTTCCTTGATTAATTGACTCCAAATTATGTCTATGAAATGTCAAACGTCAGAAAATGCCAGTCATAAAGTCTCAGTGCCCTTTGAGATGACTCCAAGTTGCTTCTTTTGTCTGACCTATGTTATTGAACCAAACGATATTTGGTTTAATATCATAAACGATAAAGAAAAGTAGCAAATCCTCATTTGAGAGGCTGGGATCAGAAAAAGGTTGGCATTTTTGCTTAAAAACGACTAAAATAATTAATGTAATAGCCGCTGATTAATTTTCTGTCCATCAGCTACTTAATTAATTGACATACTGCTTCAGCTTTAATACACAGATCAACTTAGAAATGCCACCAAAAGTCTAAACTGTATTCTCATTTAATTATAAAAGCCAGCTGTATTAAAAAGTGTACATTTTGAGCCTAAATAATTTTAGGCTACTGAACTTGTCCAACCATTACAATCCAGTGTAAACAGTCATATGCAGGGATGGGGGATGAAAAGTAAATATAGTCTGTCTTTGTTATAACAGTAATTATGCTGATGCCTGTTTTCCAGGTGTCTGCCGTGAGAAGAGGGGCTACATCAGTCACTAGTCAGTGGGTTGGGGTCAACATGTAGGTGGAGCAGGATGTGGGGATGTATAAGGAAGACAGATTGGGGGGGGGGGGGGCTGCTGTTTACTCTGGCGCACTGCGTCCCTCATCAAACACAGGGAACCAAAGGGCTACCGACAGTGTAACCTTCACCGGAGCTCTGACGTCTGCATTATGGCTGGTGTGTAGGATGGGTGCCACCCAGACCAACTGCCCTGCACCTTATCTGCTCACACTAATAGATAGCTTTATACCAATAAAACTGTAAAGTGTCAGACATACATTAATGAAAGGCAGGGTGACACATTAACATGTGAGGAAAATAAAACCTTTCATTTCTACTCATATTTTTTCCCTTTGCTTCCCTTTCTTTCGCACAATCATTGTATAGGCAGGGGAATATTTTAAGTGCCCTTTGTAATTTCTGTAGAAATTTATGTTTGCTCTATTGTTGCGCTTTATATTATTGGGCATACATGAAAACTGGGAATACAACATACTATAGACTAATACAGCAAGTCTACAGAGAGAGCTAAAGGATCCTAACAGTGTGAAGTTCAGCCTTTATCAGACTGGGGAAAGCCAATGAGGGATTTTAGCATTTATACACTGGAAAAAACCCTTAAGCTCGGATCTGTGTGTCAGTTTGGCTTCACATTAGAATCTGGGGCGTTTCCTGTGGGTTTTTTTTTTTAACCTGGAGTTTCCCCATTCCCAAAAGCCCAGTGAATTCAGTTTTTAGAAGTAAAGTTAGTTTTATTACAAATACTGAAGTTGTGAAAACACAACACTGGCTACCATCTAAATGATACCTCTGTTACAACTTTTTTGAGAGCAGTGACAGGGTCGAGATCGAAACAGGATAACATCAATGATCAGGTGATTGATTAAAAAGGTGAGAGAACCATAAATCACAATGAGAGTGAAAGCCTGCAGCCTGAGGGGAGGGAGCAAAGTAATTAGGTTAAGTATCAATAATCCTTTCAGCTCATTAAAGCACCACAGCTCCCATTTAAGCAAACATACAACAAGCCTATTCCATCATACAGGACAATATAACCTACGCAAAGCATGAATACTTGGAATGATTCAGTTTAACTTGCCCATTGCACTTAAAATTTTTTACATCAGAAAAGAGTGATTGAAGCATCAGTTTCATTTTACTTTGCTATAATACTGGTTTAAGCTGGGGGTTTCTCATCCGTTGTAGTGAGATAATGAAAGTTAAATGTATGGAAAACCTGTAGCTATTATACCTGAACCAATAACATATTTGTTAGCATAACATTGTTGATTTGTTATTGCTGCGACATTGTCGGTGAAAGGTTTTATTTATACCACAAAAAATGGAGCATCCTCGGCAATTGATGTGTGAGGATTTAAAAACAGGTTATGTGGGAAATGTGGTTGTATGCTTGTGTTTGTGTGTCAGTTTATCTGTGTTTGTATTAAGTTAGGAAAAACTAGATAAACTGGTGTGGACTCCACAGCCTGAAGGGAGTTTGAGCTTGTCTTGACTGGCTATATTGTTAACTAAGACAAGATGAGGGCAATTCATCAAATTGAAATGCATACAATGTAGGTGGGCAAGTAGTGACAACACAGTATGTCAGTTTGATCTCTTAAGGTAAACACGACAAGGCTCAGCCTCCTGCACTGGCTGCAAACATGCAGGGGTGTCACCTGCAAAAATCCTGCACACATAGAGGAGGCAACCTGCAATTGCCCTTCACTTAAAATATTTAAACTCAATATTATAGTGAACAGAGTGACTCAAAGTAATTATACATAGATTTTTTTTTCTTCTCTTCCATCTATGGTATTATAAGAAAATCCATCCTGCATCCGAGATACTGATACTGTAAGGAGATGCCATAAAATCCAAAATAGTGCATTGAATCAAAACCTTGTGTGCAGATCCCAGAGTAAAATATAACAGCTGCATACAGCTGTCACATTTTAGGCGGCTATGCCCTGTATCCATACACAGAATAGCTCATAACATGTAAATGTTATGTGTAGCCCCACGATTACGTTCGTATGGAAGTATAACAAAGGCGGATTTGAGCTTCCACGCAACAGGCAGACTGGAAGAAGCATTTTAAACGACGGTAACGTGAAATCAAATATAATTCACTGCCAGGACTAGTTATCTAAATGCGTCAGGTAGCGTTAACGTTGCTGCAAACTGCGCCAGACGTGCTCAGCCTCTTACCTGTTCGCGGTCCAATCGGATGCGGACTCAAGCGTCTTCTCCTGAATTAACGTCGCTTAAACTGGTTATTTTCCACAAAGACGCGCTGTGGAAACCTGGAAATGAAAGAATAAAGGGGGAGGGAAGGAGGAGGGAGGGAGGGAGGGGGAAAAAAGGGCGCGTTGACGCTGTCTAGAAATAATAAAATTGAAGCAAGTCCAAAAAAGAAAAAAAAGAAAAAAGAAAAAAGGAAAAGCAAAGGTGGTGCTGCCGCCTCGGAGTGAAAGGGGGGAAAAAAGCGGGGGTCTGTCTCCGGCAGCCGAAATCTCAGCTGGAACTAAATTTACTGGGCAGCAACACGCAGCCAGAATAACAGATTCTTTTTTAAGAAAAACAATCAGAGGCAGGGCGAAGTGGCGAGGGAGGAGCTGGCAGGGTGTGTGTGTGTGTGTGTGTGTGAGTGTGAGAGTGTGTGTGTGGGCGCTCACATTTGCCAGATATCCTCATTGGCATCGGGGAGATCGAAAGTCACGACGGGGAAGGTGGATCCGCCGTCGGACACGTCGCAGGTGGGCACGGCCGGAGGTGTAGCCAGGTGAGCACCGCGTCACGTAAACACGAGGAAGGACGGGACACGTCCGTCCCCCCGGGGGCCGAGCGTCACGGAGATGATTCACCCCGTGGCAACCTGGGCAGATTAACCACGGCCACAAAAAAATAAATAAAACCCCCAAACCCCCCGAGCTATAGGGTCAGTCAAACTATGTGTTGTCCTATTAAAGGCGCAGTCTAAATATCTGGAAACCGCTTTGACTAAGACGAAACTTAGCTTGTGTGTCCCGGCCAGCGCCAACCGACCCACAATAACCAAAACCCGAATTTAGACCCAAAGTCCACCTGAACCAAAAGTCCCGAACCCGTCCGGGGAAAACGTAAACAGGGGAGGCGATGCGTTCGTGCTTCTCGCTCCCCGAGCGTTTTAAAATGGACGAAACCGCCACATGACATTAGTTTACTGGTTATTTATAACCTTTGCGTTTAGGTGACAGCCAGAACGTGCAGGTGGTGGAGCGCGCCTGGGCCACCCGACCTGAGGGCGTAGGTCGGCTCCGCACCAGCACCGCACGTCCGGTCTCCGCAGGGTTTCCACAATAAAAGCAGCCGTCGCCGCACGTTTTTCCCCCCACATTATACGGTCGAGACAATTATTAAAGGGTTTATAAGATGTAATCGAGGGCTCCGTTACTGGTTAATAAATCGTTTACCGATGCTTTGTAGATCAGTAAGGTATTAAGTGGCCAGATTGTGGAAAAAAATCCTCCTCCAGCACCACGTCTGTCTTTTCTTTAATTCATTAGGCAGACCCCTCCAATTTGACCACCTACCATCTGGAAGAAGGTGGCAGGACATCAAGTTTATTGTCCATTTATAAACATTTATAACAACAGACATAATGGATTATTGCAGAACCATTTATTACTTATTTGTTGAACTGTATATATGTGTATATTTGTTCCATAATGAGATGCATTCCCCTTTATTAATGGCTTACAAACATTTAGAACTAAAGGAGTCTTGAGTGTTAGCAAAGTTTTGTCGGGGGAGGACTTTGCAGCACCTGCCAACCTAAAATATGACATCAAGTTGTTAGAACTAATCTGTAAAGAATTAGTAAATTAGATTTTAGCCATTAATAAATCCATTAAGGTTTTTGATGCTCTTGTCCTAATTTAAACACACTAAAATCAAGTTCTCAGACTTTGGTGTATATTGTGTAGACAGTGAAAGCATATACAGTGTTTCCCATCCCTTAACCATTTCTGGCAATGCAACTATACTGATGAAAAATAATTAATTTAAAATTCCAATACCCTCAGTAAAACTTTTAGTATTTTCCATAAACTGCTGAACAATTCTTCAGAATTTAGCAGCAGCTGTCAAAGCTGATCCCTCTACTAAATCCCCTGAGGTTTAGACTGAAAGAAGGTTCAAATCCTATCCAACCAAATTTAAGAATAAGCTGTGATGTCAACCATCAACTCAGTATCTCCACTCAGGAAGTTTAGATTTCATTAAAAGCACCTCGGCGCTCCCTGCTGGTGTTCCCCAAGTTTGCAAGTGCAACACAAAAGCTTGCGGCCTTTTGTGCACACCATCAGACAAAAGGACAGACAGAAAGAGGATACCTCTGTTTGGCATAAATAAAACGTTAGTTCAGTAAATGTAAAAGGAATTTTATATAAAAACTGAGACTTGGGACACATTCAGTAATTTTACAACATTAGCAGTTAATGCAACACATTGAGGTATCTATGAAAATTCCATTCTTCTTTTCGGTCACTTAAGAGACGCTTAAACACACAGGTGAATTTTAAAATGTGCGCATTTCATACAAGACAACAATCCGTCAAACATACAGATTGTTAATCACAAACAGTAGCATAATTTTTTTTTTTAATAAATAAGTATTACATTGTTCCTTTTGACAAAGAAAAATACACTTCCCCTTATTCCAAGCTACATCACTAGAGTTCAGATGTGTTTAAAAGGCAGGAGAACAATGTAGAAGTCTCGTCTGAACAATGAAAGGTAGAGAATTGCAGGGAGCCAAAGCAGCCTCTCTTTCTGTCAGGAAATCTTTCCAGAATTCATTGTAAATATCAGTTGTTGCAAAGAAATACAATCAGTATCAATAAATAAATGTGTCTGTTAAAATAGTTCATGGTGAGAGAAAAATAGCAGAAGGCGTATACTAAAAATAACTTGAATTCACTGACAACAGACAAGGCAGAACTTGGCACACTTTGTATTAAGACCCTACTGCTTGCTTCTATCACTACCACTGTTCCACATTGTCCACGTAGTCCTCCATGGTGATATTCTCATCCAGATCCCACCAGTCTGGGAGCAGCACTTCCGACTCCACACTGTCTCCAACAGCCTTCTCCCTCTGCTGCTCCTCAGTTACTACAGAGTGGCTGTCAGGCTGACAGGGTGCTTCTGTGGGCTTCAACTGCCTCCCTTGTTTTGTAGAGAGCCTTCCACGGAGCCGCCTCCTCTCCTGCTGCCGCCTCTCTCTGGCCTGCCTGCGCTCCTGCTGCCTCGCCACCTGGAAACGCTGCAGGAAAAGGTCACGGGCGTATTCGTACAGCTCTACATCCCATCGGTTTAGTTGTCGGATTCTGTGTTGGGTCTCAGGAGGTACGTCAACGCTGGAGGCACGTGTGCCATTGAGCTGCGTGAAGGGTGCAATGAACTCCAAGTTGAACGTTCGCTCAAAGAGGTACTGGGTCTTACGCTGGTACTCGGTTAGCCCAAAGAATGCCATGCCCCGTAGGTTACGTTTAGCGCTCTGAAGAAGTACATCCCAGCGCTCGTTCTCATTCATGGCAGACACGTTGTAGCACCCAACCAGACTGAGGTCAGCCAACATGCGTGTCTGCCGGTTGTTGGCCAAGTTGTAGGGGCAGTCCATGAACTCCTGCAGGGAGCAACCTGACCAGTCGTCTCCGGTGTAGCAGCTTGGCAGCTCAGACAGCGTTGGTGAACGTCCATCACACACGTGTAAGGAGGCTTTCCATGTGGCACCACGCTGCACATGACGCCATTCGCTCAGGTAGCGCGACACTGGGTCTCGTAAGATGGTTATATAATAATAGTTCCTACTAAAGAGAAAAGAGAACATTAGTTTTGCAATAAGATAACTCAAAGAGACTCAATGTCAGTGAAATTTGTATTTCTTTTTGAAATTTTGCTGCGGATTATGTATTTTCAAAATTGAGTGATGTGTTTATTATCCCTTTCAATTCGTGAAGTAAATGTTTATTGTATTAAATGTCATCAAATGAGAAGATACATAATAGTTCGATAATAGATGCATTTTGACAAGAAGCAGGAAGTAGGCGGGGCAGAGAAGGGGTTGATAAATACAAGAAGATCATTTATATTCATTTGTATCATAATTAACTGGTTCTGATTTGACAAAAAATACAAAAAGAATCTGAGAATCCTGCAAATATGTTGAAAGTTTATTTGTTTTGTGTGGGCCATAAGCAATAGGTTTAAGAAAGGTTTGGCCACGGATTCACATTTTAAGTAGCTTTTCTTCCCCCCTTAATCTCACAGCCCATATTCAAAGATGATGTTAAAACCAGATTTCCCCCGGGGGGGGGGGTCACCAACCTGGGCAGGTTCTTGGGAGCCTCTCTTGAGTCCATGAGTGACGGGACGCAGCTTGTCAGCTCGGTCCAGTCGGCGTGAAGCCCGCAGCTCCAGCCGGTGGAGAAACGGGAAAAGAGCCAGGTTTCCTTCTTACCTGGCCGGTAACAGGTACATTTCTTCTGACCTGCGTGGCACTCGCACGGCCTCTCCAGCTGAATATTCCGCACCAGGTGTCGACCAAACGTCGTGCCACCTGTCTTCTGAATGTGCAGAAAAACTATGACATCGTCACCTTTGATGTTGAAGTCCAAAACACGGTTTAAGTCGGCTTTGGTGAAGTTGAAGCGGGGGACGTAGCGCACCAGGGGGCCGTCTTCTGCAATGTACGGATCTTTTTGGAGCCCGTCTTGGGCTTCGCTGCCAGTCCTCCGGGAACCAGTTGCACCGCCGACCTTCAACCAGGATCCCAGCTGGTGCAGCATCTGGCACTCCGACCTGCTCGGGCACACGTACTGGACCATAATGACGCTAAAGATCAACGCCATGAGCAGGACGATCAGGACCCTGTGGTGGCTGCTGCTGCTGCTGCTGGATTTCTCATCCATCTTCCCGCGACGGACAGAAAAACATCACTCGGGCAGCCCGGGTTCCCTGCCTCGGCCGGGGAACCTCGGAAGTCGTGTTTATATGGCCGCCAGAGCGAAAACAATAACAATGTAGCTGCTAGCCAGCTAACGCAAGCTAGCCAGAATGATGTGTCGGCGGCGGAGTCACAGAAAAACGGACGATGTCGTTCTGCAAGTTTGGCTGTATTATCAACCATAAAGCTTACAGGTTTCATTAGAAAAAACCCCACCAGGTTTACCAGTAGTATTACTTAGATCATCTTTGCAGCAGAAGGTCCGTGTCTTCATCTGCCTCCGACTCTTGATCTTTCTTCCCAGCAGCCTCTGCGCTGATTGTTGGGCTGAAGTTACGTCACCCGGTAACGTCCGGCCGATCCGGAGCCGCTTAGACAAAAAAAGTTGACCCAACAACCGCCCGGAGCCTTTTCACAGTTTGTGTGAGTCGTAATTTCTCACAAATTCTATAGACACTTGAACCATGCAGGTTTTCTATTATATTATTACTCCTTGAGGGGATGGGTATTTATCGCCGAAATAGCTCAGTTGGGAGAGCGTTAGACTGAAGATCTAAAGGTCCCTGGTTCGATCCCGGGTTTCGGCATTTTGGTGCCACGGAGAATCCGGTATTTTTTCCTCTGCGGCTCCGTCCCGACCGCAGCCACAAAGCAAGGTCGCACGCCAACGCCGTCTGGCTGCTTGCGGACTCAGAGGTAACGTCCCCGGTGCTGTTTTGCTGAAAAATCGCGTAACTATGTCGTTTGGATTCACTCTCGCTTGTAAGAGAGTATTTTCCACAGTGTTTGTACTGTGTTACTGCATATACCACAGTACTAGAAACAATGACACATCGGGAACACCTACCTGTACATTAAGGATTGTCTCAAAACTATATCGTCTCAACACTAATATAAAAACATTCATAAGAGGTACAATTACAACATGGATCACGGATTTTCTTTGGATTATCTTTTCTTGTTTATTTAGCACGAACCACGAAGTGCTTGGACTGTGCTGCCTTAATGTATATATCAAAGAATTTGGTAATACATGCTTCAATATGCTTAGGTAGGCTATTTGTTATTATTTATTATTTCCATTTTTGCAAAGAGTATTTCCAAAATACACAAGAGGAAATTAAAATAATTATAATAATGCAACACAAAATGATATATATTCACTATACACAGTAGTATAGGAAAGCTACAGATCAATATAAACAATGGTGCTCTGTCCTCCCCATGTGGCCACAGATTCTCATCCATGTTGCATCTTTTGTTCTCTCTGCGATGCAACTAAAATTCTCTTTGCTGCCTGATTCATCCCTGGAAATCCTCTTCAGATACATCCAGACATCCAGCATTCACTGTGTCCATAAACACTTCACCTCCACAAAGAGAGGGAGTCCTTTATAGGGCTGGGGAATGGAGAGTTAGGTGAAAGGAAAAGTGACATCCTCCTGGGATGAGATGCAAACTTTACTGTGACTGGGAGAGAACAGTGAAACACCATATCACCCCTTAAATTTACAAAGCCTTCTGGATTTGGCCTCACCTAGCACAAGCTTTTCATAGAGGTCAGTTTATTCTTATGTATATATTTTTTCTTCTCTTTTTTAATATATATATATTTTTCATTTATTTTTAGATATAAATGTAGCAGAAGGTAGCAACTTGCAGGCAAAATTACAGTAATTTTGTGCAATGTTAGGTTTAGAAAATCTTGTGTAAACATGTGCAACACTGAGAGTAAAAACACAAAGTCACAGTGGTGGTAGACATTAAGATGGAAAAAAATTCATGAATTTTAAAAGCTGTGGACATTAAATACATTTTGTGTCAAAGCAATGAAAATTGTTCCACAGTTTAGCCCACATTGGCTTCTGCTGTGAAAAAGTTATGAAAAAGTGAACTCAGTACTGAGAAAAGCATGTTGGTAAATTAAAAAAAAAAAAACTAACACCATTGCAAGGAACCCTATAAAAATGTTATGTCATGATCGATGCCCATGTAAGTAAATTAGGTTCTTTCTCAGCTGATTTCAATACAGATGAGCATGTGTACTGGCTTTTGGCCTTGTTTCTAGAATAGCAGCCTGCCCTATATAACAACATCACTTTTGTTGTTGTTTGTGTCACAGGGATCGTGTTCAGTCAATTCTGTGGTAATTCAGTCTGGCAAACTTGGCTCCTAGCAAGTATTCCATTCAGTGCTCATCAACTCGAGGGGGATCTTCAACTTTTTGGTGCTTGCGTCATCATTTTGCCCACTTTTTGCATATGACATGCGTGATGTGGTCACGATTTTCATACCTGTCCCATTTAGTGTAAAGTTAGTGCCTTTCCTACAGAGGATGATTTTCCCCCCAGCTCCGGCCCACATTCATCTCTACCAAACATGCAGGCGTTTTAAAAGACACGCTTAAAATACAGAGCAGACTGATGTTCTCTTGAACACCACGGTCATCAGTCCTGGTCTTCTAAGCCCAGCTTTTTTAGCCTCAGTGAACTGGACTCACAAGGCCAACCAGTGTCTCTATGTTTGTAATGAAAGAGCACGGGTCCCTGGCATGATGCTGGAGCAGGAGAACATTGCTGTGTTACAGCTGATTAGCCGTATGTAATCGGGATTATAAAACACTACATTAACATGAGCACTAAGACAGAAAAACAACAAACTGTTTGATTCATAACTTAATTGTAAGAATGTTTTTTTTTAATGGGAATTTTTTAAAATGTTTATTTATTTATTTTTTTTTTAAGGTTTCTGTGTTGAGTTTTCTCAGCTGATTGGTGATATTGATCAGACCTTTCATCAGTGACATCATCCACAGATTGATCTGTCTGCAGGGCGATTTAAATGCCCTGATGGAAAAGAGGCCAGCTGCTAAAAACAGATGTCCGGTCGCCGGGACCGCGTCACTGATGGAGGAATTTTTAGTCCTAAAGATCGCTTGTGAAACAGATGTATCACTCTCCTTTTTTTTAACAGATTAGCTGATCACTCCGTCTAAAAAAAAAGGAGCCGTCCTCTTAAATTCCGCCTCTTGAATACTTTCAGTAAATAACAGCTAGATATGACAGCTGGATCTGCCTGTTTTGATAGTTAATGGTTTTGGGGTCAAATTTGCCTACGGGATATGGAAATAACTGTAGCAACGATATTTTCCACCAAAGAATTTATACGATATCTGAAAAAATAAATTGTAAACAGGTATGAAAAATAACAACTGAAAGCCAAAACCACATTTGTTTAATTGTTTATCTAACTTTAGTCTTTAGTGTAGTTCTGATCCAATATATTAGATTTGAATCATTATTCCACTGAGGCAAAGATACATTTACAAACGTATGTTTTTTTTTTTATATATCCACTTTAGTACATGTTTACCTTTTATTAAAACTTCTACTCTAAGAAGGTTTTTCAATAAAAACATCCTGAATCTTTTAGGAGTAGCTCATATCTCTTGAGGGCGTCGCGCAATATGGAACCAAACTTAATTAACATGCTGGTGTAGACACCGAGCGACACTATATATAAAAAAAATAAATACATTTGAGTTTAAATCGATTACTAGTAAAAGCTTCGCGTTCAAATGTGTGACCCAAGTCAAAATGCAAAGGCGTTTTATATATATCGTATATATCAGTTATACTGGGGATATTTTAGGCTACTTTTACGCAAACATGAGAGTCGCCTATGTAACGACGAGGACGACTAAGGCGGTTCCTCGGCCTCCTCCCTGGTCCTCGGGAGAAGGCGGCGGAGTGACACCTCCGCGGCGGCTCCTCGCCCGTTGCGTAACGGCCTGACCCCGGAGGGCGAGTCGGGCTCCGCCCTCGTCGCTTTAAACACGCACCGCCGCGGCGCCGCGTTAAACGGGACGCGAGCGGGGACGCGCTGAAACGACCCGCCGCACTTTTAAAAGCATTTTTCCTTTTTCCTTTTTTTTATTTTTAGTTGTAATCTTTTACACCTCCACCGTTTAGTTTCCGTTTCCGACATGGAGCTGGACCGGCGGCTGCTGCTGGCCCACTGCGCGACCCACGCCCTGTCGGTCGCGGCGGGCTTGCTGGTGGTCGTGCCCATGGCCCTGAACGGCTCCGCGTTCAAGGGCCGCTGCGCACTCTTCTCCGCGGGCTACTGGAGCGCCGGGGACCGGGCCGGGGACCGGGCCGAGGGGCCGGCGGCGGGGCCGGGGGACGCCCCGCGCCTGGTGGTGCAGCAGTGGGGGCCGCCGGCAGCCTGTCAGTTCGCCACCTTCGTGGGGATTTTCACGGTGCTCTACGGCGCAGCGCAGGGCTGGAGGTGCCTCTTCTACCTGTACGGGAGACACGACGAGTGAGTCCGTCGACACCCGATAAACAACCTTCTCACAGTAGTGGGAAGCATCCGAGTACAAATACCCGAGTACTGTACTTTTTATGCAAAGGTTTACGTTACTTTATACTCCTGTTACTCTAGGCTACATTACAGAGCGGACATTTTGTACATATTACTAATCTACATCACTTTTATTTGATGGTTACTTTTCATATTGATATTTTTTTACAAACGATCACCTCTTAGATGTATAAAATATAAAACATATAAAACATTACCCCTCAGATTAATCTCTCGGCCTATAGAGGGGACTGACTCCTAAATCCATTTTAAACTAGTTTATATGTAAAGAAATTAAAATTTCCACATTAGCCAACTACACCTGCAAAATGCAGGCATTGGGATTAATACTGTAATAATGCCACATACAATAATATATCATTCATCAATACACTTTTTCTGTAGAACCAATTCTTTAACTTTTGATACTGTAAGTACATTTTGCTGAAAATAGTTTTGTTCCTTAACAAGTTGGAACCTTTACTTGTAATGAAGTAATTTAGCATTAATGTAATAGTATTTTTACTTAAGTAAAGGATCTGAATACTACTTTCACCTCTGATATACACACAAGTATAGTTGTTCTGGATTAGATAATAATGATTACTGATATGATAATTATATTACTGATCTAATTCTATTATACTACTGCAGCAGTAGTATTTGCTGGAAGGCTTGAAAGAATGTAACAGTATCTGACCAGTTGCTGCAGTAGTAGTAGTAGTAGTAGTAGTAGTAGTAGTAGTAGTAGGAGTGTAATGATAGTAGTAGAGGTATAAAATATTTTTAGAATATGCTTTAGAGCCTGGATATAACTTTGTCTTTCTACACTGCTCCACTATGTCCAAATATATTTTGCTCCTAATGAATAAATTAGAATATCAGTGTGTCTGTAAAAAAAAAAAATTATGTTAACACCCTCTTGAAATTTAAAAGAAAATGCTGAAAATGAATTATAGTCTTTTCCTCATCACAGCTTTAGGCGTTTTGTCTATGAATGAAAAAAAAGTATTGTAATAAAGTGAACATTAATATTTCTTAGAGGCCCAGGTGATATCCTCAGATGCATTATTTATCCAAACTAACAGCCCAAAACCATATGATATTCAATGAACTGACATATGATAAAGATAATCAGCAAATCCTCAAACCTGAGAAGCAGAAATCAGAGAATTTTGTGCCATTTGTGGTATCTTTCAGAGTAACTTCTTTAAAGAAAAATATACCCATAGTCAGATAATACAATGCATCGGAAGACACTAGCGTTACCTCAGAGAAATATTAAAATTATCTTTATCGTAATTTACTCCTAAAATAATTAGTCATTGGAGCTCTAATACCCATTAAAGCTGTGATCTAGTAAAGGCGACAACTCTTTTTTTTTTTTTTTTTTTAAATGTTACCCAGTGAATTGACTTTAATCTGATGTGCATTTTTTTTCTGTTTTTTTACAGACCAAACAACTAGTTGATTAAGCAAGACCATATTCAACAGATTAATTGATAATGAAAATAATCAGTAGTGGCTTCATATCCATAAGTGTCCACAGTATGTCTGATGTCTGTTATGTGTGTTTCTGTCCAGCACCCTGTTTTCAGCCTTCCTGACAGTGCTGCTGAGTGTGTGCGTGTTCTTCCTGTCTGGAGGTGCCAGCGTCATCTTATCTCTGGGTCTGGTCTCATGGTGTGACACCATAACTGATGACAACACACGGCCATACAGGTGAATAGTCTGTTACTAAACTCATTGATTCTGACCTTATTGATCATCATACTGTATAAGGCGACTAGCTGTTCAATGTCCCCTTTTTCAAAACTGGGCCTATATAAGAGGGTTGGTAGATATATCTTATACCGTTATAAAAGATATATAAACTAAGATATAATTTCCTTACCAGCCTCTTGAGTTGAAAGTCCATTTACTTGTTTTTCAGCCCAAAGCTGCCCAGAACCAAAACAGTTAAACACAAGCATGTTTTATATTGAATTTTCTGCCAGTATCTAATAACTAAATGGTCATTTTATTTGAGACTGGTATTGATACAGATGCGTGTAGAGGTATGTTTTTTTATTTCTTTGTTGAAAAATTATTTATCTTGTTTTTTAACAATGGCTTTAAGAACTCTTTTTACTCTTTTTTTCAATTGTTTCAATTTTCAATTATCAATTATTGTCCATTACCAATAAGGTAAAAAGTATAGCTCCTGTATTACGTTAACATTTGTTACTATACTGTGAGTGTGGCTGGGAACCCTTCCTTATCGCCTCCTATTTGTTTGTTTTTAGCTGTGCAGAGTCCCAGTCTGTTCCACTTTACCTGGATGTGGACACCTCTTCCTTCTACACAGAGCTCAGTCTGGCACAGGTAGCAGCGCTTACAGTTGCACACAGACACACACCTTTGTGCACAAAAGAAAGTCAAGGTCAAACTAACTTTGGAACCTAGCCTATATTCCAGTAACCTCAACCAGACAATGCAATTGGGAGGTTTTCTTTTATATGTACTTCTAAAATGGTTCGACATGATGCTGGCATTTTCTGTCTATATTTCATGCTTTATTTTATTAGTATTCAATAGGTTATTAGCTCTTCTGCCTTCACTATTTGTGTTGTTGTTTATTTTGCAATTAATAAAAGGAAGCGGGGATAAAATTGGTGTCAGAGCTAATTATTTTATCAGCTGGCAGTTAGACACACCTTAAACTGAAACACTACGCTAAACAAATGATATTGATGCAGTTTGCCCAGTATTTTTCAGTTTTTGCTGGGTTTTTTGTGGTTGTTTTTTTTTAAATTTTTCTCCCCACACACATATACACACACACAAAAACACACACACACTAGTCTGATAATTAGACCGAATTTCCACTTTGTTTCACTACATACCTCAGTCTGACATTGTTTTTTTTTTTTTGTGGGATTTTGGTTTTTGTTCATTGGCGAGTAATGTTACCATCATTTTCAATTAATGCAGACTTTTGTAGCTTTTTCCAGGAGAACTTATTGGGGAATTTTTCATGTCAATCAAAGAAATATGCAGTAGTAAGAGGTATTATTTCTGCGCATTGACCTATAACAGGTTGTACAGATCTGTTGATGTCATCTGTTCCACACTGATTATTGTGTCACTTTTTCTCAGCTTTTTTCCATTGATGTAACTATTTTTTTCACTCTTGCACAAAAATATGACATCCCCATTCTTAGTCTGTCCTAGGAAACTGATTTTTCTTTAGACACACACACACACACACACACACACACACACACACACACACACACACACCAGACTTTGTAGCATTTACATAGCATTCACACAAAGTAACTCTGCCGTTTATTTTGAAGTTTCGTTTTTGTCAGTTGACTGTAAAATTGACTCGGTCTCACCTTGTGTCCTCAGGCGTCTCTGTGGTGTGTGACAGGTCTGTGGCTGGCTCAGTCCATCCTGGCTTTTCTGCGGCTCTACCACTCGCACAGCCAGCACATAAGCGGACCTTGTCTTCCCAGAGAGAAGGAGCTTTTGCTGAGATACAGTCCATCTGACAGCATCTCCCCCTCACCTCGACACCTTCCAGCAACACCCACGATCTTACTCTAATTGAGGGTGGTAGAGCCGCTCTACAGCTCTCGGTACTGCATGTATAATATAATTGTTTGAAGTGTGGTTTAGGACATAATATTAAAAGTATCTTTACACTTTGATATACTTCAGCATCCTATATAATAGAGCCTGGCCAACAAATTGGATTGGATTAAAAATCAGCCAGTAAGTAATAAGAAATTGAGGGTTGAAGGTCTGAGGTTGTTTGTCCTCCAGGGACTCTGAACGGGAAAAATACCTTGATGACCAAATTTGTGGGTTCCTAATGAGAATTTTTTTTTTTTTTCATGGTTTGTGTTTATGGCAAAATACAAAACTTTGGTCAGCTGATTTTAAAGATCTGAGTATTAATATTTTTATCAGCCTTAAAAAAATCCAGTATCAAACAGGCTTTATTATATAATTATGGTATGATTTTTTTATTTATTTATTTTATTTTTTTAGCAGGTTCAACATCACTTGCATTACATTGCACTGCCTCATTCAAGAACCCATCACCTCATAGTGACACCACAACTAGCACCAGTTACTTCTACTTCAGTTACAACTGTAGCTTACTTCAATGACTCAAGTGGAATGGTAACTCGTGGGGCATAAGCTGGGACTGTTCTTAACTCTTTTGGGGACAAAAGGGATTTTACAGATATGAAAATTGTAAAGAAACACACATTTGGGATAGTTGAAGCAGATGTATTCAGTGATATAATAACCACTGTGTTATTTTGAAGCTATCACTATTGATATTTGACTGTGACTTTGTGAATTAATACATAGAAGTTTATTCATGTCACAGATGACACCACACGTAACCAGATGGTGTTTATCTGTGTTCAATATATTTATTATGCATGGTTGTTTACAGTACTGCTGGAGTCTAACATTTAGCACAGCTGTGTCCTCATCAGGGAGAATACGTTTCTGTTGACTTGTTCTGAGTGTAATTTTCAGATAAATCACTGAGGCGCTTTTATTGTGAAGTATGTGGCGAGAGTGTGACTGAGCCACTGTGTACCTGAAACAGGCTCACTGTGTGAGCATGACCTGAATGTTCTGTTGTGTAACAGAAAAATTACTGCTCCCCCTCTCTCTACTTGTGACGATTTTGAATATGATGCTGTTAGTGTGGACACAGCCGCTATCTGGGCATTGATGAAGCAGTCAAATCTTCTCTAATGGGCTGTGTAGAGTCTGTAGAGAAATTTTGGGAGGTAAACTTTCAAGGATCTGTGGCTGTTTCCTATTGGGAGAAAGATTTGTATGGAGCCCAGAAGGATCAGTGAAGAGTAAAGAAGTTTCTAACTTTGCTGAGTTTTTATAAACAAATGATTCTAAGTTGATTTAAAACTTCTTCTCTTTGACCCAAGTGGTTGTAATGACACACGGACAGCGGAGCAAGAAATCTGAAGAGAGATAAGACAGCATTGTAACATTGAAATTAAATGTTTTTGTATTGTAACTGACAATGGTCTCGCTTTTTTACCTCTTATACCAGTTTGTGCTTGTTCTTATTTATGGTTTTGCATTTGTCTTGTTCATTGAATAAAAGGTTTCCCATTATGACAGAGTGTTGTCTTAACTCACACATTCTCATCAAAGTATACATTAATTTTGAAAAAAAAAAAAAAAATTTTAAATATGGCTGCAACTCGGTTTTATTTTTATTATTGATTAATCTGCTGATGATTTCCTCAACTAGTGTTTTGGTCTAAAATGCAAAAAAATTGCGTCTACGGTAACATACAACAATTATTCTTTACAATTGCTTAAATTGTTGACTCTTTATTTGATTAATTACTCATTTCAGTCAGATTCTAAAATTCTACGATTCAATTGGCTTTTATCCAAAGCGATGTTCAACTGGGAGCTGAAACAATACAAGCAAGGATCCAGTCAGGAGAGAACAACATGAGTAAGTGCCATGAAGCAAAGTTCAGGTTCTGATAGGATGTAGGCACCTCAGGCAGCGTGAGAGGCAATGCTTAGAGTACATAAGACGCATAACTCTTTGTTTTTTGTTTTTTTTTTTTTGTCTATTGAGTACAGAGGTGTTCAAAGAGCTGGGTCTTTAATCTTTTCTTAAAGACTGACAGGGACTCTGCGGATTGAGCAAAGTTTGGTAACTCGTACCGAGTATGGAACCACAAACGAGAAGATTCTAGCTAGTGAGCGAGGGCTCTATAGTGGTGGTTGTAGCAGGTGTCTTTCATTGGCAGAGCGTAGTGGGCAGGAAGGAGTGTAGGCCTGAATGAGGGAGTTCAAGTAGGAGGGAGCTGTTTGGGTACAGTTTTGTAGGTGAGGGTTGAGGTTTTGATATGGGCAAAAACAGTGATGTTTTTGGCTGGTTGAAAACCAGACTTGCTGCTGCATTCTGGGTCATCTGCGAGGGTTGAATGTAAATGTGGGGAGACCTGCCATTAGGGAGTTGCAGTAGTTGATGTGTGATATTACAAGAGCCTGTTCCAGGAGTTGTGCTGCGACAGGTAGGATCTGATCTTCCTGATGTTGTACAAGGTAAATCGACAAGATTTAGCAGTCGAGGCCAAAAGAACCTTGAAGGTTAGTTGGTCATCAATCATGACTCCCAGGTTTCTTGCAGACTTTGTGGCCGTGAGTTGGGCTGATTCGAGCTGGATGTCAATTTCTTGTTGTATGGAAGGACCGGCTGGGAGGACAAGGACCTGAGTCTTTAAGTTTGAGGGGTGAAGTTACTGCAGGACTGAGTGCTGGGAAGATGGTTTGTAAGAGGTTAGACGGTTTCAGGTCCAGGGGACGGGTAGTGGGACAAGAGTCAAGCAATAGTTTCAAGATTTCGCCCTGGGTGTCAAGGGGAGAATGAGGAGAATGTGGCCCTATTGGCAGCTGGCAGTTGTGGATTGAGTTGGTCAGGCTGAAAGAACTGGTTACTGATTGCAGAGAGCTTATCTGTAAAAAATGAGGCAAACATGTCTGCAGATTGGAGGGTGGAGAAGGAGGTGGACAGGGGATGTCAATAATGTCAATAAAATAACACTGAATAATAAAAAGGTCAGTTAAGAGTTCCCAAAGCCAAAGGTGACATTGTCAGTTCATTTATGTCCAAATAACAGTCAGAAACCCAAAGACATTCAGTTTGTAATGTATTAAAAGAGAAAAGCAGCAACTTCTCACATTTGCAAAGCTTGAACCGATAAATGTTTGTTATATTGGAAAATGATCTAAACTTCCTCAATTATTAAAAAATGTTGCAGATGAATTTTCTGTCAATTAAGTAATCATTTCAGCTCTAGCTGAGATCTTCTACACATGAGAGCAGGTCTGCTGGAAACTCAATGCTTACTCTCCAAATGCTCAAGCAAAAATATAAAATGACATTTGGTCAATAAAATGGCATCCAATTGAGAAAAAATACTTTCACAAGTTATCAGAGTCCAAGGTGACATCTTCAAATGTCTTTCCTCATAAGAAAAAATACTAGCATATTAATGTTAAATAATGCCATTACTGCATAGTCCTGCATTTGTTTTTTAAAAGTAAAAAAGTGTTATCAGCAAAATGTACTTAAAGTATAAAAATTAAAAGTATTGGTTGTACAGAAAAAGGGCACCTGTAAATGATATATTATTGTATGTGACAATATTAGATAATTTGTCCTGATGCATTAACGAAAGAGGAGTCTTTTACTATTCAAGCTGGATTTAGGACTTGGTTCCCTCCAAAGAGTGACAAGATATATCTGAGGGCTCATCAGATGATTAATGGGAGAGGAAATAAGAAAAAACAAAGTTCTTCTGAATAAATTTGTATTAATGTTTAGACCAAATGCAAGGATCTCCAATCATGACCCTTTTTTGAAATATTGTATAACTTATATCTTTGGCCTTGAGCAATTAATTGACCGAAACCATCTGATAATAAATCATTCTTTGGTGGCGCTGCTTGTTTTAATCTTTGATAATATTTTGTGGTTTTCACATGTTAATTTGTAAAATCTTAAATTGAAAAGCAACCGGTAACTATATCTGTCAATAAATTTCGTCGAATAGTTGAATGAAAATTACAATATTTACCTATGAAATGTATTTGAATAGAAGTATAATGTAGCAGAAACTGAAAATATGCAAGTCAAGTACCTCAAAATTTACTTATAAGTACTGTCCAAAACCCTGAGATGTTCGGCTCACTGTCTCAGAAGGCTGAGAAAACCAGAAAATATTTACAGCAGAAAAGTTTGAACAATGTTTTTCGTTTGCATTTTTGTTAATAAAATGAAATATGAACTTATTAATCGATTATCAACATTGTTGATTAAGTCTAGCAGCTTTAAAGAAAAGAAAAAGAAAAAGCCCTAAAAACAAAAAAGTTGATCCTTGTGATTCTAAACTAGGTGTAGTACCATTTTTGTGCCCTTGGTGGCACTAAAGAGACCTTCGAGTGTTAATCTGCCGTTAATTTGAAGGTTGAAGAAGTGAGGAGCCAATGACAAACCAGGGCTCCATATTAAACCGTTGTTTTGATCAGAACGTTTGTTTTTTGTTTTAACTACAGTTTATTTATTGATTTGGTTTTTTTTATTCCTTCAAGTTAAAGAGGCCAAAAGTGGAAGAAGAATCCACCGGATCTGTTCTCACGACGCGACGATGAAGCTAACGGATGTCAAAAAGTTAAAAGTGGCGGAGCTTCGGTCCAGACTCAAAGAAGTTGGGCTTGACAGTACGGGACTGAAGGCTGAGCTGGTGGAGAGGCTGTGGTCCGCTTTAGAGACGGGACAGAGCGGGACAGACGCCGAAAAACCGGTGGAACTACAGCATGACAGCCCACAGACACCCTCAGCACCGACCGACGCGATGGAGGTCCCCGCTCCGTCCTCCTCACCGACGACGGAGGCGGGGGTCACCGCGCAATGTAGCCGAGGAAGCACCGGAGGGTGCAAAGACACCGCTACGCAGACCGAGACCCAAGCCGGCGTAACGACGCCACAAAACGGCCCCGAGTTCGTCTCGGAGTCGGTGACGGGGAACCGGGCCGGGGAAGGAGAGACGGACGGTGCCGGAGGGGACGGGGGAGCTCTGTCATCGCAGGAGACGGGCCGGGGAAGAGCTTTCTACGAGTTCAAAGAGGAGATCCGCTACAAAAGGTAATGCGAGCCAGACAGGAGGTAGTATTAGTGCGGAAAAAGCAGCCACAGAGGAGATGGAGGTGTTTAAAGGCTCCAAGGGCTATAAAATTCTCTCTAGTGACCTTATAAATCTTTTATGAAATGGGTGTTATAAAGCAGCATGTGTCTGTATGTATCCCTCCACAAACAGAGCCAAATCACCAAAGCCTCCAGTGGGCAGAGAGGAGGCAGAGGAGAAGGATGAAGATAAAGTCAGACTAGATCCATGTGAGTCTTTGGACAACTCTCCTCCCCTTTCAGGTGGAGAACAGGGAAACAAACCTCATGTATTTTAGTAGTAAATACATGAGTTATGCATGTTTTTTAGTATTTTAAACGATGAGTTATTTTTTTCAAGAAAGTAAACCCAGGAGATACAGTTCCTTGAAATAGACTTTAAAGCCATAACAGCAGTCTTTTTTTGTTGTTTCTACAGATGACAGTCACCTCCATTTCGAGGTGGGTCCTGATGGATCCTGTGGCCAGCCACGCTTCTGGGCTCAGTTCCCCTCACTGTGGTAGGGCTCTAGGCTCACCCATGGGGTGCTGCAGGGCAAGGTGGGCTTTGAGGTGAGGCTGGAGAGGAAGTTGTTGACTACACATCTGAAGGAACATGAGGTCTTGGAGCCCTATGGTCTGAGAGTCGGGTGGTCAGTGGCTGACACTTCTCTGCTGCTGGGTAAGGATTAGCTTCATCTTCATTTTATCCTGTCTCACAGGATAAGTTAATTACACAGATTCAGTTCACTAGAGATGTTTTTGTTGTTGTTGAAATGCCTTTAATGGTAACATGCTTCTATATCCCTCTTGTTTTCATCGTTTCTCACACCAGGTGAGGATGCTCTCTCTTTTGCTTATGATTGGTGCGGTAAAAAAGTATCAGGTGGAAAGGAAGAGGATTTTGGTGAACCTTTCTCAGAGGGGGATATCATTGGCTGTTACGCTGTGAGTTACACTTTTCTCCTAAGTTTTTCCTCTCTTTATATTCTCTGGGATCCAGTTTTACATCAAATTTTCTCTAATCAAAATCGTGTACATCTGTGTATTATATTTGCACCTGCACACCCGCAGTCTTTCTCCACAGGTGCTGCTGTTCAGCTCTCTTTCCATAAGAATGGTCGTTTCATGGGTGTGGCCTTTCGCCTGGGCGCCTCTGTGCTGCAGGGTCGTCCTCTTTTCCCTCACGTTCTCTGTAAGAGCTGTTCAGTCAGATTCCTTCTGGACCCCATGACTCCTCCCTGGTACCGTGGCCCTCCAGGTTTTACACCTTTGGCAGCTCTCCCTGCTGGGAAGAGAGTTCACTCTACGTTGGCCCCTCCTTCCAGAGCACAGTGTGAGGTGAGAGAAGGGGTCATTAGCTTGGTCTCCATCCAAAGTACTTTTTTTTTTGTTTATTTAAATAAAAATTTGAATACTTACAAAAAACATACATATCAATCAACCACCAGTTAAACCTACTGAACACAGCACACAATGAAAAAAGGTGATCAGATATTATTTGTATCAGCCAGATGTATCAAGGGTTTCATGTGATATCACAGAAAGTTTTCAGAGAGCCCCTAAAGCATTGTGCAATTTTCTGAAGCCTTATAAAGTTCAGTACTTTCTTGATCAAACCATCGAGAAAGTACCAACTTTAGATTGAGCTAGTACAAAATGTTTCCTCTTGAGAATAGTAAGATGTCTGACCAGAAATGACCAAGACCTTTTTCAAAGCGACAAAATGGTTATTGTCACAGGGGACGGCAAAAATGCCTGCAAGTGGATTAGACATAATTGTGACAAAAAAGCCCTTTTGCAACAATTTAAATGATAACCAGAGATGAGTTTAGCAGATAGATAAAATTAACAGGTGAGGTTGCTGTGAAGGTGTGTGATGTGTAAGAAACAAAATAGGTGTGTGCTAGGTCCACACAGGGGAAAGAGACCTATATAGACTCGGCATGATTGTCTGATTTATAGTTTAGTTTATAGCAGTTTTTATAGTCTTTAGAAATCAAGCATTTTTGCTTTGAAAGTAATCGTTAGGCTTTTCATTGCACTGAAACTTAAATGCAGCAACAATTTGTAAATAATCAGTTCTTAGAAGCCAGTTTCCTTTTTTTTTTTTTTTTAAATTGGTGTTTTTTAATGTGCACAGTACAGCATGCACACTTGTTAAACTTGATCTTTCTCTTCCTCCCCCCAGGTGATGTTGATGGTGGGTCTTCCTGGTTCTGGGAAGAGCCACTGGGCGCGGACTCACATGAGGCAGCAACCAGAGAAACGGTACAGGTTGCTGAGCACAGAGGAGCTGCTCACATGTATGATGGTCAGTGAAAACCTCCAGTCTCCAGTCTCTAATATTTTATATTCACATTCAAGGATAATGTTCAACTTCTGACCAACTGATCCAAGTATGTTTGACCTGTGTGTGTGTGTGTGTGTGTGTGTGTGTGTGTGTGTGTGTGTGTGTGTGTGTAGAGCGGTGGACAGAGGGACAGCAGGCTGCGGCAGGCCTCTCAGTGTTTAACTGATTTAATCAAGATGGCTGCTCAGACTCCTGGCAATTACATCCTCGACCAGGTAACCCCACGACATGTCTCATGACTCTGAAAACCCCGTTAAGTTACACTGTTGGCATGTGAAGCTTTACTTTTATATACATCAACCTACATTTTGTCCAGTTATTGCTTAATAATTTTGAGACTGCTATTCTACGGTAGGTGTTCAGTATGTTTGATATTAACTAGTTTGTATGATATGTCGTTCAAAAGTCTAAAGGCAAAATCGTTATATTGTGTTATGAACCGTAGCAATCCATAGCTCTCCCTGAAGGCGCCATGATGTTGCCCGCGGTTGTACACATGAAAATTGATGGAAGTAGTTTTGTGAAAATGAAAAGAATACACCTTGAGAGAAGAGCTCAAATTTGTCTGTTATCTATTTTTTACCTTAAAGCACTTTTATGTGATACATAATTGCAGCTAAAGTCTCACATGAATATAAATCATATCAATATACATGTCCCCTCAAATTAATAGAAATAGTTAGTCATTAAAGTATGAGAACATGCTTGGATGTAACAATAGTCCTCCAGTTCAGTCCTGTCCATTACACTGTGCTCTGTCTCCTCAGTTCCTTCACCATATTCTCTGTCGTCTCTGTGTTTCCAGTGCAACATCCTCTTCTCGGCACGCCGTCACAAGCTGCAGCTGTTCACCGGCTTCAGGCGATTGGTGGTGGTGGTTTTTCCATCTGCAGATGAGTGGAAGAGGCGACTGTCGCACCAGACAAGCGACGGGGAGCAGATCCCGGAGACCGCCCTGCTCAAACTCCAAGGTCTGACTTGTGCATGTTTAATAGGAAGCAGGAAATCTAAGTAATTAATAAGAGGATGGCTCAATGCCAATTTAGAAACACACAGTGAAGTGGGTTATTGTGCTTTTAGCAGTATATCTAAAAGGCATTTCTATAAGGAGTGGAAACTTTTCCCGTTTCTCTGTTGCTTTCTCTCTTTGGAAGGTGGGTTGAATGACTCCCAGAAGTAAAGGATGTTTATAGTAACTTGCATAAAACTGGGTAGTTTAGTGATTTAAAAGATGTTAATAAGCCTAATAATCAGACCAAATTATCATTTTGTTTTCCAGTCTTTCTGCAGGTCTTGAAAAGTCTTAAAAAGATTTTAATTTAGTTTCCTAAAAACACATTCTAGTGTTTAAAAAGCTCTTTCATTTAATTTCCAAAAATCTTAAATGTAAGTAACAATGTAAGTTGTTAAACAAATTTGTTTTTTTTAAATCTGATTGCATTCGATATAATTAATGCAGTGAGAAGTGAACCCTGTGGAATTACCTGCATTTATGTATGTAATTATCTTAAAATATGTCCAGATCTTCATCTTAGTTCCAGTTATGAACCAACGAGATCTATTAGGCTATTAAGGCTTAAAACATTTAAGGTTTCCTGGTGAAACCTACAGAAACCCTGGTTTTCACTACATTATCATATTATAATATTGTGTATGGAACTCTAATATAGACTGGAGCCTCTACTAACACAGACAACCGGACATTAACCTGAGACAGTAGAGTCATACAAATGAAATCAATGCAGGATGAGAATTACATGCACCTAATCTATGTCATGTCTCCTCAATTTTGACTTCAGTGAGCTGCAGTCTTCCAGAGCAGCAGACTGGTCTGCTGGAGGAGTTGCAGTATGTCGAGCTGCCTCAGGAACAGGCGCAGACACTCCTACAGGAGTACAAAGACTGTGCTCGCAGACTGCTGCCCCCCATCCCAAAACAGGAGAAGAAGAAACCCAGACTTTACAAGAAAAGACCCCACCCTCACGGCCTTCCACTATCACATAGGATCCAGTGGACTGGGATTAATGGTCAGCACAAAAAATGATGGACAGTATTTCGGGAGACTTGATTTTTTTTAAGATGAAAGTTAATGTGATTTTCATTTGTCTTTTTAGGGAGAGACAACCCAAGACTCAACATGCAGTCATGGAGCCAGCAACCGAGATATGTAAGTTCCATGCAGCTATGAAATCTTACACAACAAGAACCCAAACCTCTGTGTAGCAGTTTATTTGTAGGGCTATTACATTAAGGTTTACACCTTTTGTTGTCTTGGACATAGAAACATCTCTTAAACCTCACTGCTGTGTCCTGTATCTTGTAGAGATCACATAAATGTCAGGTTTAAGTTAATCTGATGTTTAAATTGAACCTTCTACCAGCACAGTTTAAAGGGAGGTTTAAGGTCATAGAGTTCAGTATAGAGGCAAATATTTATGCTGACATTACAAATTTCATTATGCAGGAAACCCTATCATAGGTGTTAAGCTAATGATATTACATTTTAAGTTTAAGAACTGCCTCAGTTAATTTCTTTGCTGCAGAAAAGAAAGTTAAGATTTATTTGACCAGCAATTTGTAGAAACCGTGGTTTAATTACTGTAAAGAGATCATGTTATCATTGTAGGGGCAAAATATTTTACATGATTAAAATATTTTTCTGACAGTAAAAGTATATTATAAATGATTTATGAAGATGATTTATATTCAACTGAAGTGTAAAAATTGCTCCTTTTTGGACTTAAAGGGAAGCATCTTTGTGCTTCTTACCCATAAAAATAACATTGTGCTTTTGTGTCATTTACATTTCAGTGGAACATGGCTTATCAGGGCCAGAGCTACAACTACAACAGAGACTTTGGTTACAGTGGTTATGAGGGTTACTGGTGATGAAACCGATGCTGCTGCATTACCTGTGTTTACATGAAAATAAGTCTATCGATCAGTCAGTTGATTTAAAAAAAAAAAAAAAAAAAAGAAAGGAAAGTGCAAGGTAAATCCTTATGAGAACTACAGAATGTATGTTGCACTCCCTGCATTGACCAACCAATGATAATCAAGGCTGTTGTATTTAATAATTTTAATACTAAACACCAGGTCACTTTTTAGGATTTTATTTTATTCAAAAAAATGTTATAAATTGTTTTTACTGTACAGTGTAAAAATTCTGAAAAATATACAGTATTTTGCACAGTTTAAACACCATTGTTGGTCAGAGAGTGCTCGAATTCAAAGAGTAAATAAATCCCTGCGCTTTGATGAAAAGGTCTGTGTTCGTACATTGGATCATCTGGATTATCTGGATCAGTTCTCCGGTGCGATCAGCTGGGCGTAGGATCATCTGCTCTGGTCTCCCCCTCCGTCAGGTTTCACCATCTGATAAAGTAGCATGGCTCCTTTAGCTGAGGGACACAGCTCCGACCACACAGCGCTGCTCCTGTCCAGCTGCAACACCTCCTATTAAGAACACAGACAATGCCAATGAAATGCCAATTATCACTGTGATTTACCTTGAATCCCATCATTTGAAAAACAACTTTTTTTCCTACATCTTGTTAAAAACTCAATTTTCCTCCTAACGCAGTTGCCAAAACAATGAAAGCTCATTCTGGAGTTTCTATGCAGGCAATTATACATCTATAACTATAGTTTACAAACTGTTTTGCTGAGGAAGACGATGTCTGTGGACTCGTGGGCCTCTGCTCCTCCTTTCCAGTACAACTTTCTGACTTCATCGGATGTCAGTGAGCAACTGAGGACAAACAGATACAACCCACTCAGCATTACGTTACATGTTCTTTTATTAGTTGCCTCTTCTTATTGTTTTATCAGAAATTTTTTATGCTGCCGTCTTGGCCAGGTCTCCTCCTGAAAATTTGTCTTCTTGTTCTGTATTCTGAAATACTATTGTGTTTTCTACTTTGTTATTGTGATTTGTCCTGAGTCGTTGTGTTTTGCACCTCAGGGCCACTGTACAATACAGATAAATGTTGTTACACAGGAAAAAGAAAAGAGACAGGCTTATTAGTAGCCTGTGTTCCTGATCAGGCTTTTAAATTTGGGTCAAAACAAATAAACAGTCAAACAAATAGAACAGAATCAAGTTGAAACAACACGACAGATTGTGTGTGTATGTGTTTCTATGTGTGTATGTATTGATACATCGAGGTTGGGCTGTCTGTGTGAGAATATATGTATGAGTACATGTGACTGCTGGATCCTTTTATAGCCCAGTCAATGGTTATGTTTCTCGTTGATTAAGACCATGTTTCATTCATGTATCCAAAACTTCAAATTCTAATTGTTTTAGTGATATATATGGGTAAATAGGAGTATTTCAATAGAAAAGAATCTCAATATGACAGTGGAATTAATTAATCTTTTGGTTCTTCAGTTTCCTGAGTGACTTTTCATGACATCACTTTCAAGAAACACAGCTTTAAGAGAAAACAGTGCCGCAGTTTATTAGTTTATTTTTTCAGCAGGTTTAAAAACGGGGGGAACAGGTACCTGACGTAGAACTCAGCGCTCGGTCGTCCAGCGCTGGTATGATTCAGAGCGATACCCATCAGGACAGGCTCTCCAAGGTGGCTAAGGGGAACATTCACCTGCAGACGAATAGAGGGAAGATGGGATGAAGGAAGTGAGAGATGCTATTTCGAACATATTTGTACTTTCCAATGAACTTCTAAAGTGAATATCATGATTTTTTTAGTCATGGCTCTCTGTTCAAATGCAGACTGAGCTCTTCAGGATATTCAAAAAGCAAATGAAGTGAATATTGTTTCACATTTTCTTTACATAAATTCTAGAACCTGGATGATTTATTAAAATTACATAGCATTACTGACATAGCAGAGATACTGTTGGGTATATGTGGTGAGAGCGTTAATGGTTTCTTTTATTCCCAAGTATGTCTGTAGGATCCAAAAATGTCTGAGGTTGTGACAACCCAAATTTTCTGTACCAGTCCTCACTGGGGTTATTTCATCTTTTTTAACAAACTCCAATACTCTCATATTAATTAGATACTGATCAAGAGATACTTGATATTATACAAGTAAATGTTTTAAGTGTGGCTGTAGATTTTCAGGCAGTATATTTATTCTTTACCGTTTTATTGAGTCTTTTGAGATTTTCTTTCGTGCATAGGTTTCATAGTTTAAAGGAGAGTTTAGTAGTTAAAGGACATAAGTTTAGGACTGAAACAGCCTGATGGAGCAAAAACAAATACTTCCAGGTTTGAATTTCTCAAATGTTAGGATTTGCACCTTTCTATGTTTTATATGCTTGTCTTTTGATGGATATTTCTCACTATTTTGTGGCATTTTATAGAATAAAAAAACTAATCATCAAAACAGGAAGCAATAGATTAACTGAAAATAAATGTAACCTATTTTAGTATATGGGAGTGAAAGAGGACGCGGTTTCATTTGGTGACCTATAAATCATGAAGACATCAGTGAGCATATAAGCTTATTCTACAGAAATTAAGTTCAGTTTTCTGTTTTTAGTGTGTCAATTCATATTTTTCGAAACCCTGCTCTTTTCAGGACTTCACAGAGAAATAAAGGAGTCATATAAATGAAGTGAATACTGTCTGACTGACTCCTACCTCACTGTTTTACTTTTGGTGGGTTTTGGTTGGGGGTTAGGCCCCCACGTGTTCCAATCCCATACAATCTTGGCCATTTCAGATTTACTCATTCTGTCTTTCTCAGCAGGCACCCCTTTCTCTTGTTTTACGCATCTTACAGCATTCACACACCACTCTCATACTTCTACGCAACGTAGACTGCAGATAGCACCTGCACACAAACTTTTGTGTTTTTGTCATGTATTTGTTTCAATTTTTCCTTAATATGTTTCCTTAATTAAATGTCAAAGAAGTTTGTCTCCCCTTTGTCATGGCCTCAAGAACCAAACAATATCTCACTGTTGAACTAAATATAAACTAGACATTGATTCACAAGTTTACAATCGGCTCTTCAAGGCGGTTGCAGACACGCCTACCTCGTCTCTGATCTCGGCGCGCACAGACGAGAACAGCTCAGAGACGACGGCCTCTGGCCTCTGCTGCAACACAATCATGCTGACCTCCTCACACACCACCTGAAAAGAGCAGTAATGGTGTAAATAATACATCAAGCACATTAGTGAAATTCACTCATCTTATTTCACTCCACCTTTGGCTCCGGGTGACCGCCAGGGATGTCCAGGAGTCCCCCTGCCTCCGCAACCATCTTGCTCCTCCTTATCAATACCAGCTGTCCGTCATCTGTACACAGGACAGCGCCCACACCCAGTGGCTGAGCCAGCAGTGCCAGTGGATCGCTGAACTCCGCCTCCCCACGCTGACGGAACTCTGCCACTCGACACGACCAGTTGGTTCCCAGGTAGTCCTTGTAGCATGTAAGGCCAAGTCTCAGAGTAAGGAGTGGCCCGGTGGTCTTATCATCTGTGTTTTTATCAGTGAGTGAAGGAAGTTCAGCTTTTCCACCAGTATTGGAAGCTTGTTCCAGTATACTAGCTGCCTGTTGGACATTTTCTGTCTGACTTATAGATTTATTTATAGAGTTTCTCGGGTCCAAACTGTTCTGAGCAGCATCATGCAGAGGATCAGTGTCATACAAATCCTTTTGTCTTTCTTTGCTAGGTAATTTGTCTCCCTGATCTTCCACACAGTCCGGGGAGGATGTTTCAGATGAATGAGTGTAGGGCAGATGTTTAGAAGAAGCAAAGGATGATGAGGGAGACATAGGGGAGGCCAAGAGGAAAGAATGTAATCTGAATTTGGCCCCATTGAAAAGCCATGGCTCCTTGGACACCCGCTCTGTCCACACCTCTTCTATGTGATTGTCTAGAGACGGATCTGTCTGCCTGTTAAATCTGAGGACAGGAAAAAGGAAGTGATATAAACTCATCAGATTACTACAACTAAATTTTGTCCACTGCCAACTGCTATGTTGAACTGATTGTATATAAATCAGAGCTAGGACAATTAGTCAATTAATGAGTCAATTAACAGAAAACAAAAATGCAAATCGATTGTTGTTTCCAGCTTCACAGTTTTTATCATTTAATTGATTTCTTTGTCATACGTGATAGTAAAAAAATATTCTGGGGTTTTGGACCCAAGGTCAGACAAAACAATACATCTGGAGACATCACCTCAGCCAGTAGAACATTATAACCAGCATTTTTCACTTTTTTCTGAAAGTTTATGGAGAAAAGGATTAATTGAATAAATAATCTTCAGATTTATTCATAGCAAAAATAACTGTTGGTTTTAGCCCTAATATAATGTGTGGTGTATAGTATCTATAAACTGCTTTGCACTTTTTACCCTTACATAGCTATGGTGTATGGACCCATGCCACATTGGTGAAGTCCTATACACTAAATGTCACAAATGATCACAATGATCCCCACAATATCTACAGCGTGGGTTTGAACCAAAATGTTATGTCTAGCATGGATTTCGGTTATGAAACTTTATGCTCTGAGGCCACTTAATGGGCCTTGATTTATGTTCCTACCTTTCAGAAAGCTCCACTTGTACCTGCGACTCCAGCAGCCCTCTGCAGTCAGCACAGTGCAGCAGCACAGACACCTCAGGGTCCATCGTCTTTCACTTTGGATTATTATCAAGGTCTTCGTTTATCTCTTCACTCACAGCATCGCAGTTTTGTAATGTCCGTACTGGGTGTTTCCTTTTAAAATTACATGCATAAAAAATCATTATTTTTTAACCAAGTACACAGGTAAAAACTAAACAGTTTTTATGACATATGATACACAGCACAGGTGTTACAAAAAATAATTAACTTGCCATGAATGTCATTTTTTCTTTTAAATAGTAAGTGAACGCATTATTACAATGGCCAGGAAATGGCTTCTCTCTCTGAGTTGCAACTGGAAACAAAATGGTGTTTTTTTTTGCCACAATCAGTGTCAAAACAGCTGCAAAACATCTCAATATTATGAAGAATAAATACTCAAATAAATACATTGGTAATATATGAAATATAAACCTGCCCTCAGGGAGATTAGGTTGTTTCTGTTTTCTCAAGTAAATCCAATAAACCCAACATAGGGGTGTTTAGACTTTATATTTAAGATTCTTGTATTTCTGTGACCAGGGAAAAGAAATAATTAGAGGTCGGTTTTACTTGTATACACTTTTACTTGTGGGTAGACCCTCAGTGTTCTATGGTTAATTTTGGTTTTATTGTATCATTTAAAAAACACATATATAACACAAGTTTCCAAATACTAAAAAAAAGGGAAGAGAAAAGCACCAAAAAAATGGATTCAATAAAACATGAAACACAAGGAGGTAAAAAAGAGACGAGACAGAACAAACCCCAAGCTGCAAGCAAAGCAAACACAAAACATGACACAGGGTAATTTATTCAGTAATGGTAAAGTCATTTATTCCCGTTATTCATCATTATTTACTGTGTGTCTGATCCTTAGAAACGTACCGAGTGGCTCACACAGTTATCTGGGACTCGACCTGTTCATTTCTGTCGGTGAGTCGAGTCGCTCAAAGCGTTGTAAACAGCTGGACCGTTCACTGACAACTTCAACGCCAAACCTTTAATGCATCCTGACGACGGAACCGGAGGCTAAGTGCAATTAACAGATCATCAGGTAAAACCTTAATGGACCTAAACGCTGAGTTAAATCTCTGTTTATCTTACCTTCCTGGATGAAGTATCCGCACAGCCACGGAGGTAGTTTCTTCCTCTTCCTTTAACAGGACGCCACAATGTCTTTATTAGCACCACCTAGCGACAAAGAGTACGAACTGCAGCGGTGGGAAAAAAGTATTTATACTTAGGTGAAGGTGCAAGTGTTTAAAGGTGCAAGACTTTAAAAATACGCCTTTACAAGTGAAATATCTGAATTAGAATGATACTTAAGTAAATGTATAAAAGTCTAATCTGGAAGATGTAGTTAAAGTATTAAAAGGAAAAGTACCAGACGAGGAAAAATTGTCCCTTTAAGTGTTATACATTATATGAATATGTTATTATTACTGAAATATTGATGTAAAAGCAGAGTTTTACTGTTGTTGTCGTCCATTGAAGTGAAGAAATTTTTGCAAAACTATTCTTTATAAAGCTGCAAATTTTGATTATTTTCAGTATACATCGGTCTGGTGATTATTTTCTCAATGAAGTGTTATGTTTATAATAAAAAACAAATCTGAAAATGGCTGAGAAATTCTGACCAGGATATTTTTCCAGGGACTGTAGTACTTCACGGTACTTTAAAGAGAGAGATTCACAGCTGGATTAGGTCACAGATGGAGAAAAAGGCCCCCAAGCCCACTGCGACCCAGGGACTCCATCTCTGTTGACATGCAGGATTTGCATAGAAGGGGGCCAGGGGTTTTTTCCCCTTGTACAGAACCATCCTTTTGGTCCTTCTCAAGGAAATTGCCTCACTTGTGACATTCTGTTTTCATATGCATTTATTTTCTCTTTAAGAGAAGGTGGCACTTCCCTCAAAGCCTCTGTCGGACAGCAGGAGCATTCTGTACGCCGTTGAGGTGAAGATTGGGCACACTCATTGTGTGAGTTGTCTTTATCCTGTCTTCCAACGATACTCTTTGTAATCCAACACGTAGAGATTAAGCGTCACAACCACTGTCTGCCAGCACAGTTGGACCCCATTTTCTACATGACCATAGGAGGTTGCTTTCGCCTGGTTTCTAACCGGGGTTTCATGTGTGAGGTGAACATGATAACCCTTACACTACATAAACTGACAAGGCCTGTTCTGTCTGCTGTCGACGTGGCAATATGCAGCAATGTTCACATGTAAGATTGGGCTATTGAGTAGAAAACAAGGAAAGACTCCCCGTCAGGGAATCGAACCCCAGTCTTCCGTGTGACAGGCGGAGATACTGTCCACATGGGGCTAAAGCAAAAAAATCAGTCCACAGTCTTATGCGGGCAAGAAAAGTACACCACAATCTAAGTCTTCTAAAACAAGAGCCACCCCCATCTGCTAGCCCACACTCACTGTCAGTGTCAGGGACATCTACACGCACACGTGTCCTTCATCCAGCCTCCAAAGAATCTTCTTTGGAATCCAACATAACAAAAAGAGATAAAGAGATTATGAGTCACAATCACTGTCTGCAAGCACACTTTGACCTCACTTTGTTTGAGACAGCCATGACTGAAGAGAGATTCAAAATGGGATTAAGACACAGTTGATGTCATAGACGGGGATGCACAATTGGGTTAGGTTTCTTTTTGTTTGTTTGTTTGTTTTTAATAAAATAGGCTTATTTTTTATGGATTCTGGTGGCATAAATTATGTAGCATATGCATTTGAATTACAAATTTAAGTCACGGCTACTGTAATTCTTCACCATGCCTTGAAATTATTAAAAGGAAAAGCAGAAAATTATCACAGTTGAGAAGCTTGAGCCATGATACGTTTATCATTTTCTACATCAAAGCCTCATAGTTTATAGAAATTTCACATGTTTATGTAAAAATCTTGATCTGCAAAGTAACTAGAAGTGTTTGATAAACGTAGTGCACTAAAGGGTAAAATATTTTCCTCTGAAATGTGGTGGAGTAGAACTATAAGGTAGCATAAAATGTAACTACCAAAGTAAAGTACAATTAACCCAAAATTGTACTTAAGTAAATGTACATCTCACAACTTTGACTGTCTAGTATGTAAATGATTGTGCATATTTTGAAAACTATTCATGTGTTGTGTTGACTTTCAGTATAATAGTAGATTTTAGGACATTGCATGAATCCCATACTTCATCTCTGCAGGTGAACACAGCAGCCACAGGGTTAAATCCGAGTAAAACAAACATGCATGGGCGTATTTTTGTTTTGTGAAGCAGCTTAGAGTCAATGACAGTTTCCGGTCTAAATAAAACTAAAAACCCTTAGTGACTGATGACCCACAACAGTATTGGTATAACAGACTAACAAAATAAACAAAGGCTGCAAGTTGACCGATTTTCGGCCGATATCGCATATTGCAAAAGTTTTTGTGACTAACGTCCTGCAGATAATTTCAAGACATTTCTTAGGCTGTCTATAGATTTTCGTTGACGATCAGCTTGCGTCTCTTGAATTAATCCACTGGGAATTTTGCGTTTCTATTTTTCCAAGTTTCAGGGAAATAAAAAGTAAAAGTGTTGAAGGAAGGCTCGTTTCATAATCTGGTTGCTGCAGTGGTTTTATTTACCATCTTTCCACCTGAAAACTCAATAAATGATGCCATTTTCCGAAGCAGTGCCAAAATTTTGCACTCAACTACCCTTTGGGAAAAAGAGAGTATTAAAACTATATTCGATATCATACTTTAGCGACGTTTATCGTATTTCTCAAACATTGATGATTAGGACGTTATTTTGCAGGGAGAGCCTCCCCGTCTTCCGGTTTAGCTTCCGCTAGCTTAACGAGTTTATGCAACACCCTCGGAGCCCGAATGCACTGTTATGAAACTGAACTCTGCTGGTATGTCTTTTCTCCCTTTATGTACAGGTTTTAAACTCCTTCGAGTTTTGAAGCACGGTCTCATGGCTTTGTTTTCACTGTCTACCGGAACATTTCTAGCTGAATCAGACAGTCGTTAGCACGCTAACAGCTGAGGAGAGCGACTCGAAGCTAACCCCGGCTAGCTCTTGCTCGTCCGTGCTGGTGGCAGAACAAACTGTCCCCCCTGGAAACTCATGAGATCTGTCCGCTCGTAGTTTGACAACTCATATAAAGCTACGCGTTTAAATAAAGAAGTCAGTCTGTGGGGTTTGCGGTGTAAATAATGAAAGCGGGGTTTTTCTTTTAAACCCAACATTTTAAAGGGTCAACACGCCCCCAAGAACAGAAGTGCGGGGTGTTAAAACGCACGGCGGCTTGTGTTTTTGTCTCTCAGCAGATGCTAAGAGGAGTTTCGGGGCTGGCGAGCGTCCCGGTCCATTATCGAAGTTATTTCACTCACCTCCTCCTCTGTTGTGGTCCTCAGCCGGGTCGACAGGTCAGCGGATGACTCCGACATCTTCAGTGGAAACACACTAAAAAGGTAAGGACGGGAAAACGACCCCTTTTCCCCCAACGACGACAAACTCTGAATTCTTCGGTATGTTTTCAAGAACCACGTACGGGTATTTATACAGGATCAGGGTGTTCCGATGATACCTGTGATATGTTAAATCTTAAAGGCATAATCATCGTCAACTTGAAGCAGAAACGATGATTCCATTAATTGATTAGTTGATCAACAGGGGATTAAACAGTTTTTGATAACTGGTTAATCATATCAGTCATTTTTGAAATAAAAACAGTAAAAAAAAACCTGTCAAATATGCTAAACTTCTCAAAAGAGAGGATTTTTTTTTCTTCTCTATGCCATATGTTGCAGTAAACTGAATTTTTGGCAACATATATTGCCCATGTGGTAGTTTTAAGCTTAAGTTCAGATAGTCCACACAGCTTATGTAATATATAATTAAAATCCAGTTTTTCATGGGTGAGAGTTTTGCTTGCAGCCATGTCTGAGTTATGGTTGTGTTTCTACCAGCCAAAATTACTATCAAGAGATCTTTTCATTTGGCTGTAATCCAGGATTTTGTTTACTGTAATGTGGCAAAAGAACAATCAACCTCTGTAGCAAATAATTTATCCATCTCTTCGGTGATCTCTTGCCAATATGATAAAATTAACAGACAAGTCTAGACAATATGAAAATGATCAGCCATTTTTTAAGATCACCACCTCCAGTATGACAGGTCCTGTATGTTAGTCTGTATGAGTCTTATTTTAGTTTCAAAAGTCTTTTTGTTTCTCCGCCGATGTTTTAATCTCTGCACAGGTCCTCTGTGGAACCTCAGAAATTTTCCATTATGCAGCTGGAGGCTCAGTTGCGACTATGTCAGAGTTGTCTT
This sequence comes from Istiophorus platypterus, assembly GCA_016859345.1. NCBI lineage: Eukaryota > Metazoa > Chordata > Actinopteri > Istiophoriformes > Istiophoridae > Istiophorus > Istiophorus platypterus. The sequence continues at coordinate 12,298,094 of CM029134.1, forward strand.
TGGTGCTGCAAGAGTGGATTGCGTCTACTTTCACAGAGCTATGCACACAGGTAGACTTTGTGTGAATTACTCAAATCAATGCAGCAATGGTGTTAATGCACTCTTCTAAAGGTCCAAATGCCTGTTTGGGTTTGAGTTATTTGCTTTCTCACCAAAAAAACACAGAAAAGCTGTAAACTACTATGATCTCCTGGGAATCAAATCTGATGCCACCTTGGAGGAAATTAAAAAAGCATTCTTCGACAAATCTAAGAAGGTAGGGTCCTTCATTGTAAACAAGCTGTTCATTAAATAAAATATGTCTGGCCACTTGGGGGCAGCCTTTCACAGCCTAGTTTCTATTTGCAAACTGTGCCACAGTGGGCTTCCGAAATGTTTGTTTTCATGTCGTGACTTCCAGTATAAATAAGGATGAATATGTGTATTTACCTTGTGGTTTTGGCATAATTGAGGGATGGACCAATTCACCCCTAAGAGAGTGCAAACCATACACATGCATGCATGCATTTGTTTGACAGAGAAAGTAAGAACATTTTTGTGTGTTAATGCATGTCTCAAGGACCTCCTGCCTTTACCAGAGTATCTCTTGGCTGAATGGTTTGCTTTTGTACCTGATCATCACCGATCCACTCTTGCCATGTTACTCTAGCTGCACCCAGACAGTGACCCATCAAACCCTGCGCTGCACAGCCAGTTTGTGGAGCTGAACGAGGCCTACAGGGTGCTGAGCAAAGAGCTGAGCAGGAAGGATTATGACTTCAAAATCAGACACAGATACACTGGGGGCCAGGCCTTCAGATCTACCTCCAGTCACACCATCTACAGAGCCAGGTGACAGTTCACACATTCTGTTAGTTTGTGCTTGCTTATTGTCCTTACCTTCCTCCATACTCCAACACTGTTGGTGTGGGGAGGAAGAAAACCTCATCTTATATTGTTCTGCAGCAATTGAAGCAGGAGAAGACATATAATTAATTTCAAGACTATGGGCATGTGGTTTGACTTTGCTTGCTGTAACACACTCACAGGACTTGGTATTCTTGTGAGGAATACATGGCTGAAACCTCCTCCTCTTCCCAAATACTGAATGATGTAAAAATATCTTTGCATTAACAGACCAGAAATTTTGGATTCTTAACTGATAGATTCCCGTTTCAGTTATTGATCAACCTTGTGCACAAATCTACAAACTGTGTACCAACCATTTTGTACAAACCTCTCTTTAGCAGGTTGTGTATTTATTTTTAAATTTATTGTATATCATGCTAAACTACTTGAGCTGTACCATCTCTTTTTTGAGTAATAACCATTAATCTCAGTGAGTCTTTCAACAGTCGGTTGAAATATCAGAAAGGTTAATTGTCCATCTTAATGCTGTGGAAAAGCACACGGTTCACATTTAGGATGTAAAAAGAATCCAAAACAAAATATGTACATAGATACAAATATATAAACCGTATGGTTGCACAGCAAGGAGGAAAGTGGAGATATGGGCATGTGGCAGGGCATAAAATACATAAGTATTTCTTGATTATACATTGACTGACTCTTTCAGGCTTGCCACAAGAATTCTTAGTCTGTTTTTAACTTTGGTACCGTCTGTCCCTCCTCTGTGTTTAATGTCACCATTCATGATGCCTCCTCTACTACTACACCCTCAGTGTGCACACTCAGGACAACAGTCATTACTGGGAGCAGTTTCATCAGCCTCATAATGCTGAGATGGCATCAGAGGAGAGACAGAGGAGGAGGAGGAGGAACTTGCGCCTGGTGGGCTACTGTGTCATTACTATGGTGCTCAGCTTAGGAGCCCACATAGTCTTCTTCAGGTAAATACCCTACACAACGTGGTAATCACCAAGTTTTCATCATTTTCTAAACAACAATTGTGGAGCATTAAAGAGATACATTTCAGAAAAAACAAGATTACTCTGAAATAATGCAACAATAAAGTATTTAATCATTTCTCTTTGAACTAGCGCTTGCTGTCTTGATAGTTTACTATAAGTACTCCAAGTGTTCGGCCAGGATTTTCTTTCATCAGTGGGGCTGTTGTGTTCGCCTCCTAGAGTGCATAACCCTGGACCTGTATTTATACGCATCAGGGAAGGTATAGCTTAAAATGACCTTAGAGTCAGTATAGAAAAGGTTACTCATATCCACCATGTCGTGTGTGTTAATTTGCTGGGAGCTTTTACCACTTAAGGGGCCCTGGAGGCCCAGAGCGCTTTGGTAATAAATGTGGAAGAATGAAATGCCTTCAACACAGAGAAATACAGACTCTATTTATACTGAATATTAATATAAATTATTGGGCCAGTATTTTGGACTTATTCAAAACCTCCCATACGATCAGGATATTAATTGTCTCAGCACCGGCATCAACAACCCAGGCTGTTGGCATTATGTTTTCGGGTTGTCCATGTCTGTCCCCCCATCCCACTCTTCAAATTTGGCACTGACACACAACACATCCTCACTTCCAAGTTGTAACATATGGACACTCGATAAGGGCCCCTTTAGCACTTTTTTCAATATGGAGTGTGGTCTGATAGGAAAGCTGTCTCCTAAAAATTGCATTTCTGTACATCTAATCTGCATAAGCAAATAGATTTTGTACAAAACGTAATCGCGATCGTATTACGCTTTTTTTTAAGATAATTAGGATATTTTGTTAATTTAAATATTTGTTAAGTTGCAAATACACTGATATTGAATGCATCACATATATGTTCATATACAACGTATTCGTTTTCCACCACAATATCAGATCTTGCAGTACAATATCCATTTGTAGTGACGACAGCATTATTAAACTTCTAAATTGTTATGTTTAGGCACTCACAGGATAAGTTAGAAGTTAGGGAAAGATCATGGTCTGGTCTAATACAGTAAAAAGTTCACAGTGACGTCAGACACAAAATGAATATTTATATTTAACTGGCCATTAGGAGGTAGGTAGCGCTACCTATTTGCTGTATGCTGCTTCTCTCAAGTGAATTTACCAGCTGATGCATATGCACAGCTGATGCTGGACTGTTAAACAAACTGTGATGTTCCTGTCTGTATTTTTTTTGTGGATGTGTGGTAAAGTCAGTTTCATTTCACACCAACCCTAGTCAGCTGTGTGCAGTGTAGAAAGGTTAGGTATCACCATGAATGTTTAAGAACCATGTCAAATTAAATCAGCACCGATTAAAAGATATGCATATAGTGGAAACACTGCTCTACCATGCTCCCTCTGCGGTCCCTTCACCTAATTTCCTCAATTTATGCCCCCCCCCCCCCCCCCAATTGCACTCCTGGGTTTTCTTTGCTCTACATTCACACCAAGATGAATAAGATTGTTTGTGGACATGTCTCTGTGCCATGTGTCTTGACACAGCCTCGGGTCCTGCATCGCTGTATTTGTTTTTACACACTGACTTGGTAACACTTGTGTTTGTGGGGATTCACTTCTATGTGGTCTGAGAGCTGTTATGACAGCTGTACAAACTCATAAATACAACTGAGCATACAAAGCCCCTGTTGAGCCCTGACTTTTTAGTTTAAGCAAATTTATTCTGTTAAGATTGTCTTAACTCAAACTTTTGTCCAACTCTTTCAGTAAATTGGAAGACATTCACAATAACTTCATGGACGAGAAAGACAGAGTCATCACAGAAATTTATAATGATTCAAAAGAGAGGGCCAGGTGAGTCCTTCAAATCAACTTGTTCTTTCTCATTTTCAAGTTTGGCTGGAACCAGCAATTTTGCGATGCTTGAATATGGAGCTGAGTCTGAAGGTGCCTTCTGTCCTCCTTTTTCTCAGGATCAACGGTTTTAAGAAACAGACAGAAATTCTCCGGCACAAACATGCAGAGTTCCTGGAGAAATACAGAAACCCCAAGAGTGGAGAGGCCAAGTAGGCGAGTCTCGAGCTGTGCTCTGTGATGATGGAGTCTGAACTGTCAGCAGGTGGAATTTGGCAGACTGAATGTGGTACTGGTTTTAGGATTTTAAAGTTTTTCTGGCCTTTTTAAACAGGTTGAACAACCCACAGTTGTCTTCAAGCGTGATATTTAGGAGCTGAATACACACAAGAACATGGGTGTGATGTGGGAGTTCATTTGGTCACAAAGGTGTGAATTCCTGCCCAAGCTGAGCTGTATAATAGCTTGGACTGAACCATTTGTAGTTGGTAGCATCTTTGCATTGACTGGACTGTTGGAAGAATGTTCTCAGACCTTTCCCACTGTTTGTCCAAAGGAGCCATAATGAACCCTGTCAAACTGCCTCTAATGAACTCACAGGAACATGTTAGTTATTGTCCTCAGCCTCATTTCTGTGTCAGTGGTTCACAGCATGAGGGGGTCACAGATACCAGTGACTAAGTTTATCAAGTCATGATTTTAATGCTAATACGTTTCTTAGTGCTAAAAGAGACTGATATTAACTAAAATCATATCTTGGGTTTGCCCACAAGAGGACACTGTACAATGTACTTATTGGTTTTATAAGCCTCAGTCTATTGAGGTGGACAGTTGTGAAAGGTGCAGCATGACAGATATATAGTATTTTCAGTATTCATTTTTTTTTCCTGGCCTGGTAGAAACATGACATGTGACTGGGCGTTTAAAATTCCAAATTCTTGAATTTTGAGACCACGCTGCCCATTACCTCTATTTCCAGTCAATCCATAACAAAATTCTACATTTGTTTGAGACAAGCTGTAATGGATCAAAATTATGACTTGAACAGAGTGAAATATTTATATATAGTCAAACAATAATAATAATTTTAACGTTGAAACTATGAAAATGTGCAAGTTGAATGGAAAGATGGTTCATAATTATTGGTGAAAGATTACTGGTTATTTCAACATTCACCATTTTGCCTTTCAGTTTCTAGATAGTAGAGGTTGATATTTTTCTGTTTTTGACTGCCTTATCTGTTCCCTGGAGAGATATCAGTAAGAAATGATTAAAAGTTCGACTTTTTCTCATTAGCTATTACTTTCTGTTTTTTTCATTTCTCAATCTCATACGCTTTGTCTCAAGATAAAGAGCAGTCGGCAGATGCTGGATTTCAAACTTCATGTGTTCATTGCTTATATTTATTAATTTTTCTGTTCAATAAATTTGAGATCGCTAGTCAACAAGAGGCTTTGACTCCAAGCTTTAGACAGGTCTTTTAATGAGCAACTACACAGTAGAGATAATTATTTATCTGCTTTGCTCTAGAATTCAAAAGTTTGTTTTCCATTATCTCTGTGGTTAGAGTTTGTGAAAGTAAATTTGAGCAGCTCTTTTAAACCTTCAAACTCACATTTAGAGATTCAGATGTGATCAAATAAAAACTAACAAATGCACTACATATGTTTATTTGCATAATTACGTTCACATGAAAGCTGTGTTTCATTTTGTTTTCTCTGTATACACAGCATGTATTTGCAAATGACATCATGGAAAAAGGTCAGAGTTTTAGTTTTTTTGGGTTTTTTTTTTTTTTTTTTTAAAGAATGCTTGCACAAGTACGGATTAAATATGAAATCCTAGAAATGTACCTGCATTGTTTTTAGGAAAAGATATTGTTTTTCCCCCTTTTTCCCTTCTCACTGTGAGTTTTGTCCCACCAACCACGGCCCCTGACCTGAGACTCCAGCAGGAGATAACTTATCCCCGCATAGCATTCAGACACCCTCACCCTCATGTGGCGTGTGAGTGCCATGTCATAACCCAAACACTCCATAACGACTGAGATTCTGGTGTCAGCATGCCTCCACACACACGCACACACACACACACTCACAGACAGATGAGAGACAAGGCTCATGGGCTAAAGGAATTGATTTTTATCTTTAGTTTAATGAGCTGCATAGGAAATGTGTGTCAAATCATAAACTGACACAATACTCTGTGTGGCTTAAATGCATGCCCTGATTTATTATTTGGAAAACAAAAGGTAGTGATACAGAGTGGAAAAATAAAAATAAATCATTGACTTGGTGGACAGTGGGCTGACTTTCATGCCATGCTGCCTCATTCGATGGGATTCTGTCTCAGAAAAACATCTGAGATGATTTTTAATTGAATAGATTGATGTACAGAGTCAAAATATAATGCAAATATTACATAAATATAATATTTCTGCCACCATGGGTGTAATCCGGATGTATTGTGTGTATGTAATACTAGAGTCTCCCCAACACCACAAGGTCAGCCCATCTCCTGGCATCAAGGGGTCAACATTTCTGAATTATTTGGGTCCCTCATATTCCGATTTCCCGGTTAACTACATTTGATGTGAATTTTGAATAAACCTACGTGTTCCCACGGGGTCCATATCCTAATAATTTCTCCTGAGGAGACACCCTGAAATGTCACAGTCATCGATTCACGAATCGTTTGGTTGACTTCATCCAGCTCTGGATTTATACTTAAATGCAAGAATGCAAGAATCAGATTATCAAACACTCAACATGTTATAATTACAGACTCAACCCACCAAAGCCCCCCCCCCCCAGATTTGCATGACCTCTGTGTCCTGCTTGTAAGCCCCCCCCCACTTTGAGACGAACAGAGACGCTGCTGCACCTGTATTCAGTGCGCCTGTCCTGTTTGGAAAAAGTTGGCAGCGCAATGGTTACGCTGCGTGCGTTTCAAGGGCAAAGGAAATGAGGAAACCAATCACAACAACAAATGAAGACTCCCACCTTTCCAGACCTCTTCTCCGTCTGTCTGCGGACTACCCCGCCGCCGTACCGGCTCCGCCGTAGCTCTGCTGCCGTGTCAGCGGACGATGTTATTCTAGGTTTATTTATAAGAGGATAAAAAAAAAAAACAAAAAAAAAAAAAAACCAACAACCCAAAAAAAAAAAAACCCAACAAAAAAACCGGGAAGATGCGCCTGGAGGGGAAACGTCACATTTTCAGTGGGAGAGACGGTGTGGAGAGACGGTGAACGAGCCGGGGAGAGGAATATGCGGCACTGTCAGTTCCGCACGTCGGGCCAAGGCGTCGGATCATTGCCGGATAAACGTCCTGTATCTGGACGGATACGATTTTTCCCCCTTAGCTTCGCAGAGGATTTATGATCGCACCACGTTTCAGCGGGAACCTGGATGATCCTCCAGTCACGCCACCGCCGGACCCCCCCCTCCCCCCCTTCCCCCCACCCACCCAGACCAGTTTCATGGGATCAGGACCAATAGACTGACGGTTCTCTAAAATCAATACGGGGAAGCATCACACAAAGTTTATACAACTGTTACCAAAATATCAGGATTTTTTTTTTTGGGGGGGGGGGTTATTGCGCACCGGTGAGATATTAAACAATGACCTTATATATGTTACAGTTCCTGGATGGATGGGTATTTTAGAGAACAGCCCGGTCCTCCGTCTCGCTAATTAACAGAATACAACCAACTACAAATTAGAGTTTAGGTCCGGGGCTGTTTCCTCGTTTACTTTGGCTCGTTTTGGCGACAATCGCAACCAAGAAATAAAGTTCTTTCTCCCGGCGCCGGTGATGCCACCCTGGGCGCCCTTTGGAGGCTTGGAGACCGGAGAATGAGAGCAGCGTCCCTGCGTCTTCAACCGTGAACCGGGGACGAGGAGGGAGACAGTCGGACAACGTCGGACGACGCGCCGTCCTTCCTTTCTTCTGCCTTTGGATTGGAAAAAAAAAAAAAGATATTTTTATTTTTGATTTATTTATTTTTATTTATTTTTTTTTTAATTTTTTCTTTTTGTTGTTGTTGTTGTTGCGTGCCCTCGGACTACTGCACAATGGGGATTATGCTTCAAGTTATTCTAGGAATGTTTCAGTTCCTGCTGCTCACCAGAATACCGACGTCTCACGCCAAGGTATGAATGTATAGACCGTTTGACCTCAAAGGACTACACGTCTGAAGTGGTCAGCCTGCCACCATACGGGGGGTTGTGAGATTTATTTCTGGTTTATGGTGGCAGTCACTCAAATGGCATTAATTAACGTCCTCTTTATATATATATATATATATATATATATATATATATATATACACTCATATATATACATATATACGTGTGTATATATATATATGAATTTGTTCTGGTGGAGATCATGTGTGGAAGTTATCCCCTAGGTCAATGACACCTGTCACTTCAGGCCCTGTGACAGGAGAAATCACCGCGGTATAATAATGGATTTAGTTGTTTTGTTGTTTTTTATAGTTTGTCTGTGTTGCTCGGTAATTATTTTATAGTCACATCACGGTGTTTATTGTCTGGCGTCACTATCGTTGACTGTTTAGCTGCTACTTTCTATCGAGGAGCCTTTTATGAAGAGTTAACACGCTTTGATAAATAATTCACCAAAGCTTTGCAGATAACTTACAAGCCTTCGGTTAGAACAACTTTTGAGTTTCCAGCTTATGAAAAGTCTCCCTTAGCGTTGTCACTTATTTTTTTTCCCTCTTCTTTTCCTCGAGATGCCTCAAAAATGGGCTGTTTATACACTCTCCTTGTCAATCCAGCCACTAAAAGCATTGATATTAAAGGAATAGTTCGACATTCTGGAAAACATGTCTATTCAGGTTTTTAAGGGGAATAAGATGTGAAGATAAGACTCCAGTTAGCTCACCTTAGCATAAAGACTGGAAAGGGGCGAAACAGCTACCCTGGCTTGGTCCAGAAGTAACAAAATTTGCCTAACTGCGCCTTTAAAGTTCACCAATTAACATTTTTCTTTATATTATTGTTGAATTTATACAAAAAAATTAAGTGTAAAAACTAATTTTTTTTGGCAGGGACTTGTAATTGCTTTTCCCACATAAATAGTCTGGCATATAACCACCCATAAGATGGTGAAATGTCATTTTTACGCATAGGCTTTGTACAAATTTAATATAAATTTTTAATTCATGAGCTTTTTAGGTGCTGGTGGGAAGATTTCTTTTATCAGCTGGACCTGGTCAGACTAGCTGTTTCCTCAGGCTGAGCTAAGCTGGCTGGTTAAACCGGCCGCTAGCTTTAGCTTTACTGTTGAGGAATGAGGCTGAAATTGGTTTTCTCAGCTAACTCTTGGCAAGAAAGGGAGTAAAATTATTTCCCAGAATGTCAAGCCATTCATTTATGTATTAACATTTACCACCAGTCCATTTGAGGAATACTGCAGATGAATCAAAGAGTTTGAGGCATTTTTGGCTGCAACCAAGCATTATTTTCATTATCATTTAATCTGTGGATTCTTATATCTATTGCTAGAGTAGTTATTAGCTTGTGAAATGACTGAAAATAGTACAAAAGAGTCCATTGTGATTTTTCTGAGCCCAAAGGGAAGTCTTAAAATTGCTTGTTATGTCTGCCTGGCAATCTTAAACCCAAAGACAATTGTGTTGATATAAAAGAGAAAAAAAACAGCAAATTGTCAAAGTTTAAAAGATAAATGATTTGAATGACTATTCAAGTATTAAAGTTATTAATAAAAAGCGATTAATATTGTTGGGAATGAATAGTCTGTCAGTTGACTAATATAATGATAGACTAATCATTTCAGCTCTAAAACCTCTAAATGCCACTCTTTATTATGTTTTTTTTTTTAAATATAATGTTTTATAAAGGGCGTCTCTTTAGAAAGTGGTACCCTTTATTCCCTATGAACTTGAAGTTTTACTTTGTTTAATTTGAATAGAAGGTTGTTTCAGTTATAATCGAAAGTAAATATTCCTTGATCGTACCGACATGGCTCTTGATGTGACACATAGGCTCATTTTTCAGACAGACACACACACACACACACATACAGACCTGCATGAGTGGTTTTTTATTTATGTCTCAACATTTCCTATCAGGAACAAGCAGTGCTCAGAGGTGGTGGGGCCCTGACTTTGTGCTGCTGTTTACTGTATGTTTTAGTGACTCATTATCCTAGACACTACATTCCAGACTGCAACGTGCAAAAAAGAGCCTCTTCACCTGCTCACAGCTGCTGTCTCACACCCGAGAGTCACTGCTCTCATGCTGTCTGCTTTTCTTGCTGCTTATTGGAAAAAGGGGTCATCCTTCTCTCCTGTAGTGATGAAGCTCAGTGTGTGTGTGTGTGTGTGGGAGGGTGTCATATAGCTGTAGGGCATGGTCTCTTTTGCGCACGCGGCCCATCTGTACAGTGGGCTCTGGGAGGGGCTGGGAGTTTGACGTGTTAGACAGTAGACAGACGGTAATTCCAGTGCAGATGGCACTGAGCTGGCACTCAGGAGTGTGTGTGTGTGTGTGTGTGTGTGTGTGTGTGTGTGAGCCCCTCAAAGATTTGGGTGTCAAAAGGAGGTGATCTTAGCCCTGTCTCAAAGACCTATACAGAATAGACACACTTATTTGAGCTCACATCCTACCAGTCACAAAATGGCTTCAGTCCCAACTTAACTCAGAATCAATGTGGGCAAAACCTCTGTGTACACGTGTGTGTGTGTGTGTTTGTGTACGTGTGTCCATGTGTGGGCTCATGTGTGTGTCTGTGTGTGTGTGTGCTCGTGTGTGATTTTGTGTGTGTGCGTGCAGTTAAAAGGGGGTGGAGCGGTTAAAGGGGGGCAACTGGACAAAGTCTACATTCCCTTACAAGTGGCCTTGGTCTTCACACTCACACACTCACACACACACACACACACACACACACACACACACACTCATCTAAGTCCAACAACAGCAGAGTGTGTGTGTGTGAGAAAAAAATGGAGGGCTGTAAAAAATTCTGGGGTTTTTGTGTGTGTTTCTCAGTCGTGTAAGAAGTACTCAGGTCCTTTACTTAAGTAGAAGTACTAATACACCACTGTTAAAATACCCAACTTAATGTAAAAGTCTTGCATTCAGAAACATACTTGAGTAAATGTACTTCAAGTATCTAAGGTAAAGTAGATGTTCTCCAGTAAAATGTTCTCTGTGACTGATTTATTATTATATTTGACATTATAAGATTGTTAATGCTGATGCATCAATTTATGAGCAACATTTTACTGTTGTAGCTGCTCGTCAGGAGCGAGTTTTAACTACTTTATATAGAGTTTGGTGGTTTAGTCTAGTGATCCCCAGTCTAGGAGTTGGGCTCCGCCAAATGGTCACAAGATAAATCTGAGGTATCATGCGATGATTGATAGGAGATGAAAGAAGATTCACAAATCCGTTTACAATTTTAGCTTTTCTCAGATCTTCTGACAGGTTTTTTTGATTAAATCTTTTGAGAAATTTAGAGGAGACACGTCTCTCATAGACATCTGAAGCATGACAAGAGTCCAGCTTTACATTTTGTTGGTATGGCAAAGACACAAGTAACTATAACTGTAAAATAAATATAGTGCAATAAAAAGTTAAATATTTCCCTCTGAAATGTAGTAGAGGGGAAGTATAATGTAATTACTTCAGTAAAGTAATTTAGTACCTCAAAGTTGTACTTAAGTAATTAAGTACTTAAATAACAGCTTGAGTAAATGTATTTTCCACCACTGGTGTTTTTCCCTCCCAGAGGTGACTATTGATGAGAGTAAACTGCAACATAATGTTGGACCGATAGATTTCTGTTGGAGCAAAACCTGTATAACATATGGGCTATATGTTTTCCTCCTTCTGCATGTATTATAAAACACTAATATTTGCCTCCATAGTCAACTCTCTGCTACACACTGACTGTGACAGTTCACTGTTGAGAAATCTAGTGGCAGATTCTTTCACTTTCTCCCACTGTGGGGCTACTGAAAGTGTTTCAAATGCCATTAATCAGGTGATAGACTTAAGGGCAAAGGTAGCAGGTACGGCTTGTTCAAAAATCTAGACGCTCCTTCCCTCAGACAGTCATGGAATCGAAAATATGGTTGGATTTTTGTTGCGAACATAGAAATGTTCAGTTCACACTCAATTGGATAAATTTGCTTCCTCTGTGCAGTAAATATTTCATAACAGAGCCTGAAATTAGGCGTGTATAATTTAGCTGTCACACTAGTGTAGGCTTGCTCTTACCCTCTTGCATGTGTATCTGTGTATCAAAGTTCTTTTCACTTTTTTCCTGTCACTTACCACCATTATTGAACCCTTCATTTTCAGATGCCAGGTGTGAAATATTGCGGTGTTCATTAACAGGAAATACTTTGATCTTTTGCTCTGCACCAGCAGTGTTTACAACAGTGTCAAACTGAGTTTGCAGGGAGTTGCTCAAAACTTAGATTGATTATTGATCGTTAACAGCAGATGTATTCATAAAATCAGGTTAACATAATCCAAAAAACTAAGTCTAAAATAAATGTAAATCTAAAATACAAACAAAATGTAAACATTTCTCTTCTTATGCTCTTATTGAGCAATCACTGTTATATTTTTGTTTCATTTTAAAACAATTTGTGGAACTTAAACGCGGGCAAATTCAGAATAAGAGGTTTTTAGTTGGCTTTGGTTTGTTTTTTTGGTTTTGGCATGAAAATGTAAGTTTTTAGGTTGAAATGACTACAGATTTGATAAATTCATAGCATAAATCATCAGAGTTGGCATCAAACACATTGAGGATATATGAGGATATTTTAGGTATAGAAAGTGATTTTTTTTTTTCCTTTCATGATTTGATCTTTTGAAGTCCTACCAAAGTAGTAGTTTGACTGACTACCATACATCTTTTTTTCACCTTCCCACACTTTTGTGTCAAGTTTTTGCTAACCTGAAACCACATGACTCCAAAGTACCGTGCTGAAGGCTGTCTAACAGTTCAACTTGATCATGAAACCATAAACTTATTTAAATGCTTTTTTTCACATGAGCTTTTTTAATTGTTTTTATTTCTTCCCCCAGCTTGCTCACTGGCGACCGGCAGACTCCCCCAAATCCAGAGAAGGTCGAGAAGGTACCCTCCCTGTTCCTCCACAGATTCCTGTTTCATAGAGCTGAAAGAGTAAAATTAAAACACATTATCTCTTCTGTGTTGGTCCGACAGTGCGTCGCTGGTTGGAGGTGTACTCGAGGAGTGGATGTGAGCCTCGGGACACTCTGGTGGAGGTTTGGCGGGAGTTGCCGGGGGAGATCCACCATCTCTTTGTACCATCCTGCGTGTCGGTGAAGCGATGTGGCGGCTGCTGTGTTGACGAGGCCCTGGAGTGTGTGCCCTTGCTCACACACACACTCACCATGGAGGTATCCATGCAGACATACACGCTGAATCTCGAGAGGTGAAACAGTGACAGATGTCTGTGCTTTAGCATAATGTTCTCTGATCTGTGTGCAGCTGATGAGGACGACCTTCATGAAGCATGAGCTCATTGAGTTGCCCTTTGTCGAGCACAGCCAGTGTGAGTGCAGGTAATAAAAAAGCTTTTAATGTCCGTGCAGGAGCTGATGCACAGTGTTCCTGCTGTTCGTCGTGCACCTGCCATTCGTTGTGTACCTGCTGTTCATGGTTTACCTGCTGGTCCTTGACCTCGGTTCACCTTTATACTGACACTGTCTGTTCTATCTATGTGCAGATTAAAAGAACAATTCCAGCCAACACCCACAACGAGGTAACACACTTAGTTTCCTCCCCTCATTTTCTTTTCTCAATCTTTCTGGATTTTAATCTTTCTGTTTGTTGTTTGTCTTTTATTGTTTTTTATTGGGCTGTTTTTGTGGATCTTATGTTCATTACCTTTTCTAATGTTATTAAGCCCAATTTATCAACTCATGTCCCAGTTCTGCACTAAATATGCTGTTATAAATCTGCTGATGATGCTGCTAATGAGGAGGAGTTGTTCAGAGGAGTGTTTCAGCAAAAAACAGCCTTTCCTGTTGAAAGCCAAGTAACCACAAGTGCCTAAATATTGTTTAAAAGCGGTCACATTTCTAAATTACTTGTACCTGTTTTCTTGCTATAAAATCAAAGGCCCTCATTTCACCTTTTTAAATACCGAATTACCGAATTCACATCATCAGTGTCATGTCAGTCTATGAAACATGTCACTGTTTGCTTTCCAGGTTTAATTAGAATTAATCGCAATAAAATGATCAATGGGTTTGTGCTTGTTTGACTGGTGCATTTGAAAAGTAGAAACAGTGACAAATAAAAGACTAGTAGGACACTGATCATAGTTTAAGCTTTTGATACAATGCTTTTCTGCAGCCGACTGCAGAGGTGTCAAAAGTGTCACTTGTTACACAGAATTACCCCACCACAAGAATTAAACTCTTTTTTTTTTGCCTTCATTAGATAGTTGGAAACAGCAGGAAACAGGAAGATTTAAAGGTGCAAACAAACCATGCACATTGTGGCTAAATGGTATAGGTCTTAGAGAGCTGGTTCACCATTATTTAAAATGATAATATTAACAAATGAATAAAAGATGTGACAAATCTTTCACTGTGATTAATTACCTCAAGAAGCTGGATTTGAGGGCTTCAAATCTGCCATCAGTAAACTATAACTTAATCAAAACTGTTATGGCACATCAAGAATCTCCAACTTTAGGTTCACAAATTCTTGCTAAAAGTAAAGAGACTTTCCGTCCTGTTGGTAGCCATCGTGCTGTTTAGGTTTTGTCGAGTGTCAGCTGGGACTGACAGCTGTACACTGTGTGCCTCATACTGGCAGATCCAACAAGACAATCATATGATTATATCTTTAATGTTTATGTCCCCCTGCTTCCTGTCAGGATGTGGACATAAATAAAGGATTCCAATGTATGTGTGTGTGTACTTTTTTGTTTTTTAAAACTGTGTCACACTTCATGTGTGTGAATGGTTTTGTTGAATCTCTACATGTACTCGTGAATGTGTGCATACTCTGTATATTGCTATAAATGCGTATTAGAGTTTGTGTAAATATTTGTCTCTGTGTGGTATGTGTGAATGTGTGCATGTGTGTTTGTCCCTCAGAGAGTTAGCATCTGTGTGACTCTCTCCCAGCATCCCCTGGGACGGCCCTTATCCTGTTGTCACCATAGTGATGATTTTATCTCCCCGGCCATGTGCTCTCGCATAGACTGACGGAGCAGAGTCACGCATCCATGATAGTAAATTAAAGCTCCAAAGATGACAACAGCAGCAACAGCAGACTCTGTTAATGCTGGATAACATTGTCCCTATAATTTGATAGAGTTTAATAAAGTTTATAGCAGATGGGATTAGAGCATCAAGAGACAGGGAAGTTAAAGCTGGAAAACCTAAAGCCAGAGCAGTAGGCAGATGCACTTTGCTCTGAGGGCACTGGCGTAAATTAAAGCAAAACAGACTGTGCTCAAGAAAGGCTGGACACTGGCATGATAAGGAGGATAGGAATCAGCAGATTGGAGTGGAGAGAGTTTGATAAACTACAGGCAATGTGGACTAGACCCGAAAAAGCTTCATGTTTTTTGGAGAGTTTCCCTCTTTCTCTCTTTCTCTCTCTCTCTCTCTTTCTACTCTCTCTCTCCCATGACAACCTCTACCAACGCGATTGTTTTGCCCTCTTCACTGATTCTTGCTAATGTCAGGGAATATAATGAGATGGTAATCCACGCTCCTTGGAACTTTCTGTTCAGTGATCTGTCCCGCACAGTGGTGGAAGAAGTACTCAGATCATTTAGCTGAGTAAAAGTATCAATACCACTCTGTAAAAATACTCCATTACAAGTAAAAATCCTGCATTCAAAATTGTACATTAGTAAAAGAACAAGTGTTATCAGCAAGACTGACTTAAAGTAAGAAATGAATTATATTTGTGCAGCCGAATGGTCCCTTTCTGACTTACACTGTTGTTTATTATATGATTGGATAATAATTTCTGGTGCATTAACATGTAAGCAGCATTTTAATGTTGTAGCTGGTCAGGTTGGAGGGGGTTCTAGCTATTTTATACACTCTTGGGTGTTTTAATTTACTGAATAACAGTGCATTGTAATTTATATGCTCATCATAGGCTTTGAAAATCTTCCTCTACAAAATACCCTATTATCATTAACAAATTAAGCCATTTAACTTTTAACAGCTTTGCCTGAATAAAATACAGACTAAACTGGCAACATTAAGATTTAATTAGACTCTTTCTGATTAAATAATAAGTGGATAATACAAGTCTTAACAAACATTCAGTGGGGACATGCAGTGCACTGAGTTCATATAAGGGTATAGTCAACATGTTCACTCAGTAGAAACAGGGAGACTTGTTTTAATTTTTATTGTTTGCTACTGCAAAGACGTTCAAAAATTGACCATTTTATTATCAGTCTGTTGCATTTTTTGTGTGTGTTATTTTCAGTCCATATCTGAAACCAACAAGAAAAGACAAGAAAAAGGAGAGGGGAAGGTCCAGACAGAAGACAAGTGGAGCCATCAGAGCTGTGTATGTTGAATATTCAGTACACACATTAGATTTTTTTTCTTTTTTAACTCAGTTATGATCCTTAAATTTAAGTTTTTACTCTTGTTAGCCAGTATTTTTCAGATAGTGTCAGCCTATGTGTGAATGTTTGGATTAGAAAAAAAAAACTAGGTTATCTGGTCTACATTATTACTGAAGGACAATTTGTTGTACAGTCACACCAGTCAAGGTCCACCTCGTTCACACACTCACACTGAGGCACATACAGCTCATTTCTGAGAGTCATTTCTTTAATACTAAACACACAAGACTGGTAAGCGTCAGCCTGTCCCTGATATTTAACGTTTTCTGTGATCAGTAGTATGACGTATTAAATAATTCCAGTCCAGAGCAATGAAGGACAAAGTGGTTAGCGCTCTCATCCCTACAACTTTTTTTCCCTCATCTGCTTCCCCTCCACTTTGCTGTCAATCGTTTCCATCCTCAGGGGGCCAGAGGTGGCTCAGTTTGGGTGAAACGTCCCTCTGCATCCATCCATCACTCAGAACAGGCTTTATTCAGACTCTGGCAGGGGTGAAATCTGTGTAATTTGCTCCCAAATGCCACCTCCTCTGTCCATGCCAGCGGCAGGCGTGGTCAGCGGGGTCTGAAGAAGGATGGCCCCTCTCTGCTTCATTAAGTAACTTCATTAAGGCCGCCAGCCTCCCGGGAAGACAGAGGCAGAACTAGCTCCAGTTAATGGACCAACTGAGGCAGGCAACTTTCTCAGACTCAGAGAAAGTGCAGAGCTTCTGCAAGAGAACCCTAAGGCCTCACAGGCAACTGAGTGACCATAGCCATGGTAACGGACATAGAGACAGGCAGACAGAAAGAGCAGAGAGTTTGTCAGGAGCTAAGGAAACAGTATCCCACATTAGTCACACATCTCCCACACACTGCATTGTGTGGATTTGATTCAGACTGGCACTGTGCATGTTTAAATGAGCCTTGCATCTCATTCTTGGCCTTGCTAGTGACATTGTGTAGGATCAGCATCAAAATAGCAAAATCTTTTCCAGCCTGTACTGAACCTAGAGAGTGGCTCATCTTTTTATGACCTATCACTTTGGTCCAGACTGAAATATCTCAACAACTACTGGATGGATTTTCATGAACTATGGTTCAGACATTCATTGTTCCCAGAAAATGAAGCTTACAGACTGATGATCCCCTAACCTTTCCTGGAGCCATACCACAAGATGGATATTTGTGATTTTGAATGAAATGTCTTAACCATCATTGGATGGATTGTCATGAAATTTGGTTCAGACATTCATGTAGAAATACCTAGCAATGTAGGTTCTCTCTTAAATTTCCATATTGCATCACCATCGGGTCAAATTTGTCATTCGTCCAATATTTCGTTTTATGACCACATACCAGCAAAACTAATGACATTCCCATCAACCTCTGCTGTAGTTCAAGCGAGGCTGTAGACTCTTGTTAATAGAATCTTTTTACACTCCTCTTCCATCTAGGACTCATGCTCCCCCAACTCTTCCTCCCCAATCCTCTCCTCCATCACCTCCTCCTGCCATCTTCTCTTCCTCTCCTGCTCTGTCTCCCTCCCCGAAGCCTTTTTGCCGTCCCTGCAGAGGGAGGAAGTGGGCATTGGATGAAACATCATGTCAGTGCCACTGCACCATCAAAGCTGAGAGCTGCAGCCGGAAAGGTCGAAGACTTAACCCTCAGCGTTGCAGGTCAGTCCACACACGACCAAAAAAAAACAAAAAAACAAAAAAAAACAGTTCAACTTATTTTTATTGGCTTTTGGACATAGAGGTATGTAACTTATATACAATACACAGGGTTGGTGCAAGTTGAACTGCATCAGGCTGTGCCCTTTACAAAATGAAGCCGTATGTTCTCGCTCCACAGCATCTTCCCATTGATCCTGTGTTATTGCCAAAATTCATCTTATGTGCGGATTTTTAAAATATTTAATTAGAGATTCTGGTCCCTTGGTTGATCATTTAAGTGAAATTTAGATGCAGCAGGAGCTGGGAGCAGCTGTAACTCATTTGGTAGAGTGGGTTGACTGTTAGTTGTAAGGTCAGTGCTCTTGACTCCATACCTAAAAGTGTCCCTGGGGCACTGATCCCCAATTTGCTCCAAATGCGGGTATATTTAATGGAAAAAAACATGCAAGTAATTTTGATCAAGAGTGTCTGCCAAACTATTTGTTTGCTCTCGATAACACCAGACTCGTTTTTTTGCAGAAATCATACATGTGAAAATTGGCCCTAGAGCTGTCAAAAATTATTTCATGCAAGAACCTTCCTCTCTTTATTGTTTATTTTTCCAGGTGTGAGGCCATGAGGACTTGATGTGTCCACCCACTTTCTTTTCACCTCCTTCTGTCCAACCACCCTGCTAGTTCATCATCCACTCTCAGCATCACTGCCATGGAGCATACAGACGCTTGGACATCCCCTATCTCAGATTGAAGGAAATATTACCTGAAACACACACAAGAACCTGTAGTGGCACTCTAGTAAAGCAACACATGCAGCAATGCAGCCTCAATATACTTTAGATCTATGCATGTGAGTGTGTGTGTGTGTGTAGCCAAACATCCTACCACCTCCTTGCTTCTGTGGAAAAGCTTCCATCAGTCGAGATGTACATGCATGTACAGACATGTAGAGTCACAATACTCGTCCCATGAGTGGAGGGATGAAAGTGGCAGAAAAATGGCGATTTTGAGAGACATGGAAAATAACCGGAAGAAAATATTTCTAGTTGGACACAAGCCCACAGTTGAACATACTCCTGCTGTGGAGGTTGGACCCAAGAAGGGTTTTTTTTGCCCACATTTGAATGTATAAATACAAGACAACATTTGAAACAGGAATGATCATACTATACAAGAACGACAGAGATGAAGGGGACCAGTCTCATGTAGGTGTCCTACTTGTTGATGCTTCATTGGAAGTTGTGACTTGTCGCTCAAAAGGAAACACATGCACATGGAGACATGAAGTCAAGGCCAGTGTTTGTGAAGAGGATTTGAGAAACATTGGGAACAAATAATTGGTGGACACATACACACTCAGACATACCAGAGGGACATAGGACATGCACATGAACTGGCACCCCAGAGTGCGTGGACCTATAGTTGAGCTGAATGCTGGGATGGAGTATATCTGTGTGGTCTCCCCACTGAAAGCCCCAGATGGGTTATCCCTGCAGCCGTTCTCTCTCATTCAAAGCATATGACCACGGGCTGGCTCTCCAAGCCGCTTTCCGGCATTTGTTTAATTTGGGCCTTTTGTCTCCATCTTTTCTCGGCACCTCGATTGAAAGCAGCCGCTTTGCCTCTCTTTGCCTCTCTTTGCCTCTCTTTGAGGCAGTGAGGAGAATGACAATAATGAGGGCCTGGCGGCTGTCCACTTCTTCACACACAAACTTTCACACTTCTAATACCAGGAACACAGACGACCCTTCAAATGCAGACTCACACAACCATACTCATTCTGTGCTATAGCAGGCACAGACATATACATACATAAACACATGCAATGTGAAATGAATGCAGGTAGCCATAAGCTTTTGTTTGTGCCACACCAAGTGTGAAAATAAATTTCAGTTGTTTATATTTGCAATTTAATGCAAAGTCTTCATTGAGCATTGTGTTAAATGCTTGTGTTTTATATTTTATTATAATTGTGTCAAGTTGATTGAAAAGATATTCTATATTGCAGAATGTGTCTTTGTTTTGTTTTTGTTCATCCTTAATCCATCTGCATAAAGAGTCACACTGGGTGGCCAGCTATGTACACACTCAGCATCTAAACTGATACGCAAATGTATTGAATTTAAACAGAGACGGCTCACACGGGCCACAAACGGGAGACTATATACATTATAATGTGTAATTCAAACAATCAGTTGGGCAGTGTTGTCCGCAGCACTCAGAAACCAAGCAAATAGTAGTTCCCAGTGCAGTGAAAGGAAAACATGGCTGTTGTTGTTGCACGTTTAAGCTGGGATGGAAAGAGTATTATTCATTTGGAACATAACTTGTTTATATTCTGACTGAATCTCACGGTTTAACTCCGTGTTAGTTCACGACTGCTGGGCTGCTGGGTGGGAACTGGGGTTTGAACTGTGACTGGTTCAGAAAGGATGAGGTCTCGAGCAGCTTGTCAGTCAGCATGACGAGCTAAAGGCAGTGCTGTGCTGTCATGGAGGGGACCCATAATGGCAGGTCAGGGAGTTGAAACCCATTTTTGACAACCATTCAGAGCCTGTATCCTGTGTTCAGTTTTGCCTGTGATGTGTTGGCTCCATGAGAAACAGTAGCTTTGAAACTCTGTGATTCATGTCTGTACTCTCCCCAAGGACTCATGCCATCCTGCTGATTGCAGAATAGCCACCTGGAAATGTTGTTTCAGAGTGACTATTCCTCTTGATTTATTTGTGTGTCAGCCCTGGAGCAGAAGAACTTTGTTTCAGTGGCTGGTATGATAAGCTCTGTATTTATACTTTCCTGAGATGAGATTATTTTTTCCCAGCTCAAGTTCATTGTTCAGTGTTTGTTATTACTATCAATCAATGCTTCAATCACTACCTCTATATCTTAACATATTAATGACCAAGTATTAGAGCATTGTTGTTACTTTCTCTGTCTTATTTCAGACCTCTTTTAAGATAACGATGTTCTTATTTAGAGTTAGCAATAAGCACAGTCTCCAGTGTAGTGACTCAGACCTGCAGCAGATTTGTAGTGATAATCACAAGTTTAGAGGGACCTATAGGAGATTTCTGACTGCATCTTAGAAATCTGAAGGTAGGCATTTTTCACAAGAGGAGAGAGCTGACCTGGTCCTCTGAGTATAGAAGAGACACTGTGTGATAATGTGGAACAGGAGATGGTTTCCCAGTGCCTTTCTAGCCCCAAACTAATGGTGGTATTATAGGAATGGTGTAACATTTTGGGAAATACCCTTTTTTTCACTATCTTGCTGAGAGTTAGATGAGAAGATATAACTGTCATGCCTGACAGTAAATATGAAACTGAAGCCAGCGGTCAGTTAGCTAAGCTCAGCATAAAACATAACATATGATATGTCTTTTGTTTAATCTGTATAAAAACTAAAGTGAGAAAATGAAGCCACTGCTCCAAGAAATAGTCTGGCTCATAGCCCCCCCCCCAATGAAACGGTTTATTGACGTCTTTGAGCTAAAGGTTTTACTTGGATTTAACAACTGAGATATAACAAATTAATAAGTGAGCTTTAGAGGCACTGTTTGTAGATTTTGTTACCTTTGGAAAGAACCAAGCTAGCTGTCACCCCCTGTTTCCAGTCTTTATGCTAAGCTAAGCTAAATGACTGCTGGTCAAGCTTGAATGTATAGACATGACAATAGTATAGATCTTCTCTTCTAACTCCGTAAGAATGTGAACAACCGTATTTCCCAAAATCAAGCTATTCAAATTATTCCTTTAAGTTTCTCTTACCCCCTTCAGCCTTTCCTGCTCACGCATTTACTATTTGTGTGAACTGAAACATTTTCGAGGCTTCGTCTCTTAATAATATCACATTTCGTGAACAAGCAAACAAATACTTTGGGAAACCATGAACCTCAGTACAGATCGCACTCGTGTTTAAGACTGCAAAGCACATACTGAGCATTAGTTCACCGGGGGAAAAAAAATCTTCTGTTAAAGACAGAACTGAAGGAGCAAATGGACTCTGACTGAAAAGCTCCACTCATGCAGACATGCATGAAATATCAAAGACATTCTACCAAAAGAGTTGTGGCGCTGTGATGACTTTTTTGGGGCCCTCCGGGCTCCAACTCTTTCTTTACTTATTGTGACCAGATTTTCTTATTTTGGATTACTGATTCTGCATCACAACTCTTTAAGATATACAGCTTGGACATATTAATATCCTACTCAAATGTCCTGATCTTGTGTCAGTATCAAACATCAGTGTGCTTTGTATCTGCACAGTCTACATTGTACTTTAAAGGTAGCCCTGTTCTCGCCTCCAGTGTCTTAGTAGCCTATAGAGACCCCTTACTAACTATATTCCATTTTATAATCTCTAATATTCAGCCATGACCTTGTGTATGACGTACAGCATACATTAGAAATGTATTAGTAACTTCATTTTTGCTGTACTTTGCAATGAATTTCTCTCTTCTCTGCAAATACATTGTACTACTGTAGACTATGTATAAAGAAAATCCTACACTCTTTTTTTGCTGCTACACCATTTGTGCCCTATTATGATGTCTTGGTAGAAAACAATGCAGTTTTATGTTGTATTAGAATATAAACGCCAATTAATCAGTCCAATGTCCACATGAAAGTGTACTGCATCATCAAATATATTGAAAATGATACCAGGATACAACCGTGATGTTACATATGTTATTAAAGGAAATGTCTTATTTTTCATATAAACTTCTCATTTTCTTCCTGTCGTTGTTTGTCCATGCTGCTGTCCCTGTGTCTAACGTCCCTCTGGTTTGACCTCAGCTTCCCTCCCTCTTGTCCACCCCCCCCCGTTTCTTTTGTTTTAATCTCTCATTTGACGGTAATGAAAGGCAAACAGGCATTTTTGATTACAGTGCCACCCTATTGTGATGTAGTGTTATTAGAGATAATATTGTTCCCTCTCCTCCTCTCTTTTGAACTGCTGAGTCAGAAGCTCATCGAGTACAAAGTTGTGCAGCCCCACACTATGTGTGTGGAAAAGGTACTCTTTTGCTTAAGTACAATTTTGTAATACTGGCATTTACTTGAGTATTTCCATTTTAGGCTACTTTAGACTATCTTTCAGAGTCAAATATTGTACTGTAATTTTAGCTCTAAAATTACTTTCTGTATTGCAGAATTTAAATTACTGCCTCTCAAAGGCACAGTCATTGGAATAGAATAGAATAGAGACTTTATTGTTGTTGTACATGTACAATGAAATTGGATGCAAGCCTATCAATGCAAAGCAGAAATACTGAAGTTAAGAATTTATGTCTTTTGTGCAGATTATTAATAATAGTCGTAGGCTTTAAAATCTAAAAACAGCTAAAAGACTGCAGAGAAAACTGTAGTCTAGGATTGAATTTAAAGCATTATGGAAAGCACAATATCTACAAAAAACAATTTTCAGAATTTTCTTCCTCAGCTTTCTGTTCCAATTGCACCAAGGAGCTACTTGACTTAAAGGTTGTTCATCCAGATGACATCACAAAAATTTACAAAGATGTTGGAGCATCAATAATAAAATTTAAATTACATGAAACGGGAAAAAGTGGGTAAATGAGTTTACCTAAGTCTATCCCAAAAGCTAGCTTTGACTAGCACTAGTGCAGTCACAACAGTTTGTAACCTAATACTACAATTAAACACTTGCATATACCATTGTGCAGCATCATAATTATTTTTACTTTTGAATTGTTGAGTAGATTTTGGTGATGATATATCTGTACTTTTTACCTGAGTAAAAATCTAACTCTTCTTTTACTGGTGTAGATTTTTACTTATTCTACTTAAAATGAGAGTATGTCATTTTTAGAAGATAAAGAAAACCAAAAAAGTTGAATTCACAAGAAATGAAACTCAGTCTCTCTCAGCTCATGTTAGTGTATGTTAACAGCAAACCTAAATCGATAACATTGTGTAAATGAGTCTGTTCTCTGAGATGATGACCCTTCTGTGCTTGGGCTTCTTTTTTCGGTATGTTTAAGCATTCACCCCAAATTGTCAATTGTGGCCCCTAAGTTCAGCTGTTCAAAGGAAGTTTGTGTTTTTGTTTTTGTGAGTATGTGTTAGAAACAGACAAGGCTGCATGTTGTCTGTGTATTCTGCACACATTCTGCACTTGTCTGCTTGGAACTGCTGACTTTCCTCCCTGTGTCAGTACTGATGATAATGACGCGCATGATGACACTGATGGTGACGATGAAATGTGCTGGCAATATGACATATGTTCCTTTGCATCACAGAGCAGACTTTAGATCAAAGTCAGGGTGATAATCTTAATGTCAGCCTATTTCTGTCAGCATGACTGGTTATAAAAGTGATAAGCGTGAGTGACAGAATTATCAACGATTATTGATAGAACATACTGTATATTGGTGGTGGTTTTATTTAGTCGTCATGACCATAAATACTCCCAACATTATGTGAGGGTTTTAGAGTGTCTCTTTTGAGGAAGCAGAAAGGAGAGGGAAGAAGCGAGGAGACAGAGGAAAGCAATGAAAAACAAAGGAAGGTAGGGGAAAGGAAAGGAAAGGAAGGGATGAGGGAAAGGGGAGAAGAGAAGAGATAAGGGAGCTAATTTTGCTGCCATCCTATCTGTCTGGAAGGGCATTATGCCAGTACTAAATATAGCTGCAAGATTAGGGAGACACAGTGAGAGTGAAAGAGAAAAGGACATAGTGACTCATGCATCACATTAGAGAAAAGATGACTTTCTGCCAAAATCTACTTTTTAAAGCTCTGTGTTTGTCAGAAACCCTCAAAAGTATATCATCATACTGGTGAATAATAATGGAGAGACAGAAACAGTGTCGCTGCTCAGTCTCTCCTGTGGCTCTTTGACTAGTATTTTCACATTTCATCCATTAATTTGACTTCCTATGTGTATTTTCAACTAGCAGCTCACACATCTCTCTGCTTGCCTGCCTCCCATCATCCCTTTGCACCTCTCGTTTCATCACCCATGTCCCTCTGTCTCACTCAGTCATTGCACTTGTATCAGGACTTCCTATATTTTTCCACCTTGCTTTCTCTGCGTTTGTGGTTGTGTTTTTCTAATAACTCCAGTCATGGTTTCCTCCCTGCTTTTGTAGCAGCAGCTGTGTTGAAGCAGGTACCATACGCTATCTGGCCTGCGAGTGTATGTTGTTAGATGGTATCAGCACTACTGTGTGTGTGTGCTAGAGAGAGAAAGAGAGGGGATAAAGACTGAGAGAGAAAGAGAGAGATTGTGTTCATTATGTGCATTGTAAAGAAGGGTCATGTGTGTTTGCTGACAGGAAAGTGATTGTTTTTGAATGTCTCTTGTGAACACAGAGAACTATTTCATTGTATTTTGCAGAGCAAACAAACAGACCTATCTCCAACAGAAACATGGATCCACGGGCCTTGTCTCTCGCATGCTACCGAAGGACATCACCCTTGATGAGAGATTTACGGTTCTTTTTACTACATGGGAAACAATATCTGTGAAGTCAGCAGGATGAGAATTTTGGTGTGAACATGGAAGCCTTTATGAGGAGGATTCAATTCCCCTCACTGATAAAAAAAAAAAAAAAAAAATTTCACAATTCAAATGTTTTGCTCCATTGGCATGACCATGGTTGAGTCCAATCTTGCCAGTGCTTGGCAAATATGAAAGTGTTTGTAATATGAGTGTAGCAATTCAGAAAGTAAAAAATGGATGTACATTACTACACTAACAAACATTATACTAATTGTTTTACAGCGTATTGGTGCTATCAAAACACTAAAAGTCTATAGCCATGCTGGCTCTGTTAGGCTGTACTAATACATAGTGGTGCTTTGATTTAAAACCCATGTAAACATACTAACATGCTCACTGTGTTTACCATGTTTACGATCATAGTTTAGCATTTTGATATTTATCAATTAGGAATAAACTCAAAGTACAGCTAAGACTGTTGTACAAAATTTCATGATAATCCATCCGATACTTCTTGAGACCTTGCATACAAAACCACAATATCAAACTCATGGTGGCACTAGAGGAAAAGACTATGAATGTCTGTACAAATTTGATGGCAGTTCATCCAATAATTGCTGAAATATTTACTCTGGACCAAAGAGGTTGACCAACCAAATGACAGACTGTGTTTTGCCATTCACAGCTGCTAGCAATAACAATATGAGATATAGTTCAAAAATTGACTGTAATCCACAGAAGAAAAGAGCCTAAAGCAAAATCAAAATGATCAGGAAAATTTTAAAGGACAAACTATTCTCCTAAGGAAAAGATACAGTTGGCGGATTAAAGTGGAGTATAAGAGGTGAAGGGCCGTGTGGATGAGGGGTGAAGGGTGGTGCAGGGCATAGGGGGAGGGTGGAAGGCTGGGAGTTTTTGTGGTTAGGGGTCTAGCGGGTAAATAGGTGAGAGCATAGTTGCGGTCTGGCATGCTCTATCCTGTCAGGTTTGAGGATGTGGGTACCAGTAGGAGTGAGAGGAGATCAAAGAGCCTGCTGGATGTTATCTCTCTCCCCATACCATACTGTACCTGCAGGTCGACTCACCTGAGGCAGCAGCCAATCACGTTCTAAACCAGAGTCAGCCTCCTTGTATACTTAAACATAGTTGCCTAAAGTTGATTCTGATTCTGTAATGAATTTAAGAGTTCCTGTGGAACACATTTTTACGTCCTGTTTCATTCTGAAGATGAAGACAGATCCCCACGCCCCCGGTTTGTCAGCTGGTTTGCAAAAATCTATTTGATAATGTGTATGTGAATATGAAAGAGGTTAGCATAATCCCGCTGAGCAGCACTAATTCTTCATCCTACAATGTTTGTCTGAGGGCAGACTGGACGCTACAATCTATCACTATCGCAAAGTGGTGCTATGAAATGGGCTGGGGCTAGCTAGTTAGCATGCCAACTTTATTAGAAGATAATAAGTGATAGAAATAGAAACGAAACAAGGGTTAATGCTGGAATTGCTTTCCACCAGTGGAGAAAGCAATTGGCAAGTAATCGAATGAAGTTTGATGCTGAACTTCCAACGTTTCTTCTAGACTGGTAGTTGTTATTGACTGTTGCTGATGATAATGTTGGCTACGTTGCAACAGCAAAAACTTACATTTATCACCTTTATATAATATTAGATAACAGGATAAGGGTCTTAACATGGGCCTTGCTTCATGTCCTAATCCTGAGACCCTGAGCTAAAGAAGATCCCTGCGTCAAAAGTTAGTATTGAGATTTCCATTTTATTGTCTTTGTGCTCATATAACGGAATTTACTTAAATTAAGTTGTGTTTGATCAAATTACCATGCAGAAAACCTGGTGGCACACGGTATTGCACATTGCACATGGTGTAGGAGGAGCAAGAGGGGTAATGCAGCCCACCATCTTATTTTTGCCCCTGGGCCTCATAGTTGGTTAATCCAACCATGTACAGGACATGGAATAATGTACCTTTACATATGAAAATTAGGTAACTACAACAACAAAAAGGGCCTAACTGGGGCTTATGGAAAACTTGGAAATGTAAACTTGTCATCCTAATTACAACTTGTATGTAATTTTTCACTATTCATTTTTTTTCTAGTTATCCTGCAGTCATTTTATTGGTGATCATTCAGGTATTTATTTTACTGGATTGTTGGTAATAGCATATCATCTGTTCATCTGGACTTCTGCAGCTTTACTTTCTTTATTTCAAAGACCACAATGAAAATGCAGCACTGAGCAAAGGTTTTAGGCACTTTAGACGTCTAGATTCTTATCCATCACGCGATACAATCACAGAAGCATCATTCTGCAGCACGACAACGAGCCCAAACATACACCTAGATTCATAAAAAAAACTATCTCCAGAGACAAGAAGAACAAGGATTCCTGCGGCAGAGGGTCTGGCTCCCACAGAGCCCTGATCTCAACATCGTGGAATCAGTCTGGCAAAATATGAAGAGACGGAAGGCAACGAGACAGAAAAACTGTGGCGAGCTCTCCAAGATCTGCAAGTTACTTGGCAAAGTACTCTGAGAAACTGTGTGCAAGAGGAGAACTTGTACCGTTGTTAAGGCAAACCTGAGTTAAATTTTGCCGCACTTTAATCTACCGCATTGTTTTCCGATGTTTACTCGCTTTACTTTTATTGCCCCAGAGTTTTGCACAGCTCTGTAAGTTTCAGATTTTACCGTGTCATCCTGAACAGTAAATAAATATACGTATTAATCCTGCTACGGTGCGAACAGGAGACGGTGGGGACCCCTGGCGGCGGAGTGTCGCACCTGCAGGGATTTTCCGGGTCGGTAAAGTAGACGTGGCAGTGACGTCGGTGCCGGAAATGACCCGGATCGGAACTTTAACTCCTGGGTAGATTAGTTCCCAACCGAAACAATCGTGAGCCCTCGAAATACGATCTAATGTCGATAAAAGTAAGTCGACGCCGGCTGTTTTCGTCTTTTAAACGAGGCCGGATCCAACGGGGTCGCTTTAGGTCGAGTTTTGACGAGGTGACGCGTGTGGAAAAAGCCCGGTTAGCTTTCTGGAGCTAGCGTTAGCCGTTGGTTAGCTGGTCGGGGCCCGCAGTCAGCTGTGTCGCGATGGGCGGCCCCTTACAGACGGAGCCGGTCCGTTTTCGGATAATCATTCTCACCTAATAACGTTTATATTTAGATCACCTGTGGCTTTCGTTTGCTCGGTTGTTGTGATTTGTTTTTAACTTAGTCGGCGTCCCGCTTCGAACCGAGCTGCTAGCTAACGGTACCGGCTGTGTATGTAACTCCCCATCCAGCCCGATCAAATTGCGTGGTGGGGTTTTATTTTTGCGGGTAAAGTTCAACACCAGTCGCCTGCGTTAAACTCAAAGTTGTTTTAATTCGTCCCTTCTTTCTTTCCAGACACGTGTGTACATATGACGGCGACCCGTACCCCAGCTCGGATGTGAGTCCGTCGGCCCACCAGGGGGGCTTCGTATCTACACGCCGTCGCAGGAGGACCCGGCTTCCCGGGCGGTTTCTGATCTTCAGCGGGCCGCCGAGCCTCCCCGGGCGGCAGAATGACGTGCCGCGACCGGACCCTCGAGTTCCAGTCGGCCTGCAAATCTCTCCAGGGCAGACAGGTGGGTTTGGGACACGACACCGGGCTTCACAACAGATTAATAAAGGCATCGCTTCATGTAAAAATTGGGCTTTTGCCCTCATTTTTTATTTTTTTTTTAAAGCATTTACATTCCATTACATTACATTGTTTTCTCTGAGGCTTTTTGCTGCGCTGATGAATTTTGGTTCTGTTATTTTTGGTTCCTGTTTATTCCCCCTCTCTTCATCAGGTTTTGGTTTCACAAAGGCTTTCAGTAGACTTCTAAAATTAGATTTATTTAGTTATTTTGTCAAGGCAGAAAAATATCAAATAGGGTTTCTCCAGTGTTACCAAATTAAATTTAAGACTTTTTAACATCACCTCAATTCAGTTAAAACCATTTTCATGGTTGTAGTTATTAAAGAATGACAGAAAATAATAAGGCCTACAATTATTTATTTATTACGTGATTTTATTGATATATATATATAAAAAGTGGTATCCAAAGTTGTATCTAACAAGAGTCCTGTTCCCATTGTGTCCTATTAACATGACCTGAACCCATGCACCCATCAATTACTGAACAGGCCTATGGAGCACAGGTCCAAGGGCCCAGGGAGTCAGATGACCCCGGGGCCAAATCCTCTGTATGAAGTAGCCGTTAATATTTCTTGTTTGAAAGTTACTGTTAAAAGATAGTAAAGGCAGGCAAAAGTATCCCAAACAGAAACAAAACAACGAGAGATGCAGAACAACCAAAAAGACCAAATGTCACCGAACAGCCAAAAGTTATATTTAATGTTACAGTCTAAAGATGGGAGGAAAAAATATTCAAGGCTTTGTAAATGAAATTAAAGACTTTATAATGCTTTCCATTGCCGTTTTTGGAGGTAGCTGAATTCCGGGATTTTTAAGACTTTCCGACCTGCAGATACCCCAATCAGAAAGCTTTGTCCCACTCTTATCTGCACATTTTAGGAAAATGAAGTTAGGAAGAAGTTGGTGGTTTTTGTCTTCTTTCAGCTGTAATGAGATACTTGGTTTACTGTAACTCCCCAACTGACGACAAAATGTAATTACCAATCTCAAAAATAATTGTAAATTGAAGTCAGTCGGCATTGCCAATATGTTGGTTGATATTTGTTGTTGCAAAGATATTGATATTAGTGTGTATGTCGGAAAGATATGTTTGAGGCAATTTATAAACACACATGCTTTGTCCATCAGAGAGCATCAGTGTTTTAACTATAAAATGTCTCTGTACATACTTGATCACAGCTCTTTTGAGCAAATTTGACAAATTTGAGGCCTTATCAGAAATGTTTTTTTTTTTAAGTTATATGTTAAATAGCAGTACATTCATTTTGTTGCTATCAGATTTTTTAAAACTCTAAAATATCACTGGTTTATCAACCTTATATTCCAGCATCAGTTGGACTATATTTACAAGAATTTTTAGTTAATAAATGCCTACAATGTTTAGTAGGTAAACAAAACCGGAATCATTAATTTCTCCATTACCATTTTCCATTTTATTAGCACAAAATCAAAGTTGAGGAGACCTTTTTATCATATTTTAACATTTGCCATTTAGCCTTTTATTTTTTATTTCCCTTTCCATCTCATGCTCTCTCCTTGTTACCTCCCTGGCAGAATGGAGTCCAGCCCAGTAAACCAACTCTCGGCGCACTCAGGCAGCGCAGTGACTTTACGGTTATGGCCAAGTAAGTTCCTCATTTGTATTCACAAAGCATTATCCTCCTCATCCTTACTGTATATGAAATATCACTTAATTTTTCTTGTACATTTTTTTTGTACATCATTTTTCTTGATAATACTGTTATTGTATTACTGCAAGTGAAATGGGAAAATTTAGGTCAAATTTTAGTGGGGAGATTTGTCCAGGACATGTTTGGCCCAGCTTATCTTATAGATTGTAAGCAGGGAGACACAGATAAAGACACATGTAATGATACAATCGTCTGGTCTTTGTTTCCTTGTAGGAGAATTGGGAAAGACTTGAGCAATACATTTGCCAAACTGGAGAAGCTCACTTTTTGTAAGTGTTCCATTAATGTTGTATCGGCGTCAATTAAAATCTTAAGTTTGTGTGTGATATCATCCAAGCTCTGATTCTACGTGCTGTCATTTTGGTACTTTAGTGGCAAAACGAAAATCTCTATTTGACGACAAAGCAGTGGAGATCGAGGAGCTAACATACATCATTAAACAAGTGAGTTGAATTGTTATCCCAAGAAATGTGGTTGTGAAAACATAGTATACATTGTGTATGAATAGAGCAGCTATCTAAAATCCCATAACTATCTAGTAAATTCTTTTCTACAACTCTGTGTTTCTGTTTTTAGGACATCAACAGCCTAAACAAACAGATTGCACAGCTGCAGGACTTGGTGAGGTCCCGCGGAGCTCCGGGTGGCCGACATATCCAAAGCCACTCTAACACTATAGTGGTGTCATTACAGGTATATTCAATAAAGTCTAATTCACACCATACTTTACATTTTCCTTAGAAGAAAATCCTGGTAAGCTTTTCTTTAATGGCCAGTGTTTTTGCCAGTTGAGGCATGAATTTTGAAAGTAGTCTTTAAAAAATCAAGGTTAAATAAGATTTTGAAATAAAAATATTCTTTGTCAACATATTTACATCACTGTTTTCTTGCTCCAATAAACCAAATTGTGCTTTTGTTCGTATACAATAAAATAAAGTGTGTAATTATGAAAATACATTGATTCATAAACAACAGCATTAGAAAATGTTTATATAAATCTTGTTCACATATTGGTGGCCTGTAACAAATGTACACAGTTGAATTAAGTTTAACTTTGCTTCATCTTTTGTTGTCGACAGTCAAAACTGGCATCAATGTCCAATGACTTCAAATCAGTCCTAGAAGTTAGGACAGAGGTGAGGTGTATTACATTTGGCACTTACATTTGGTATGCTTTATCACTAGAAGTCAGACAATACCAAAATTGAAAGTTTTGAATCAGACATGGGTTTTTAGCCAGTCATGTTTATCCCCTCCATCATGGTTCTGTTTCCCTGCAGAACCTGAAGCAGCAGCGCAGCAGGAGAGAGCAGTTCTCCCAGCCTCCTGTCTCATCTTCTCCTCTGATGGCCAACAACTTCAGTAAGTCTTTCCACATCTTAGCTCTGTGCTCCTAGTGGCTTACTACAAGGGTTTTGTTAAGGGTCTTGCATTGAAGTAATGGCAGCAACAGGTAAACAAAGCATGCTGTTATAGCTTCCTAAGGGAGTGTTCACTCTATATTGATATTTTGTGCTGATTAAAATCCTTCATAAGGTTTGGCAGCAGCTGTCTTACATTCAAATTACAAATTAAAAATCATCTCCTGCAGCACAGATAAGGGTGAAATGAAATATTATGTTTCTATTGTAATTTTCTCGTCTCACTTTTGTTTCATACAGAATGATGTAACCTTATATTCAGCAAAAACTCTACCCTCGCAAATTATGTCCTAGATCAGGGGCACTCCTCCAAAAATTTCAACAGTCCCAACTATAGAAATAGAGCACTAGAACATTGACTGCTCTTCATCTGTTCATCTAATTCATAAAAACTGTGCTGGCAGTTTTAATAGTGTAATAGAGTGAACACCCCTTTTATTGTGTTGTTTGGTTTTTTTGGGGGGGTTTGAGGCAATATTCGACATGTATTGCTCCTGTTCCGTTTACCATTATGCTAAACAAATAGCTAAACAGGCTACTTACCAGACACCCTCTATTTAACACGGGGAGCTCAAACGCTTCCTGTACAAGCATTTACACTGCCAGTAAAATTTTAATGAACAGCCTATAGTATTTCAGTATTTTTGGCTAAATTTAAAGAAAAGTGCTCATTATAAATACCTTTTAGAAATTGTATACATATACAAACACAAACATGCATAAGATGGGAAATCTAGTTCTAATTGAAAATGGGCTTGATTACGACTGCTATAATTAGACAGTTATGGCAGTAACATCCAGTGCATCTGACTTTTAATGGGGTGTTAAATTGTCCCATTATGACTAATGGGCTTGTCAGCAAAAAGGTACTTAAATAGAAATATTATGATATTTGGTACCCTTAGTATAGGCAAATACCTCCCCATGATATACTAAAAACAAACTATTATTAGAAATTATTACCATAACACAATGTTTCTCAGTGTGCTGACACTCATTCCACTATATATATATATATATATATATATATATATATATATATATATATATATATATATATATATATATATATATATATATATATATATATATATATATATATATAATTTTTTTTTCTAATTTTAGGGTATTTACAATGGGCACAAATTTCACAGAAATGCCACAGGTTGAACAGAGACTTTGACTGCCAGTGTACTTTTCAAAACAACAGCTGTTGCAATAGGGAACTGCTCGAAGTCCTTGTGAATGATTAATACTGTATTTGGTCCTCTATAATGCAAAAATTAAAAAATATTTTAGGGAGCCGCAAAAAAGGGGCCCAGGAGCCGCATGCAGCTCGCGAGCCGCGCAATGACTACCAGGGCTATACAACCTCAAATTTAAAAGGTATTTCCCTGGAACGTTTGACTCTGCCAGCAGGTATAACTAGCTACTGTATGTCCCGCTGTTCTCACTGCTTTTCCCCTCTACCATTGAGGATTTCTGTCTGATCTTGTTGAACATTTGTTTGTGTTTTTGCTTTTTGTCTCCCTTCAGAGAGCTCAGTCCTGATGCAAGATGAGACCCGGAGTCTGGGGGATGTGGCCATTGACATGGACTCTCAGACCAATCCCTTGCAACTCCAACTTATTGATGAGCAGGTAGATTAAAATCTTTGTAAAAACAGTGGCAACATATTTAAACTGCGCATTTATGTGCTTTAACATTGCCCCATTTGAAATCCTGCCAACTGTGTCATTGCAGGACTCGTACATCCAGAGCCGTGCAGACACCATGCAGAACATTGAGAGCACCATTGTGGAACTGGGCTCTATATTCCAGCAGCTTGCACACATGGTCAAGGAGCAAGAGGAGACGATCCAGAGGTAAGACGGACATGGAAATAGATGGAGGATCAAGGATAGAGGACTTTTAGGAACGCAAAAAATAAAACAATTTTTTACAAGCCAGAAACTGTAAATAAGAGGGAAATGGAGAGAAATAAGTACAACTAGTATATGAGCGATGACAATTTTTGAACATGAAGTTCTGTCCCTTCAAATAAAATTCTGGAAATAATCAATCGTGGCTTGGTGACATAGTTGAAATCATCATCACAATTTTAATAAGTACATTTTCTGATATATAACTATATGGGAAATATAGGCAAAATCACATACGAATTATGTAATCAAAAGGATTTTCAAAGCAATGCATCATCACTTTTACCAATCAAATTACACCAATCTCATATCATTATCTGTCTTTTGTGTTTTTAATGATAACTTGACTTGTCATTTAATCCATAAAATGTCAGAAACAACAGATGTGAAAGAAAATGGATGAGATGTATTGTATCTGTTTTTAAAAGTCCAATTTCACTGATGACTTTGCACGTCGTGCCTCTCTTACAGGATTGATGCAAATGTGGAGGACACTCAGCTGAACGTGGAGGCCGCCCACACAGAGATACTCAAATATTTCCAGTCAGTCTCCTCCAACCGCTGGCTAATGATCAAGATCTTTCTAGTCCTCATTGTCTTCTTCATCGTCTTTGTCGTCTTCTTTGCCTAAAGAAAGGAGGAGCGGCTTAGGGGAGGGGGGGGGGGCATCAAGTGAGGGGAAGCTAAAGGTAAAACTGAACTGAGACAACATGTCCAGACGTCGTAATTGAAGGACAGACTTCTCTATCAAAGTGGCAGTTTGATGGAGGCTTGGGATCCACTCAGATTAATACAGACTTGTCAGATACTCCCAAGCCAAAGACACTCGATCTTAATTTGACAATTCAGTGAAGAATGAACATTCTGAACTCTGTCCAAATGAAAAGATTACATTATCCCTCTTTGTATAGAGAGAGCAGAAAACTGCTCTTTATTGTACTTTGACCAACTGTTCATAAACATTTAATCAAAATGGCTATAATTTAATGGTTTGATTCTGCAAACTGTTTTGTTTTTTTTAATTTAGATTTTTCTTCTTGTTTGCCCCTTTTGCCACATGATATCAATTATCATCATCATTATTATTACTAATGTTATTTCAAAGCCAAACAACAGAACTGGAGTTTATCCTTGGATTATTTTGCTTCTTAGTTTACCTGCTTTTTATTGAAGAGCATGACTTTGTCTTATTTTTCAAAAATTCTTCACTTACCAATATTCAATTAAGATGTAATATACTTTTTTATCCATTTACATTCTGTTTTTCTTTTAAAGTTTATTTGCCAAATGAGTACTCCTATTGAACTGTGACACAATTCGAAGACAGTGGCTATGGCCCAGCATTTTGTCTCCTGAAGGCACAAGAAGCCAGTTAAAGCCAGCTGAAGGGAGCTTTTCCAGTAAAATTCCGGCACGAGTTGTACAAAATGTTGATAAGTTATGTAAACAAAACTGTTTTAAATTAAACTGTTTGGTTTCCAGCCATGAGGCAGGTTAAACTGTTGCAGGAAGACTTCAGCCTGTGAGTCTGTCAACAGGGTCCACGTTTGAAATCAGTGCTTATGAAGGGGTTACACTGGTTTTGAAGGCCCACTTGTGAAATGACTCCATCAGCCAGATTCCCTGGAAGTGTCTGGTTCGATGTCACTGTTGTAGTTTTTTCCCCCTCTTTATCTAATGTACAGAGTGTTATTTAAATGACCATAGCTTTTTAAGAAGAAAGAAAACATTCTTCCTATTTTCCCCTGTCTGTTTTTTAGCCAAATGCCTTGACTTCAATTTACAAAGTGCAAATAGTGATAATGATGTATTGATAAGAAAGTGCATATTAATAAAAGTAATAATGGGGTGCTGGCATTCATGGCTGAGATTTTCTTGGAATAAGAGGATTAGTCAGCAGTGATAGCTATGCTGAGCTATGAGACTAGCTAACATACAAGTACTAAACAGGGCAGCACTGCAGTCCATATTCAACATGTTTAAACCTCGAAGATGTTGCATTTACTTTTCCTTCCTTTCATTTCTCTAGGTACAGTCCGTGGCTAATTCTCATATACATATTTTTGTCTTTTCAATCGCAGTAAATTAGAGAGGTCCATGCATTTTTTTGTTGCTTTTGTGTAAATGCTGCTAGATTGTACATACAACGTACACTTATGGGCTTAAATCACAAGAGTCACATTTAATCTCAAATGTTACACAAATGTATCTATAAACCAAAATATACACACATTAGTGAAAAAAGCAATGATTTAATCACATAGTAGTGATGAGAACATTTTATATTTATTTCCCCAAATACATTTTATGTTCACAATAAAAAAGTAAGATTACAGGTGATTCCAGTTATTCCCTGCTTGCAAGTATTTGCTTAATGGATACACTATGAGAGCACCTGTTAACTGAGCAGGCGATCTAGAGCCAAACTGGCTGCTTAATATCCAGACCGGTGGCCTAAGCTGAAATTCCCCGCATCTATTGACAGCTGTCCTGTGAGTATATGTTGTTCGGAGAGCATTGTTTATTTGGTTTTAGAGTTACCTGAAGCATGTGATGGTTAGCTATTTCTGAGAAATTTCCTCAACAAAATCCCACATGGAACATTTTACTTTTCTGCTATACTAGCGTCACAGCTCTGGGGATGGCGTTGTCTGTCAGTCGGACGACCTTTCTACAGAATGAAATATCTCATTGACCGTCGTGAAATGTCCAGAAATTCGTGGTACACGGCCAATGAATCCCTCTGACTTTTCCTCTACCACCACCATAAGGTTCACATATGTGGTTTTAGGGGAATGTCACAACAACCCTCTGATTGTTAGGAAAGAAATGTTGTGGAAGTTTTTTTTTGTTGTTGTTGTTGTTTTTTAAATCTATTCTGTCCCCTTATTCCCTGAAGCAATTTTCTTTCCTCCCCATATTTATGCTGGCCTCTATAATTTAGGTGCACTTTCTCTCCCTTTGTCTCCTCTCAGTGACTCCATTTTCTCCCCCTGCCAAAACTCTATGGATACTTCTTCCCTCCCACCCACCATCCGCTCTGGATTACCTCTCCCCTTACTCTCTCTCCTTTCTCTCAGCCCTGGGCACTTTGCTCCAGAGGGGTAATCTCTGGCATGCTCTTGCTCCTTCCCTTCCTCGCCCTGGCCTTGATGGCCTCCTCCTCCCCTTCTCCATCCTCTTCCTCGTCAGACCAATCCACCTGCTGCTGCAGATTCCCCCTGGAGCCTCTCATGCTGCTGCCCTTGAACAAATGCCCCGTGCGAAACTTTGTGCGGAAAGTAAGGAAGGAGAGGCTTTTGCTGCGCTGCTGCTTCTCGAAAACTGTGTCCTGCGTCTGAACCTCTTCGTTTCTGTTCAGCTCGTCCACACATTCTCGCAGTACCGAACGAAACAGCCGGGGAACCTCGTGAACCTCGGGTTCCATCTGCGACACAAGCCTCCTGAACC
Source organism: Istiophorus platypterus (assembly GCA_016859345.1). Taxonomy (NCBI): domain Eukaryota; kingdom Metazoa; phylum Chordata; class Actinopteri; order Istiophoriformes; family Istiophoridae; genus Istiophorus; species Istiophorus platypterus. The sequence continues at coordinate 12,335,735 of CM029134.1, forward strand.
TGCGGTGGGGGGAATAAGGAAGCTTTACAGTCACAACAAAACAAGACAGAAACAAGGTCAGACAAAAAGAAAGGACAGAGATAGATAGATTTGAGTGGTGCCATCACAGCGCAGTGTTATTTAAGAGATCCAGAATCTCAAGCAACGCCCTTGGGAGTAAATGAGCCCAGACAGCTAGATGGATAGTTAGAACCAGTAAAAGGTCTTTGAGTAACAGAAAGAGCAACATAATTTGATGAAAATTTGTTTGCAGAAGTAAGAAGTCAACCATGAATTCGGCAATGACTAATGAATTCACATATTTAAAAATTTTAAAAACTATTTTCTATCCTGGATGACTAAGAAAACCAGCAACTATTCTCACCTGACTTTTGGGCATTTTTGCTTAAAGTTATCATTTATCGAAACTGTTGCAGATACATTATCTGTCGATTAACTAATCATTCAAGTCTAATCCTTTCATCTTTAGACCTCGGTAATGCAAATCTTGCTAAACAAGTTGTGAGGATAGAACAGATGATTGAGCACCGTTCAGGATCTCTAGTGGAGTTATCATGGGCATTCAACTTTATGGATGTCATGCATATAGTCTCTAAGATAAAGAATTGGGTTATGAAAGAATCTGCTTGCTTATTGAATTATAGTCAAGGATGTTTCAGGGATTTGATTGAAACCCTGCAGCTCTCTCATCTTCTGTTTATTCTTCATATTGTGCTCCTACTTTTATTTTATGTCTTGCCTCTCTCTCTCTCTCCTTTAGTCTCTAAAATTGTCACTGGCTCTCTGTCTCTTTCTTCCTTGCATCTTTCTGCACGTCTTTAGCTTACATCTCACTCTGTTTCATTCTGGGTTTTTTTTTCAATAACAGTTATACATCAATACTCCTGCCACTTTATATCTTTAGTATGTCGGCCCCTCTCTATGTCTCCCTTTCTTTCTTGCTGTCGCTCTCACCTAACGATTACAGGGCCACACTGTGCGGGAGGGATCTTGGAACACAGGTCCTGCAGCTCCAGGAGGTCGTTGGGCGTCAGCTCGTAGGGCTGTGGCGTCGGGGTGTTGGCCAGCCAGCTGTAGTCAGCTGTGGAGGAAGAGCTGCGACGGCGGCGCCGACCCTCTTTCGCCCTCTCTAAACGGATGCGTTCAGTGCGTTTCACCATGGCCCCCAGCTCCAACATCAGAGTGTTGGTCACCAACTCCTCAGCGGTGCGCTGGCCAGGGACTTTGGGCTCAAGGGAGAAAACAGCAGACCAAGGAAACATCTGGCAAAGAAGGACAGGATTGGTGTGGAGTTACATTATAGTTTAAGAAAGAAAAAAGCAGAATAATATCCATTAGAACTACATGCGGCAGTCACCATACCTAGCTTTAAGTAAGTTCATATTTCAACTTTTATTATTTTATGATTATTTTGGAGGATAAAGACAAAGGAAAAGGTTATAGAAACATTTAAAAAAACAAACACTTTAATGGTCTGTGGAAGAAATGTACATGTTAGATGCAAATAACTTGATCATAGCTATTGTAAAAGCTTAGAGAATTTTAGTTTCCCATCTCAACAGAAACTCCTGAATACTGTATAACCTTCATGACAAATCTATGTGGTCAATACGAAGTCTGTTAAAAATAAGTGTGACCCATATAAAACAGTCCACATGTGAGAGCAAAGAGTTTATACCACTGGTTAATGCAAACCACGTTTTCTTAAGAAGATTGTCATGATCTGTTATTGTCTTGCTCTAATCAGACAGAAGTTTAACTCTTGTCTTACCTTCATGAAACTGGACCTAGGTTACTGTCGTGTATTCTCGCCTGACAGAAAACCTGCTGTGTCTCAGAGCCCCTGTCAGCAGCCAAATGGACAGCAGGCCTCCATGGGACAATCAAAAAGGATGAAACTCCTCCGACTCCGGCTGGTCACACACACACACACACACACACTCTCACACACACTCTCTCTCTCACACACACACACACACACGCGCGCGCGAGGCTGCCTCGACACCTTTGACGGTCTCCGGCGGACTGCGCGTGTACTTGTGTGAGGAGAGCGGGGAGTGCGTGTCAGTCTGGGATTGAGAATAAATGTAATCCTGTATTAATATAGAATGAGTGACAAGATGAGCTTACCTCATGACATTAGCACACACCTGACCGAGGACTCTTGCGTTTGTGTGTGTGTGTGTGTGTGTGTGTGTTTGTGTCGGACAGAATTCGTGTGGGGTGTTCACATAATAGCGTGGATGGATAATTAAGATATTTCCATTTCATTCTGACCATTTTTTTTTTTAAATCCCTTTTGCACGTGTTTTCCAATTTGATCTCCCTTTTCTTCGTTTATTAGAGCTGAGAAGACGTTTCAGCTCATACGCACCAGCAGGTTCGACGCTCCCTTGCTCACGGGTACATCAAACCACATCCACTGACGGAAACCTGACTGGGCTCACATGAGGTTTTGACCAGCACACTTTACCCGGCTCAGTCATAGAAAATGATAATATACTGTGGGGTCTAAAAAAATCGGTCTCCCAGTTTGCAGACAAAAAGAATCCTACAGTACCAAACTGTTGTGGCCAAGCATTACATTAGGTTTATATAACTGCCCATATAATCTCTTGTTCCCACGCTTTTACACTCTCAGGTGTTATCTTGCATATAGTCTAGTATGTAAAGTAAGTGCAGGCCAGTTCCTGGGTTTCCGCACCACTCAGCACTGAGCCAACAAATCCCAGATTACAGTCAAATCCAGAGCCTACCTGGAATAATGACCATTGTAATCTAATTAATGTTGCCTACAGTAGATGTTGTTACTGCTGTAACTAAACAGGAGTGGCTGTGTATTACTGTAACCATTTAGCCTGTGTTGAGTCACCAAATGGATTTGATTAAAATACTATTACTCTACATGACAGTAACCACAATCATCAGGGATAAAAACAAAATTAAGCCCAAGAATTCACTTCCACTGTTGTCCTGCGGCATCTGACAAACAACATAAATCAAACACAAATTCTCACATTTTATAATGTCTATTTTAAGATGCACTCTAATTGAATTAACTCTAGACTCATAGGACAATATATCCATGGCTCTGCTGCACAATAAAAAAAAAAAACCCAAGAGGCTCATAAAATTATTCAGCATGACATTTGTTGCACTACTGCTTCTGAGCGGTGAGTGTCTGTGGTAAAAAGGAACTTAGTAAATTTATTTAAGTTTAGTACATTTCACTGTAATTAACTACAATTTTGAAGTACTTTAAACTTTCAACTAAAGAATTTTCATTTCATGTTACTTTATACTTTACTCCAATACATTTTAGAGGCAAATATTTTAAATATTTTTAAAACAGCAACATGTTATTGTAATAAAGTTGACTCTCCTCTCAATTTTGAGCTTCCTGAATTAGTCAGAATCGACATGTGTCAATGAGAGAGGTTTCAAAATTACCTTAATTCAGTTTTTTTAATGACAGAAAAAAATTAACACCATATCAACTAAATTACATCATAATTGCCTGCTCGACCCCCATGAACCCTCCCCTCTTAATTCCTCCATTAAAAAACTGTAAAGCCTACTGGTAACAAATACTATGGTTTGTCGCAATTTTACAATTAGATTAAGGTTTGTACAAGCAGAAAAGCTCAATTTACATAAAGACCTAGAGGAGAAAAAACAAAAAAACAAGCCTTAAAATGTACATATACAGACAAACATTCCTATACATATAGATAAACAAGTACAGCTTCTTCAACTGAAGACAAAGATTTTCTCAAGAGAGACACTACTTAAATATATCTTCACACCTGAGTTGTTCTATTCTGGGAATCAGAATATTCCATTTCTGACAGTATAATTCCTATATATTCCTTTCTGAGAAACTGTACAAAGGTTCCCATATTTATTTAATCAACTCTTGTTTGTTAGACACTATCTGTGTAATAATATCATACATGATGCCATCTCCTTAACCCCTTTATGGTATATTTTTACTTTTCCAGTTAAGAGCTATTAGCCTTTAATTAATTTTTTTGCTCTTTTTGTAATTTCCTTCATACCGGACGATGTCAGCATAGTCAAAGTGACCTTGAGCCAGATTTTCAGCAAGAATATTATATGTACAGCTGATCTATCTAAATATGAGGCTTTACTGGCTAAATACTTAGTCCCCATGTTTACTTTAGAAAGAACTGACTCGCCAGGCATATATTGATGCAAGTTACTCTCTAGATGTTACTCTGTTTTTATTGGTAATAAAAGATTTCCCAGTTTTAAATGTAAACTCTGATGCCGTCTGAGTTTCCTTTTACAAATAAAGAGCATAGCCTCTATCTTTCAAGGGCCTTACTGAGAGACTATTAGACTTATGTTTTGTCTTTATGAGGCATTAGAAGGGCACGATCATTCATATATATTCAAAAGACAAGGGGAACCAAAACACTACGCTGTGTGACACCACACTCAGTAGTTATGAGTAAAGATAATGTCCTGTTTATCAATTCCTTTTCCCTATTTTTTTTAAAGTCGTGTTTTACATCAACACATCCTTTGGAATTTATTTGATCTCCCATTCTTTGGGCCACCAGCATGTACTTTACAGGTGTGACAGGTAATTTGTTCACTGGCCAGTCATTGTTTCTAGTGTATTGCTCAGGATCTAGCTGGAGTGACTGATCATATCCTAATTGCCCCGATAATAGAAATGGTAAGTTAACAGTAAATTAAGGCTCTTGCTGATCCATTCTTCACAGTGAGCCACCTCATGAATATTTATGTCTGTGTGGGTGTGTACCTATACAGGAAGATATCTCGTTTCTGAGTGCGTGACAATCAAGACAAACCTTAGTTTTATCAAACAGAAATCTCTTCATTGTCTCTGTGTACTTTCACCAAGTGGATTAACAGGCAGATCGGGTCACCTAGATATAGCGCAGACAGTCTAAATAAGGTTAAGAAAAGTAGATTAATAACTGCCTGGAATGAAGCCATCTCTCTCACTTTCATCAATTATTTATGTGGATAGAACCAGTGAAACAAGGTGTAATGCTAATGGTGCTCAAGATGAGAAAACTAAAAATGTGAAATGTGTTATTCGTTTTTTTTGTGCAGTTTTGTTGTTAAAATCATACACCACATTCCCATTTAAAAGGGTGTTTCTGTCATTATCACTTCTAATTCTTAGTTATTTGAGAGAAGGCCTGGATAGGGGCAATCACGTTATTTTTAATTGCCCCACCTTTTTGAAAACCTCAGTGGTGCTTCACTACAATATGTTGAGAAAAAGGGCTGAATTATGCTGACATTTCGGACTGTGCAGACTTTCTTGAACGTGTTTTAAACACCTCATCTCTGATGTGGCCCACTGGAACTACAGATGCAGCTGCCCTTACTTTTGTGCTACTCCAGAGCTATCCACCACCGTCGGTTTTGATGACTGTTTTGCTGAAACATTTTTGTTTGTTTGTATGTTTGTTTGTTTTTACATACACCTAGTAATACCGCAAAAGCAAAATGCATAAATGTACAGGATAAAGGGAACAGTATAATAAAGTAAATAATGATAACCTAATGGGCTAGATAAAAATACATTACAATAAATTCAAAAGAGCTGTGAATAAGAGCACAGTTTTCATGGCTTTAACTTTTTTTTGCAAAATTCAATTGTATCAAAATACCTCTTCAGTTCAATTATAGAATAAAAACAAGAATAGCCTATACTTACGCATTTAAAATGAATCTATGTGAAAATCTGATAATTCAAAAATCAGAGTAAGAGAAGGAGGTGCCAGTATCCTTCATGTATCCGAGAAGAACCGGTTTAGTGGTGTAGAATTTATGGGGGTTTTCTAAAAGTGACATCTCTCTCCGTATTACTTGAAAGGCAAAGCCAGGACTTTCTCTCGGGGAAACATTTTCCTAAGTTCCCAGAAACTATAATCTCGTAATCTTGCACATAGCAGTTTCACAGGGAATCAGGGAAAGGAGGAAGAAAAGGAAAATGAACACGAATGCCAGCGCCAGGGATGGGGACTATTGGAGCAGCACAAGCTGCAAGAAATTCTGAAGTCAGATATCTGACCGTTTGGTTTAAGGTGCTGGACAGAATATTATTCTGAAGCCGATTAGTAGCGACTTTATTGTTTGTTTGTTTGTTTGTTTGTTTTTTAATTTTTGGGGGATTTTCTTCTGGTTCCAAAAGAAAACGTGTGTCTCGGGGGGGGGGCGAAAAGCAAAAAAGGAAATAGAGGATGTTTGAAGACGAGAGCCCAGGTTTGTAGCATTGTAGGATTGTAGATGTAGCTGTGGCCCGCGGACGTCGCCGGGTCGGAGCTGAGGTCTCGTCCGTCGCTAGAGGTCATCAGCGGTTCACGCCGCGGCGCGAGGACCTCAAGCCCCCGCCTCGTGCCGCGGCTCCCGTGGACGCGCCACGCCGCGCGCGCGGGCGGGCGGGCGCCTCGCGTCAGATACGAGACGCCGTCGGTCGGCGTCGGTTGTCGCCGTCGGTTCCTCTCGACTCCGTCCCGACCCCGGACAACCGCCGTCGCTTTGAACGCCGACGCCCGAGCACCGTGGCCGCGCCGCCGGCGCTTCTGTGTAAGAGAGAGAGAGAAGAGAGAGGAAGCCCCTCGGCGCGGACGGTGAGTAGCTTTAGCGCGTCGCTAGCCTGTAGCATCGCGGCTAAGTTAGTTGTCAGTCAACGGTCGCCGCTGGGACGGACGCTAACGACGGTCGGGAACGTCCGCGTCCGCCCGGCCGGGGAACGGTTCTGGTTCACGGGTTGGTGCTGGACTTTGAACCGACGCTCAACTTTTTTGTTTTTGTTTTGTTCTCTGGAAGTTGTGAGTTGTCTCTTGTTGTGTTTGAACCTCGTGATCAGACGTGGGTTCACCACAGGCCAGCGTCCAACCTCTGGATGTCTGCCTCCTCCGTCCTCCTCTACTGACCCCGCTCTCGGCGTCCTCAGCCTGTCCTGAACCACTCGACCAACATTTAATGAGAAGGGACTTTTAGTGTCTTTAGTTTGCTCAGTGATGACAGAGGTTAATGGAAATAATACAAGAGCGAGTGTCTCAAACTCTAGTCTTTATGGAAACTAAAGTAATGTCATGTATCAACGTAAGGCTGCAACCAACTCAGGCAGTGTTGTTCACTCAATTAAATGTATAAAAAAAGTTATAAAAAAAAATTTTTCACTCTAAGAGTGGAAACAGTCGATTAATCGATAAGTTGAATAATTTATGCCAATTTTTAAGCAAAATATATAAAACACTTGATGGTTCTAGCTACCCCAGTGTGAGGATTAGCCACTTTTCCCAGTCTTACAT